>JAVLUX010000215.1:11027500-11452500 GCA_032164185.1 Moxostoma hubbsi
ATTTAAGTGAGACTGGACTGACTTTTCACACTACTATTTTTTAACACCCAGGCTAAGGCCATTTTTAACATTGGGTTAAGCAATGTTTCACACTTTTGCAGTGCTAACTCTGAAATGTGGTGCCAAAGGTTTACAATGTGAAACATATGTGGTGCTTGAATGTTACAGCGAGTTGTTTAGCAACAGACAACTAATCATAACTGAAAAATGTTTGCTGCTTTAAATATGAATGTGCGTTAAAGAGTTATAAAACTTCCACATACCGTGTGCGGCATCTTGACGGAAAATGTCAAACAGTGACAGCAAATGTGTTATCTTGAGTGATGAAGTGACATTTTCTACAGATGGATAAACAGTTATTAAAACAGGTTTTGTGTTGCCCTTGTAAAATCAAGGTTTTTTTTTTTTTTAACCAAAAGATTTTAAATAGCTGACAAGAACACATATTAGAACACTGGTTTGCGAATGTACTTTGAAATCACAAAATATGAAGGACAAAAAATAATCCAGGATTGCGTTAACCAAGGTCTACTGTGTAATCAGTTAAAAGAAACTTTATTTTCCACATTTCAAACTAGTCCAGTGTGTCCTTGAGAATATAGTGGCTTTTTATTGGTTTTAGGAAATATTTTTGGAATTAAAAACAAGGTCAAAACAAACATGTGGGTTTTTAAATAAATTCTTGAAATCAGTTTATTTCGCACCTCAAAACAAGAAGGGAATGAGTATGTGGTACATTGGGAATGTAGACACAGCTGTAGTTTACATTTTTTTTTGGTGTCAGCTCAGAAAAACTAAATTGTTAATACAGTCATAATAATTGCACTTCATAAATCTAGACTGTAGCCAGCTTTTGCCTCCAACAGAAACCCCCCGTCACCTCGCTCGAATTTCTAAATTCAATTTACAGCTGAGATTTGACTGACAAAAGAAATGCTAATTTAACGCACTGGACTAATGTGCCCATAAAATGTTTCTTTATTTTACCCCTCTCTGTCCCACAAGGCATTAGTCTTCTCAGTAATCTAAGTGCAGTACATTCACAGGAAAGTCACAGTCGGAACAAATATTTCAGTGTCGTGACAAAGCTTATAAGCGGCCTAAACCCTGCTCAAACCGCTACCACAGAGCTGACAGAAACATCTCACCCTCTCTCCTTCCACCTCTGTTTGAGAGGCACCACAATGATTGTTTTAATATATTCAAAAAGAGGAATGGTCAAGTGACACCTTTGATAAGTCAGCTGCCCTCAGGTTTTTGCTTACTTGAGTGTGGCAATACTATTAGCAATAGCTTTCACATCGCTAATTCAAAGCAATGAGGGAGGCAATTTGTTCCCTAACCAATCAAAACTTTCAGCTCTGAAGACAACAGACAGCTTATTTTCAGAATTTTAAATCTGATTTGTTTAAGTATAATATGTGTTTATAAGATGTTCCATCTAAAGACATGCCAAAAAGCCTGATAGGCCCAAACTTGTTAATGAGGGCTGTCTCATTTGCAGAGCAACTATTTTTGTAACCATTAAATCTGTGTATTTGGAGAGTGTGGAATCCAGTGTAGGCAAATAAATGAGCTGATAATGTTGTCTGTTCTCAACAGTGATTAAATCATGAGAACAGCCGAAACTATACTGCAGCCAAAAGAGAATAAAATCAAAACAAAATGAAACATTAAAAACCCTAAGCATTTTACACTCTTATTCCCTTAGCAGCCAAAGCATATTATATACTACAAATATATAAAACAACAAAAATAGGTTCAAGTCTTCAAGTTCTTTAAATACATTATATTCAAACTTCTAATTTCCAACATCCCTGTACGTTCACTTTAAGATTTCACACCCCAAGCAGTGCAATTTCTCTGAAAAAACCCTAATTATTACTGCTAAGGTTTTTTCAATTCAATGAAACACCAATTAACTTCACCTAAAAGCACTGAACTTGCTGGTCTTTGCAATTCTGAAATGTGTTACCTTTACCCTTTTACAGTGTTTTGTGGGAACAGGTTCAGCTATGTACTTTTATAAATACTGTAACTTTAAGACCATCATCTTCATCATGCTAATCCCAATCAGTTACTTGCTATATTGGGAGGAGAGGAAGTATTCTAATTTACTTCATTTCCATTGACTCACATCCAAAAATAAAAATAAAAACATTTATTAGCCTGATTAAAATAATTAAAAGGAAATAATCACAAAAAGAAACAACTGGAAAACAACCAAAAATCCCTCTTGGCCAAAAAACTAAAAAGTACAACATAATCTGCATATCTGCATTTAGGATCTTGCAACATTCCATTTCCCAGCCAGCCATTCTCTCCCAGCTCTAAGCCGAGAGGCACTGATTAGCTTTCCAGCATTCATTCTGTATTTTGATCCAGACTTTCCCAGTCTGCTTAGAGCAGTATCACAAAAATTCCACTGCAAATCTAGGCAACTCGCAATGGGAACATCTGTAGTTTTTGATTAAAGACTTTCCAGTAGGTCTTTAAATTGGTCAGCTTGACCCACTGCCACCCGGTATGTCTCTTCTTATCTGTAAACAGGGAGGCGGATGTGTGCATGCTGGTGGTCCAACAGTCTCGGCACAGACACAGTCTCATATCCCTTCCCCAACATCTGCTCCTTGATGCAGGGAGGATGGATGTCATTGATCAGGTATTCTAGTGATTGCAGACTGCTGCTTAACACTGATGTATTACAGAGGTTTTTACTGGGCAAACTGCAGCACAACCCCCCTGTGCTGTCTATGGGAGGGTGATGATGATGGTGGTGGTGGTGATGAGGATGTTGATGACGGTGGGGGAATCCCAGCTCCCTGTGCCCTGTCACTGGTGCAGTTGTGGTGGTAGCTCCAGGCAACTCTTGAGGGTTGTAGCAGTCACTGTCTGGTGTAACTAGAACACTGTTCCAAGGAGGGGCGAAGTACTGCCCAACGGAAAAGTTCCCGTGCATCCCCACACAGTTCAAAGGGGAGGAGCTGACCTTGTCAAGTCCACCCCCGCCACTCGTACTGGCCGTCATTGGATAACCTCTAGAGGACATCTGTGCCCCACCCAGCATGATAGATGCGCCTGGAGCACAAGTTTCGGGCGACTTGCTGACAGCTCCTCCTCCTCCACTTCCTCCGCTGTACATCCTCAACACCGCCTGCTGCTGTTGTTGCTTCTGCCACAGAAGATAGTCCATACTTTCAGGATACACTGCAGCCTTCATCACCTCCCCATTCTGCCCTGGTAACACCGTCCCTGAATAGGCCATGTTTCCCTGTGGAGCCACACTAGTGACGTAGATCCCACCTGAGGATTTGATGGTCTCTTGTTTGGATGGGCTGGGGTTCGGTGCGTCCGTAGACATCCCGTTTTGACACACCTGCTGCAGAGCCTGGGCTTGGCAGTGCTGGTTGATCTGGTAAATGATGCTCTGGATGGAGGGAAGGTTTGACTGAGGAGGGAGATTCAACCCTCGGCCCCCTGCCACAGGGATCATGGAGCCAGCCACAGTGACATTGGGAGGAACCGATAGAGTGGTTGCCTCTGGGGGTTTGTGAGGCCCTGCATGGTAAATTTTCTGTCCATGGCAATGACCTAAAGTGCTGCTGTTTGGAGGTGGATAAGGCGCCACTGCTATCTGCGCCGGAGACAGCTTAGTCCTCCTGCCATCTGAGTTTTTGAGAACGCCCTTTGTTGAGGGTACAAAAGATGATAAAGATATTGAGGATGATGAGGATGATGATGAGACTTTAACGATTGCTAGCAGACCCTGGTAGCCTCCAGTGTGGAAGTGGGGGTAGGGGCTGTAGCGCTGTCCAGTGGTGTCATATCCGTTCACTGTCCGGTTAAGATGCTTGTGTTGAGGGACCCTGATGTTCGTGGGGAAGATCTTGATGGACAGCGGGTTGTTGGCCGTCTTCTGCGCATAGGCATCCAGCTCTGCTGTGCTTGGGTAGCGCGGGGAAGGCATGGGGACAGTCAGCTCACCTGCAAGGCAAAAACACAAGGATATCAAGAGTCGGATTTAGAAGGCTTGAAATATAGCGCAACAGAATCATCGACTACTTTTTTTTGTCTTGTTTAGAGATTGATAGCTTCTGGTTGCCATCAACTTTAGTTTGAAAAGTCCTCCTTTTGTGTTCAATGGAAGCATTGGCACTCTATATTCTGTACTTATTTGCACAACCCAATTCATAGCAGTTGAGACATGTGAGTCTAGCTTTATGAGAGCTTCTGTCTCCACATTTCTGACTTCTGGATGTCAACCCATCACCTCAAGCTTTCCCTTCTAGCCAGAACCTCCATCACCAAATCATTCTCCCTGAATGTCAAACAGTCTTTGCCTCTTGGGATTGTCACCCTAGATGACCTGCTATTCTTGGTGGACCACTTCACAACAACAGCCCAGTTATGCCCGTTCATGCTCCTTAAAGAAAACTAGGCCCTTCCATGAAATGCACCCATGCATCATGTACTGTATTCTCTACTGTGTAGTAATTGGCATTAACCTGATTTGTGTAGTTTTTTGTAACCTGCATTGGTAAGAAAGTGGCTGCTAGAAACATAAAGGTAATTGTAAAAACTTCAGCCACATAATTTACAATGTTGTTAATATTGAATGTTCCTACCTCCCTATAGAAACTATATTTAATTCCTTGCCCAGTTCTTTCTCTCTCTCTCTCTCTCTCTTTTCCAAAGGAGGTTTATCCCAGGATAAATAGCACTTTTTTAACTCGAAATCAGGCACCCAAGGCATTATTAAACCAGTGCTTTGTGAAACTAATGTGGCCTCACTTTTGTTCAAAATTGGGTTACCCCTGGAGACGGAAAGGAGAACGAGCAGGAAGTAAAGAGGATAAAAGGCTTGTTTAATTGCACTGAAACATTTGAGATTTATAAGTAGTACCAGTAGGTCTTAGCCGTGGCCTGGCCAATTTCTCAATTATTCAATCAGACCATCTCCAAATGAAGAGACAGACCTACATTACCTCTCTCTGAAACTCTGCCCACTGGGAATTCATAACTAGTTTTTTAACACCAAAATACACCCTATAATAATTAATGACCATGCACTATATCGCTAAATCTTCAGATAGACTCTTTTAGTGCTAAAACTTGACAACATTATGATTGAAAAAACAATTGCACAACAGCTCAGGTACAATGTATTTGAATATAATAACAAATCAAGAAAGTTTTTTTGCAAACCAACTTAAACACAAAAAGAAAAATCAATCATAATGGCCATCAATCACCAGATGAAATAAACCAGACCTTTCTAACATTTTACAGCGATTTATACTCCTAAAAAAAAATCCTGAACTAACAGACATTCAATATTTTTTGGATAATCTAAATTTACCAAACTTAACAAAAGAACAAGTAGATCTTCTAGATTTAACTTTTAACATTCTGTGAATTACACAATGCACAAAGATACCTAATAATAAAGCCCCAGTTCTAGACAAATTCCCAGCTGAATTCCTAAAACACTTCTGGCATATACTGGGTCCATTATTTTTTAAAATGGTCACAGAAATAAGGGCCAAAGGTCAGATCCCATCCTATATGACTACAGCATCAATAAAACTTTTCTTGAAACCAGATAAAGATCAGACTCTTACATCTAGTTATCATCCACTATCATTATAAATACTAATATAAAAGTAATCTCCAAAGCTCTTTCAACTCATTTAGAATCACTAATTCCATCAATTATCCACAATGATCAAACGGGTGTTATCAAGGTCCGCTACTCTTCCAGTAATGTAAGAAGGCTTCTCAATCTTATTAGTCTATCACAATGTACTCAATCTCAGGCAATAATAGTTGTTTGGATGAAGAAAAGGCATTTGATAAAGTCAACTGGAAGTTTCTTTATCGAGGTTCTGGAGAAATTTGGCTTTGGGAAATCATTTATTCACTATATACAGAAAATATATATACTGAACGAAAGCCTCAACAACTAATGGAATCGCATCACAAAGCTTTACACTACATAGAGGCACTAGACAAGGATGCTCACCATCCCCTCTACTACTTGCCATCTTTATTGAACACTTGTCTGCTGCCATATGTCAAAATCATAAGGCATACTCTCAGCAAATATGGTATATAAAATTAATTTGTATGCAGATGATATTCTACTCTACCTCCAAGACCCACCAAAATCTTTGCCTGAAGTTTTCAATATCATAACGTCTTTTTCCACAGATCTCAGACTACATTATAAATTGGACTAAATCAACAGTCCTTCAACCCAAGGCCCACACATCTCACTTCCCATTGGAAATATGAAATACTTGGGCATACTTGTTTCCCCATAGGCTGGCAGAATTGTTTCATTTGAATTTTACTCCACTATTAGCTAAAATTAGCAATGATTTAAAGCGCTGGAATAACTTACCACTCTCCCTAATAACTACGTGATTTACTCTTTATAGGTACAAATATCAAACAACATGAGTGTTTTAAAAATCTAATAATTTCCTAGACTCCGACAGCCAGGTGGAATATTCAAAATATTACCGACTCCAAGATGGAACCTTGCATATACCCCAATCTGGCACAACCATGACTTTGAGTCTAATAAATGATCTCTTTATCTTAGCAAGTGGGAACAACATGGAGTCACACACACCTCTACCATCTCTTCTAGGATAACAGATTAATTTCCTTCAAAGATCTATTAGCCAAATTTAATATTCCTAATGGGCAATTTATTCATTATTTACAAATAAAAAATGCAATTAAAAATAAATTAAACATTGACCATAACATCCTTCCACCATCCGCATTTGTTACACAGATAAAAGCTTTCTCATCCTCAAATCAAATATTACCTAAATTATATAGATTCATTCTCAGTACAGATCACTTTATGCATTTACCAACCAAAAATGGGTCACAGACTTGTCTTTTTCTCCTGACCCCAATTTGTGGACACAAATTTGTAAAAACATGTTTTCATTGATTAAAAAAAAACGTGCAACTTATTCAAAACAAAACCATTCACAGAACACAACGTATTACACAACATAAAAAATATAAAATGGATCTTTCTAATTCAGCAATTTGTGCTCAATGTAATCTCAATAGTTTAGACACATAAATACATTCTGAGATGATATTCTGCTCACTACAATTGTACAGAGCAGTTATCAGAGTTACCGTAGACTTTGTCAGTTCGAACCAGTCTGGCCATTCTCTGTTGACCTCTCATCAACAAGTAATTTCCATCAGCAGAATGGCTGCTCACTGGATATTTTTTGTTTTTGGCACCTTTTTGAGTAAATTCTAGAGACTGTTTTACGTGAACAGAAATAATCAAACCAGCCCATCTGGCACCAACAATCATGTCACAAATCACTGAGATTATATTTTTTCCCCCATTTTGATGGTTTATGTGAACATTAACTGAAGCTCTTCACCAGTATCTCCATGATTTTATGCACTGCACTGCTGCCACATGATTGGCTGATTAGATAATCGCATGGATGATTTCTGGTGCCAGATGGGCTGGTTTGAGTATTTCTGTAACTGCTGATCTCCTGGGAATTTCATGCACAACAGTCTCTCTAGTTTACTCAGAATGGTGCCAAAAACAAACAAAAAAATATCCAGTGAGCAGCTGTTCTGTGGATGGAAATGCCTTGTTGTTGAGAGAGGTCAATAGAAAATGGCCAGACTGGTACTGACTGACAAAGTGTACGGTAACTCAGATAACCGCTCTGTACAATATAGAAGAATAACATCTCAGAATGCTATTCTGAGATGCGGATTAGTGTTGTTTTGGAGACACGAGGGGGACCTACACAATATTAGGCAGATGATTTTAATGTTGTGGCTGATCGGTGTATATAGCTTTGACACTTGCAAAAAAAGCTATTTTACAAAATTGGAAAATTAAACAATCATTAAACACCAATCATTGGTTAAATCTATTATTAGAATATTTATCAATGGAAAAAATATCTGCTACATCAAACTGACGCACAAATAATTTTTCTGAAATATGGTCCCATTTTTATAAACGTTTTCCAAGTAGATGAAAAAGTATAATCCTGTTAGCCATGAAAGCCCAGGACAAAATCACTGCTAACTGTTATAGACTTTGGTAATTATTTTAAAATTTTAAAATAACTGTTTCTGTTTTGCATACATTAAAATTTGACATATGAAAATGGCTTTTTTCCCCATCTTTACATTTTGAATTGTTCTCTATATTTAAAAATATAGAAAATACCCATCTACACAAATCTCAATATGCATGTTTACACAATCTTTGCCATTCTGCTATATTAGAAGGTTTATACTATATCATATTGTATATGGTTATTTATCTCATCACATTATTATATTATCCTGTTATATATATTTGAATATTACAGTATTGTTATATATTAAATACTACATTATATTACACAATAGTACTCCTCCTTTATACTGTACCATGGTATAGTGGAGATCGTACATCTACAAACCCCTCAAACCCCTCTTGCCTTTTTGGTCCTATACTTTCTTTTAAGTATTGTCCAAAAGATCTGGTGGAATAGTGATAGTCTGCACTAGCTGGCCTCATTGGGATTTCGTACCCTTGACTCTTGGTGTGGTGTGTTGCCTTCATGGGGGTCAATGCTTTTGTAGCACTGGTGGGTGGAACTCAGATTTACTGAGACTGCTGGGAAAAGAGGAAGGAAGAGAAAGGGGAGAGAGAGAAAGGAAGATGAAGAAGGGGGAAGAATATATAGCTATTGTAGAGGCTGTTGGCATTTGACGACCTTTTGAGGGGGGTGTGGCACACCACTCTGGGGTCCGGGGGCATGGGGACTTTTGGACAGGACTGGCTGGGTGGGTGTGGCTGCTGATATAAATATAAATATTCTAAACTGTTACACTTGGTTTATGTATGTATTTCTCTAATCTTGTCCATCTTTATGTAACTTTGTGTTACTTTTTCTATTTAAAAAATAATAATCAGCGAAAAAAAGAAAAGTGATTGAGACCTCCATTAAAAACCGTGATACTGGCTTACTGCTATTAAAAAGTGAGGTCTTTAACCACATGTCAGGCAGGGCAGGAAATAGTACAAAATCTAATAAGCCTAAAATTTTAATTGTCTTCAGGCATCAAGACAAAGTGCCCTTTTTAATTGGACTCTGTTTGGACTTGATCAAAGTACCCTGAATCTGACCTATTCATGGAAATCCAGGGCTTTGAGATTCTGAAAAAAAGAGTTGGAAAAACGGCAGAACTGTGGCCTTGTAGTCAGTGCTATTGTCTATGAATAAAAGTGCCAAAAAGCCCCAAAAATATATATACTGTATATATATATACATATATATATATATATATATATATATATATATATATATATACATATATAAAAATTAAGTTGTGAAACAAGGAGGAAAAAGCTGCGCGAGACAGCAGAGAGGATGAGCGGAGGTGAAGGGCTGTGCTGAGATTGGATTTAAATTACATTATTCAGGCAATTTCATGGCTACTTAGTTCAGTGCTACAAAAAGGCAGAGGGGAAGCTGGGCAAAGCACTCAATTTACAAGTGATAAATCAACTGCCACAAATGACTACCAAACCTCACAAAAATGATATTTTAAAGGGATATATTTTTTGGGTGTTTTTTATCATTCTGACTAAAATTAAACTGCCACAAATGACAGCGTCAGCAAATGTCAGAGCGATTTTCCAAAACTCAAGGGATCCAGCTGTGAGGAAGTTGTCACATTTCAGATTGTCACACTTCAAACATTCTTTCCTCCTCTGCTTCCAAGCTGGCATGGGTCAATCACTCAAGCAGCTACATCTACACATTCCATGTGCTCTAAGCCGCATGGCACATTTCAAAAAATTGCTATGACAAAAGTGATGTTGCATATCTAATCAGAGTCAATTTAACTAACTTAAGCAGTTAATGTTGCAGAGTAACAGTGTCAAACCACATGCAAATCTGCTTTCTTGAGTAAATAAAACACACATAAAAATCTATTTAGCTGTTCTGTGCTTCTTGTAATAAAATGCAAATGCACAAAGACCAAGTAAATCAGCATTAACAAGATTTTGGAAATTATCTGGAATTTGTGTGGTCTCTAAAATGTCTATTTTGTAATACAAGACCATTATTGTTTTGCTACATTGACAACAGGTTTGACGGCAATGACACAAAATGCCATTGGTCCTCAAGTGGCTTTTTATATATGCATCATTGTGAATGAAATTTCATAGCTACAGCATATGGGAAGAGTTACTAGTAAATCATGATTTAATTTTTTGGTCTGTTTCCCACATAAAGCTATCAAATGTCTTCATAAGACTTGTCACATAACAAACAAGTCATATGGAATATTTTATGGTGCCTTTTTTGGAGTTAGATAGCCTGTAATCCATGTATGCTTTCGTTGTATGTAAAATAGCAGTGTAAATAAGAAAGACATATGGGTTTGGAATGACATGAGGCCGATTTGGAACGATAAATGAAGCTCGAAATTGTTTTTTGGGTGAAATGTTCCTTTCTAAAAGCAATATTTTTAAGATAATTTTTTTAGCATCATATTTTAAATTAAATAAATGGTCTTAAGAATAAATGTCATAAATAAAAAAAAAAAAGATGTAAACCTCTGAAAATGCCAATACCTTTCTGCAGCCACTACCTATTTCTCTACCTAAAACAGCAGAAATCCAAATAATTCCAGTGTTTTGAACTAGCTCTTTTATGTCTAATGAGTCTTTTTAAAGCATTCCTGAGGCTACAGAGGTCTGCAGAATGTTTAAAGTTTGTATGTTAGTTGGCATCTTCTCGGGCAGCGGATGAAAGGCTGCTCATCTTTGCATGGTCACAGTCTAATTGGAGGTGTTTTAAATGGGTCAGATGAAATGGGGCTGTGGAGCATCTGTCCGGCCCATGCAGGGCCAGCATAGGGGCTGACACTTTCAACCCCCCTCAGTGACAGCAGCGCCACAGCACTTTGATGTTTTCCCAACAGCTAGCACAGAAGTGGGTGTGGGGAGTTTTTGTGCATGTGTGTGTGTATGCGATACAACTAGACTGACAGTTGCCTCACTTCTTTGGCTCCAAAGGAAAAAACCCCCAGTGGATTTCAAAGCAGCGTAGCTGGTCTATATGCAAATGGAGGAGCAAACTTTCAGATCTCCTTTAGGTAAGGGGGGGGGGGGGGCATCAGATTGGGTAAGTATCTTTGATCATCATATGGTTTAATTAAGAAACCAGGCTTTGCAATGTCACTCCCCCTTAGCCTTCTATCTCTCTCATACCTTCATTCCATCTTGCAAAAAATTTGCTAATTACCATTAAAGCGCAGCTAATGCTATTGCCGCTCTGTTTGTGTGACAGGTCCATATTTTCTGTGTCTAAATTGCTCTGTTGAATTCTTTCATACAATGGCTAAAGCCGCTGTTGCTGTCTTTCTCTCTGTAGCTTGCTCTTGTTGTTAGTCAACAGGCAAAAGCCTCTAGCAACTGACCTGTCATCAAAGGGTTTCACACTTCACAGGCCACGGGGATTAGAGGTCTTTCAAGCCAATAGAGAGCTGCTCCAACCCACAAAGACCTCTACCTATTACTGCAGCTATGAGCACAATGTTGAAAAGAGAGAGAGAGAGAGACAGGCGAGTTTGAAGTAGCCATCCTTCAGTGCATTTATGTAGACTTTTAAAAGTTTGATTTCAATCAGACATTAACAATAATGTGTTTTTTTTAGGTCATGTAAACACTTTCGGCTATGTCCACATTAATCCAGAAACATCCGAAAACTGCATTACTGTCTTCAAAATGCTCTCCGTCCACACTAAAATGTATGAAAAGTCTTTAATCCCCTTACTGCGCATGCGAAAAATCGCTTTCCCAAGTACAGTCTGAAACACAATTTTCCACGTGTTCCGTCGCTAGACAGCTATTCAGAGTAAACTTCCCATCGCCTTTAAAGGAACATTAATGTGAAGGTTATACAAAGTTACATTTATCTTGAACAACACTATCAAAGTGGATAGCAGGCACAACAACACTGCTACAACATGGGCAGCCATCTTGATTTTTTGGGTTGCATCACATGACAACAACTACATTATCGTTTTCAGATATCTCTGTTTTCCCTATCCACACTACAATGCGATGATGGCAGTTTAGCAACTTGGGAGCAGAGTATGTGAGCAGAGTGGTTGTGGAGCAGCATGATTTTGCCTTTTCTCTCACTCCAAGAGCGCTCCACTAATGCTCCATCACAGGCAAAACACCTGTTAACGGACCATAATGCAATAATTCACCACGTGTTAAGCAGTGTTAAACACTATTGGCATGAGATGGAATTTCTGATATAACCAGAAAGAATGTGATAGAAAAAAAAAATACTAATATAAAATCTAGCAGCACTTGGTAATGTTCGACCTCCAGCACGAAGGTTACTTTCGCATTCTGTTTTCACGCTCCCTATTATTGAGTTAAGCTTGCGGTAAAGCTTGACTTAACTACATGTGTCTCGTCTCTTTAATCTTGCATCAACTGGCAATGAAAATTAATGATGGGATGGCGAAGGAGAACACGAGTGGAGAGGTGATTGCCACGATCAAATGTTTGTTGTGAAATCCTAAACAGTAAGTTAAAAAACACAATTATAATCTGTTCACATGTGAAAAGAAAATCTAAAAAGGTCAGTAATACATATATCCCCTATTAATTATTTTAAATAATCATTCTAATCTAATGCATCTCAATCTTAACTGTAGGCAGTTATGTCCCACAATAAATAGAATTAAAATTTTAACAACGCCAACTGAACTAATCAACATGTTAATATTGCGTAGTTTGACTTTAATCAATTGCCATCTAAATGTATTTTAGTGCCGTGGACTAATTTATGCGTTATACATTTGCATATGAAGAAGCTCAGCAAATGTGAATAGAGGAAAAAATGTGTAGAACATTCTGAGAATGTATTTTTTTTTCATTTACAGAATTATTTTGCAAGGTTAAATAATAGAAAATAATAGGCAATAATACATACATACATAAGCCTAATAATTTTTTTTTCTTTTTTTGGCAATTTATTAATCTGTTAATGTTTTGTTTTTGTTCTGGTAATTTTTTTTTTTTTTTTAAGTTGGTAATTTATATTTTGAATTTAAAGTTTTTTTGTTTTTGTTTTCTGTATTTTTGCAACTAACAATTTATTTAAGTGAATTGAAAAGTTAATTTGGAACCCTGATTTTAAGTCAGTTATAAGTGATAAACTTCATAAAGTCTTTGTTTATCATGCAGACTTGGCCTTAAGAAAGAACCAGATGAACAAATGCACCATCTGAACTTTCAAAACACCACTTGTTTGACATTACACTTCCTCTTCCCCAGATATTACACCAACATTATCTGACACATTGACCAACACCTGAATGAGTGTATGCAAGTGTGAGATCTTTCATCGGCTCAGACCTGTGTGACTTATTGGTGCTCTGATCACACTTGTGGGCACAGTGCAGATGGCGTCCTGTGCTAAACATAGACACTCACACAAAAACACACGGACTCACATGATAAACTCAATAACAAATCCACACAAGAGACAAGTTTGCAGAAAACATGACGCAAACAAAACACACTCCAGTAAATAGACAGGCATGAAACCACACAATAGCACACATGTCGGCTCAGTGGAGTGAGGTGTGTTGTGGTTGCTGTATGTTAATGTGGGGCAGGAGTTCTAACAGGTGTCTGCATGGGCAACAGTCTGCAATGCCTTCTGGGCAAAATGCTTCACACTTGCTTCATCTCGACATGCGACAGCCTTGTACGGATTAATTATTTCCCCCGAGGAAGGCAGGAAGCCATTCCTGTGTTCTCTCTCTACCGAGTAGAAACTACTATTTGTGTGTGTGTGTGTGTGTGTGTGTGTGCGCACACATTCAATCACACAAACACATTGAGAACAAACTGAATTACACCCAGCCCCTGTCCTGTACATTTATTACTGATTATTTGTCTTCTTTTTACCTAAATGATCCATTGCGTTCACTTGCTGATTTGATGCCATACGTTTACCAGCATTCTAATATTAGTGCTGTCCTCAGCTAGTGTATTCACTCATGCAATGTGGCCTTTTCTCTTCTGGCATACAGACAAATGATCCAGTCCTGCCAGGCACAAAGCACACAGAGAGAGAGAGAGAGAGAGAGAGAGGACAGTAGGGGAAGATTGCGGGAAGCAGGATGGCAGGGGGATAATTAGCAGAATGACCTCTGTCCTTAATCACTCGCGGCTGGCACCGAGTACCCGTGTGTCAGAACAGCAGTTCTCTAAATGCCATCTCTCATTGACACCAACACAATCAAGCTGCAGAATCGCACCAGAAAAACATACCTGCAAAGTCCGAATGGTGACGTCCAATCATGGGGAAGGTTAGGGCAAGAGAGTCTAGGAAAGGCCCAGGTCAGCCAGGGCTATGGGTAGGGCAAGGCCAGACAGAGTGAAGAAAGCTGTGATGTGTGTCCTTCACGCTCACTGGACAGCCCTTGAGCAAGCAGGCAGTGTAAATATAATCCTAAATACTCAATTAAAAATACCCTAATTAGCAGCAAGAGAGTGTGTGTGTGTGTGTGCTGGAAGGGGGCATCAGAAGGATAAGACTGGGACGAAAGAATTGTAATTGGAGGACCAACAAAGAGAGTAGAATTGGCTGTACAGGCTATAAATGTGTTCTTGAAAGCAACGAATCAAGGTAAAAAGAGAGAAAATTAAATCAAGTTCAAAGTCTTAACATGCTAAAGTTCCTTAAAATGAGACTACTGAGGACTACTCTCAAGGCTGAATACCAAAGAACCATCAGAGGCACCAGACTAAGGCCACATGCACACAAATCCGTTATAATTAAAAAATTCTGTTTTTGAGTTTACAGACATCATTATTTTCTAAAGTATGTAGAAATCGAAAGTGTACACTCATTTTAAGGTGGAAGAAAACAATGTTTTAATGTGGATAACAGGTGTAAATGTAACAAAATATATGTATTTTCAAATAGAAAAGTATTAGTGTGGTCATTTCCTGAGATAAAAGCTATTTTTGGAAGCTATTTCCAGTCATGAAAGTGCATCACCTATCTACTGGGTTGGTCAAGATTACGAACAAAGAACATATTTTGAATATAGACTAGCTGTAGAAAATGTGGAAACACAAATAATCCTGGACTCAAATAAATGTTTCACGTCCATTTATTTACTTATTTGGCAAAGAGTTTTGTAGCAAGTAATTTTCACAAAATGTCATTTTCAAATTTTGGTTTCTCACAATTTATTCGGGCTTACGAATAAACGACTAGCCGACTGTACATTATTCCTTAAGTATACCATATTCTAAATGTAAATTATTCACCCTATTTACTTTCGGTTTTGTCCAATTGGGAACCACAAGTACTGTTGACAATCTTGCCAATAAAGACTCCTTGACTGAGAGAGAGAGAGAGAGAGAGAGAGAGAGAGAGAGAGAGAGAGAGAGAGGCCAGATGTGTGCATGAGTCCTCAGGGAGGCTTCTGCAGGAAATGATGCAGAGATGAAAGAGAAGTTGTGACACAAAATAACTGAATATTTCCAGTCGCATTTTCAATTAATCACTAAAAAACATCTACCTCCCATGGAGATTAGCAGATTACAGAAGCATAGCTGATGTTGAATATTTCAGCACTGTTAATATGTGAAGCATCAGTGATGGTTGAGAGGTGAAAGAATGCAGAAATGTCCAGTCGTCTTGTCCATGCCTGCAGAAGCAGGAATGAAGGGGTTTAACAGTCACTGGGTTTCAACAGAACAATGAACGCACACAAAACAACAACAACATTGGCTCAACAAATATGGGTTGTGGCAAGACACAGAAAAACAGGAACTGATTCTGAGAAACATACACATATGCAATGCAACTCCAAAAGGTTCAAAGCATTTACACCTTGCAAAGCCTCACTTATTAAAGCAGAGGTGTTGTCTACATAAATGTTTAGATGGGGACCTAACAGCCATCAACTCAGGCATTGGGCATAACAGTTGAAGTCGTCTCGGTTACGTATGTAACCTCCATACCCTGATGGAGGGAACGAGATGTCGTGTCGAAGAAGCGACACTAGGGGTCTCTCTTGAGTGCCGAATATGCCTCTGATCTATGAAAAAAGGCCAATGAGAGTTGGCGAACAGTACCCGTACAGTACAGGCGAGGGAAATACGCTCATTCATTCAGGATTTTTCTGAGGAGCCGGGAGTGTTCCGGCCACCTAAGCGGCTCAGCTCAGCAACGTGGCCGGGAAGACACGACGTCTCATTCCCTCCATCAGGGAATGGAGGTTACATACATAACCAAGACGTTCCCCGTCTGTCGCTCACTTCGACGTCGTGTCGAAGAAGCGACACTAGGGGTCCACTTCAAATCACGCCATGCGCTGAGCCGTGTACGTGTACTGCTGACACAGAAGCGGGCAGGTATTTCACGTGCACAAGCGACCAACTGTGTTTCAGACTGTACGTACTCTTCCCCAATGCCCCAATCGGAATCCTTTTGTTACCCTAGAGGGGAACAAGGCGACGCTTCCAACTAGGGAACGGCCAAG
The DNA here is from genome assembly GCA_032164185.1 of Moxostoma hubbsi. Taxonomy (NCBI): domain Eukaryota; kingdom Metazoa; phylum Chordata; class Actinopteri; order Cypriniformes; family Catostomidae; genus Moxostoma; species Moxostoma hubbsi. Next base: position 11,044,109 of record JAVLUX010000215.1, read on the forward strand.
CATGGCTGGGCCTCTTTTCTCTCTATATTTTCTCGGCATAGAGCAAGAGCAACCGGGGCCCTTACCGCATCGTGGGAAGGGGGTCTTACCAGAATTCCTATTCTTTCAGGGGGAAAAGACCCTGCGGAGGCCACACCTGCCCGAAGGGGAGGTAAAGGTGGTGAAAATACATCACATGGCCTCTTCGGTCACATGTGGGAAGAATGGCACGGTGATAGATCCAGCCTCAAGGAGGGGGGAGTTGCTACAACACGGCGACCGGAGGGCAGCGAAAGACTGCCTAAGGGAGACGCGGGTCAGCTCGTAAGGTGACCGTACCGCGGAAGTACACACAGGAGGAGTCCGCGTAGGAGGCCTGACCTGTGGAGCACCTATTCCAGTAGGGGTAGCCTGGGGTACCCGTAGTGGACTGGGTCGTCGAGTTCCTCCGCTGAACTGCGGACCCAGGGACCTAGGGGTTCTCCTGGGAAGAAGGCGCACTGTTTTACCTCAGCAGAGGGAAAGGGCGCTGGACGCAAGCGATTCACCCGGTCAGACCGTCGATGTGTACCGAGTTCTACGGGCTCGGACCTGAAAAAACACGGGACGAGACTGACTCAACCCTGAGATTGTAAAATCTCGCAAAGGTGTTAGGTGTTTCACAGCCCGCAGCTCTGAAAATGTCTGCTAGGGAGGTGCCCCTAAGCCAGTGCCCATGAGGATGCCACACTCCTGGTAGAGTGGGCTCAAACCCGTAGGGGGGGTGGCACAGCCTGGGTGTGATAGGCCAACAGAATGGCGTCCACCACTCAGTGAGACAGCCTCTGTTTGGAGACAGCGTTCCCTTTCTGCTGTCCCCCAAAGCAGACAAAGAGCTGCTCAGAGCACCTGAAGCTCTGTGTGCGTTCCAGGTAGGCATGCGAGGCACGTACCGGACACAGCAGTGAGGGGGCTGGATCTGCCTCCTCCCGGGGCAGCGCTTGCAGGTTCACTACCTGATCTCTAAAGGGCGTGGTAGGAACCTTGGGCACATAGCCCGGTCGAGGTCTTAGAATCACATATGTGTCTGTCGGACCGATCTCCAGGCAAGTGTCGTTAACAGAGAACACTTGCAGGTCCCCGACCATCTTGATGGAGGCGAGCGCGATCAGCAGGGCCGTCTTTAGGGAGAGGGCCCTGAGTCCAGCTGATTCTAGCGGCTCAAAGGGGGATCTCTGAAGACCGGCGAGGACCACCGAGAGATCCCAGGAGGGGAACAGGTTTGGCCGGGAGGGATTTAACCTCCGGGCACCTCTTAGGAACCTAACGATTAAGTCGTGCTTAACCAGAGACTTGCCGTCTAATGGGTCGTGGTGAGCTGCGATAACATACACCTTCAAGGTGGAAGGGGACAGCCTCCCCTCCAAACTCTCCTGTAGGAACAGGAGCACTGACCTAACTGCGCACCTCTGTGGGTCTTCTGCCCGGGAAGAACACCAATTCACAAACAGACACCATTTCAGGGTGTAGATTTGCCTGGTAGAAGGGGCTCTGGCTTGGTTGATCGTGGCTACGACCGTGGGTGTTAGACCAGCTAGATCTTCCGCATCCCGTCCAGGGGCCAGACGTGGAGGTTCCAAAGGTCTGGGTGCAGATGCCAGAGCATGCCCCGTCCCTGAGAAAGAAGGTCCTTCCTCAGGGGAATTCTGCTGGGAGTGGCTGTCGCGAGGAGTACAAGGTCCGAGAACCAGGCCCGGGTGGGCCAGTAAGGAGCCACAAGAGTGACTTGTTCCTCGTCCTCCCTGACCTTGCACAGCACCTGTGCAAGAAGGCTCATTGGGGGAAATGCGTACTTGCACAGCCCCACTGGCCAGCTGTGTGCCAGTGCATCTGCCCCGAGGGGAGCCTCTGAGCGGGCGTACCAGAGCAGGCAGTGGGAGGTCTCTCGGGAGGCAAATAGATCTACCTGGGCCTTGCCAAATCGTTCCAAGATCAGCTGAACCGAGTGGGGGGAAGCCTCCACTCTCCGCCAGGCAAGCGTTGTCGTGACAGCGCATCCGCTATCACATTGAGGTTGCCGGGGATGTAAGTGGCACGCAGCCAGGATATGTTTGTCTCGATCTAACGGGAGAAACTTCCACAGGGCCAAAAGGACGGTCAACAACTCTAGGCAGTTGATGTGCCAACACAGCTGGGCCCCTTTCCAATGGCCTGCTACTGCGTGCCCATTGCAAACGGCGCCCCAACCTGATTTGGAGGCGTCGGTTGTGATCAGGACGTGTCGGGACACTTGCTGTAAAGGTACTCCTGCCCGTAAGAAACAGAGGTCTGTCCAGGGTTTGAATGTTTGGCGGCAGGCGGGGGTGATTGTCACACGATGCGTGCCGTGGCGCCATGCTTGTCTCGGGGCTCGGGTCTGAAGACAGTGTTGAAGCGGTCTCATATGTATCAACCCCAGCAGCGTGACCGCCGCGGAGGACGCCATATGCCCCAGGAGCCTCTGGAAAAGTTTTAAGGGGACTGTTGTGCCCGGCCTGAAGGCGGCGATGCACCTCAACACTGACTGGGCACACTCGTTGGTGAGGTGTGCTGACATTGAGACCGAGTCTAACTCCATACCGAGAAAAGAGATGCTCTGGACTGGAGTAAGCTTGCTCTTTTCCCAGTTGACCTGCAGCCCCAAACGGCTGAGGTGCCTGAGCACCTGGTCTCTGTGGGCACATAGTAACTCTCGCGAGTGGGCCAGAATAAGCCAGTCGTCGAGGTAAATGAGTACGCGGATGCTGGCTTCTCGGAGCGGGGCAAGAGCTGCCTCTGACTTTCGTGAAGACGTGAGGGGACAGAGACAGGCCGAAGGGGAGGACTTTGTACTGATAAGCCTGGCCATCGAACGCGAACCGCAGGTAGGGGCGGTGTCGAGGCAGAATGGAGACGTGGAAGTACGCGTCCTTCAGGTCTACCGCTGCGAACCAATCGGGCGAAAACAAACACAGAATCAAAGGTTTAGCCAATGTATAGCTGAATTAACTTTTTAGCCCACCAGCCAAGGTGGCTGGAAGATGAAAAACTTTTCAAAATTCAAACAATTCAAATGGCTTACCAGCCAATAATTATATATTTATTTATTTTTAATTGCATTCTACAAGTGGATTTTACAGACATGAAAGACAAATAAACAATAGTGTAAGCATGAGCATAAGTAATGAACTGTTTTTTTTTTAAGAATTGTATTGTTATTATTATTTATGGAATACATAAAAAAATCTGTTTATTCACAATTTTAATACAACAAAAACTACATTTGTATTTTAAACTACATCACTATTGTCATATGAACGAATGAGTCTCATGAGCCTTAAGTACACAGTGGCAGCGGGGGGCATGGTCGAGCACCCTTCCGGAGAGAAAGCAGTAAGGGCGCTCGCACCTGAGCTAAATTATTTCTAACACCTGTCTCTAATTCCAGTGAGCATGGGGAGAGTGGCAAAGAAAAGGCCACACCACCGCCAGACGGGAGAGAGAGAGAGAGAGAGAAAACGACATGAGTGACCAGTGACTTATTGATTGTTTTATGTTATTGTGAAGCTGAAGATGTTGACAAAGTACTTGTTGTGAAGCTGAAGACTCTGAAAAAGTTTGTTACACTGATCTGAAAATACTGAGAAAAGCACAGGAAAGAGTGCACGCAGAGTGTTGAAGGCAGAGAAATAGGCATTACTTGACTGCATCCCTGCTCTCCATCTCCTCCCTTCCATCTCTGAGCTTGAACGTGTTACACACACATAATACAGTAACAGTTCTTGGTTTACTTGATTGAGTAAATTAATGTAGTCAGCTCCAATTGATTAAAAAGTCTCTTTGATTCACTAAAAAGAACCGGTTCAAAAGAATCACATGTTTGGGAATCGGTCTAAAGCTAGTGCTTTATGTCTAATCTAAAGCTGTATATACAGTAGCAATTTTGTTGTTGATGCCCAAAAGGGTTTTCGAGCAGGGGGGAATCACCAAACTAGATCGTGCAACCTTAAAGCCCAGGGCCCCCTCAGGCAGTCAAGGGCCCCTGGGCACTAGCCCCATTGGCCCAGGCATTAATCCATCCCTGGGCATGAACGCTCTTATTGCTTTTATATTGCTTCAAGATTTACTACTACTGAACTATCAAGTATCTACATCTGAGATGTTGTTCGTGTGGCAATTTTGGCGTAAGCAAAGAACAAAGAACTTGTAGCGATGCATTTCCAGTGATGCAGAATGTGGAAAAAAATCAGCTTAGCCCCGCTCACCAAGCCAGAGAACTACCGTGTATTGTCTATTAGCTTTCAGTACATGAGCATCGCTATGATTTTTAATATGAATGATTACAGTTGGAAAGATGACAACTTCATCTATCAAACATTTGCTTAAATATAATAATGTGATTAAAGTACTGAATCTACCTTTGAGAATATCAATAAACAGTGGGACTATTGCTAATAAGAGCTGTTCTAGGTAAACACCTGTGACCTTACTGACTGTAGGCCTGCAGTTAAGTCCACTTGAGGACAAAACTGGAATGTGTAAAATTATTTTATAAGCTGACACAAACTGAAATTATTTTCTAAACTGACACAAACTGATAGAAAGGTAAAAAGCACCCGCCAGAGTGTCGTGAAACGCTGTGAAATTCACCAGCCAAATAGAAAATGTACGTGCATTTGATGCTTGGAGGGTGTTAATTTCGGATGCTGGATGCATACTTAAACAAATTACTATGATTTAGAACACACTAATCAGAATCTTGCATACTACATAGGGCAGACCAACACATACTTTGAAAATCTTGGGTTTGTAATCGCTGAGTAATCAGTGTGAGAGAAGAGCAGATGACACAACCATTAGCACCAGGCAGGTATTGTTTAGGACACAATGACACCAGAAGCTCCTTGAGCTCTCTCTCTGGTGCTGACAGGGAGAGAGAAAGAAAGAGAGAGAGAGACATAAATCCCTGGACGCGTTGGTGTTTGTGGAGAGTATGCATAATGTCTGTCTTAGGTAATATGTAAGATTATTATTAGTGTGATCCAAATCTTTGTATGGTGAAAATGGTACATCAAAGGTGCCTGGATAGCACATTATATATGTTTTTTTTTTTTTATATAAGTATACATCCATCCATACAATGTAGTATACAATTGTTGTGTTCCAAATGATCGCATGTTGAAAACAGTTAATCAAAGGTGCCCAAATGGCATACTTTGATGTATAATTGTCACCATACTATGATTTGGAACACACTAATCGTAATCTTGCATATTACCTAAGACAGACAGTATGCATACTCTCCACAAACACCAACACAACAGAGGTTTTATGCCTTTCTCTCTCTGTCAGCATCAGAGTGGTTTCAGAAAAGTGGGACAGAGTGGGAATGAGAGAGAGAGAGAGAGAGAGAGAGAGAGAGAGAGAGAGAGAGAGCACTAAAGGCTTCTGGTGTCGTTGTATTCTAAACAATACCTGCCTGTTGCTAATGGATGTGTCATCTGCTCTTCTCTCACACTGATTACTCAGCGATTATAAACCCAAGCCCACATTCGCCGTAACAACCGTTGTCGGCACAATGGAACCCTGAATGTGGCAGCTGTTTGAATCTCTACAATTAACCCAGCATGCCTCTGTGTGCCTCTCCGGCTCTAATTGAGTGGAGAGCTGAAAGAACGCGACTCTCCTCCCCCAGACCTCCTGCACCACAGGCTCGGGTTCAGATCTCTGTATCTCACACACACATATACACTAATGACAATAATAGAGCCGAACTATGGATCTGCCTGTCTGATTAGAACAGCCAAGAGCTCTGAAGAGATGATGAGATCTGAATATGCATCAGTTGATAAAAATAGGTAAGATAACTCAATCCCTTAGTGACAATAGGCAAAGGATGATCACACAGAATGAGTGCAAAAAACTATGCAAATTTGTAAAAGGATGCACTGATACAGACATTTTTGAATTGTATTTAGATGCAGTATAGATTTATAATTCTCTACTGATTTGTCTGCAGTTTTTTCCAAAAGTTTTATTCAATCTTTATCTTAAATCAAAAATTTCACTCAAAAATGTAACTTTCTTTCGCGATATCTCATAGAAAAAAGACAGATACTGTATGAATTGGTAAAATTAATAAGCCCTCACATTGTCAGCTTCATATCCTGTCCTTATACTTAAAAATGGCAGATTAAAAAAAAACTAATATTGGTTTCTGTCTGCAAGTGCTGTCACTAAGGTTTAATGGCAGCATTTCACAACAAATATAAATAAAACAGTTTCTGCCAGATTAATCAGAAAATGTGAGTGTTGAACAGAAATGGAAAAGCTATACAAAATCTAATCTAATATTTTAAAGACCACACTTGGCTCTGATTTTAATCAATTAATTTCCTGCTCTCCTCCGGGTGAACTGGCAAAACATATTCGGGTTACTTAGCTAATTCCCAGATGATTCCAGCGAGTTCCCAATCAAAGGTGAATCTCAGAGCTAATAAGCGCAAGGGCTCCGAGTCAAATTAAAATGCACATGAATAATGTGCGCGATACTTAAGACCTTCTCTGAGGAAATAACATTTTAGGCAATATCCACCCGAAGACGCAAGAAGTTTAATTTGTATTAATCTCCAGCATGACACCATTTAAAAGCCAATTCCAAAATTGTAATTCAACGAAATGAAACACACTTATATGGATATGGCCCAGAATTGTTTTACTCACAAATATATCCCTCTCCCATACCTCATTGGCCTCTCTCTCGCACTCTCTCTCTCTCTTCTCTGAGTAAGCAAGTTTCATTGGGGTGCTTGCCGACTGGAATCACCTCAGGGCAAACACTTTATTATCTGCGGTCAAAGCGTCACTACAAATACCATTCTACACACACAAGTGTCTCTTTGCATTTGTCTGCTCTCTGTCTGCATCGGGCCAGCAGGGCCAGGCTGCCTGCGCACACACACACACACACACACACTCACTCCACAAACATACACTCACAGCGTGGGAAAAAAGACAACACTAAATCTTCTTCCAGCCTATAAGATACAAGACCAGTCTGCTATATTATAATGACCGTAACATTCATCTAAATATTATAGTGATTGTAAATGAATAGACTAGAATGAAAGCTGCAGGATCTGACTGCTTTCTTATGACTATAATATTGTTCTTTATACTGTAATTATTGTATAGTTTTAGAATAGAACAAAACAAAACAGAATAGAACCGAATTGAATAGAATGAAAGATGAAGTGTTTGAAACTGTATAAATGTGACTCTTAAATGTAGACCTCAGTATATATCTCTGTCGTTGTTGTTTGTGGGTTTTTTCTGTGGTTGTGTGATTTTTTTTTTTGCGCATGTTTTGTTTTTTCAGCACAGAATGGCTTTTCTCTGCCCTAGTGTTGAGGAGAGTGCTATGTATGAGAGATTATAAAGAAAGATAAATAAGAAATCCTCGGAGCTTGTAGCAGCGAGAGAAATCCACTCGCTCTCCTCCTAACTCCTCTGAGAGCACCTCTTCATCATTCGCAACAACAGCGACAGCAGTCAGCGAGTGTTATCCTCTTCATGACTGTGTGGAATGCTAACCATCAGCAGACATGTCAGGGGCATTGTGGGACGATAACTGGGTGACTTTGTTTTCCCTCACACCCCATGCCACATGGCTCGTTGGCAAATGAAAAAGCTCAAACAAAAAAACAAGCAAATCGCAATGGGAAAAGAGCATACCACTTTCGGTTTGTTCAAATGGTGGACAAAACCAAAGCAACTATAATTCAAAACATCTTTAAAAATGCTTTGAAGACAAACTCTGGGCGTCTCAATTTTGAGAATCCTAAAACCTTAGTTTATGCTTTTTATATATAAAGAAACTCACAACATAATCACAACATTTTGTCCAGATCTAAGGGATGTCTGCCCATAGGATCAGTCTTCGATATCAAAGAGTGTGATGGAGACTTCAACAAAAGCATCATCCTCATAATAATCACCCTTTTTCTCTTTCACACAGTAAACAGGGCCTGTTTGACTGATATTGACATTGACTGACTGCTTTCATTCTCTAAATGTTTTGCCCTTTTTGACCTTGCACATTTTTAAGTTAACATGAAACTACATTCGTTGTGAATATTTTTATTTTACTCTCGTTATGTGATGCATTTCCATGTGAAATGGACTTTGAGCAGGCTTTCTGACAAAAATTTTATTGCCAAAACCTTTACTACACTAAGATTAATCACCATTAAAATGGCTAGTTCTAGATTACTAGATTAAATTTCTTTCTACTTGTGTTAACATGTTTTGTCTGTATTTGGCACTTGCACCAATATTGGACAAACTTGAATATTTTATACTTTACAAAAAAGTTATTTCTATTCAATAGTCGGAAATATCGGTAGAAATATGACAACCAGTATACATTTTGGATTATCGTCTCTATCGAGGCAAAGCAAAATCGCCACACCTCATTCTATTCATGTAACATGTCGGCGGTACAGATTCCTTTGGAGAAATGGAGGAAGAAGGTAGTGCAGCTTCACGTAAGACTGCGAGAATTCAAGAAACAGTGTTTTTCAGGCACTGACAGTTTTCAATGACTTAATAATTCAATGACATTCATGTTGCATTTTAAATATGCATTTTATCTGATGCGCAGCTGTGTTTCACATGATTGTTGGTCTCTGGATTATGCAAGTGTGCGCTAGTCCAGCAGGCTATTTGTATAAGAAACCACTACATTCTACTGAGTTTTTTACCTTAAAGCGCTATGGAGGAAACCAAACATCTCAAATGGCTAGACAGCCCAAAATTCTAACATTGCTGATGAGGAAAAGAGATAAAACACTGTGTCATACGCAATGACGAGCATGACACAAATAGCAAAATAGCGAAGCTATTAGCTTAACTACATTACTGAGTAGCAAGGTGGTAGCTTCGCTAGTTTTTAAATCAAATAACTTTTCGGTAGCGAAGCTATATTTTTGATTAGGTAGTGCATAGCTTTTACAAAAGCTACACCGCTACATCATAGATCACGCTGGTGTTTACTAATGCCAGTTTTGAATCAGAACTAAAGATGCCCGATTCACAAATGAATTGCTCATCTGAGGAATTCATCAATAGGAATGCGTCCTATTGTTTAGATCTTTATTAAGTTCAACATGTGTACAGCTTGAATGGCATTGCAGATAAGGATTTTACTACCAAAGGAGTAACTTAGTAGCCTACATGAAAAGACATAAAAAAGCACCATGGCATAACCATGTTTTTTGGACATGTACCATTACCTGATAGCACCATGTTAATACAGTGGTATACGAATAAGGTAGTCATATGGATGTAGTAGTATGATGGTATTCTTTGAATTACCTTGAAGCACCATGTACATTCAATTTTATATAAATGTATGATTACATGTGCATGGTATTTGTTTACATGCATATTATATTGCACCATACTGCATGCTTGTATACTGTGTTGCACTATACTGTACTATGCTATACCATGGCTTTGATCAACATCATGTGAATAAGTCTTTTAGATGCTTTGTCTATGACTATGCTCTGTGCATCTGGTTGAAAAAATATGAAGTAGCTTAAATTTAGCAAGCTATTTTTGTTGTGTAGCTTGTAGTGTACCTTGCTACTTTCTCTGAAGTGTAGCTTTTAGCTTTTAAACACATTTATTTGTTGAGTAGTTGGTGGTAAATGTTTTGAGCAGCCTGCCCAACACTGGTCATGTGGCAACTATTATCAGTGTCTTTTTTTTTTAAACTACACATCATCACTCTTAATAAAAAACAGTTTGAATGATGTTAGATATTAGTGAACAAACCAGCCATGTTTGCATTCAGATATTCAAATATTCTAAACAGAGATAACTTAAATCATTAAAAATCTAATGAAGTGTTTTGGGGGGTTTTTTCGGTCTCAATAACACTCTTCAAACAGAGTGTGTGGGCATTTCTCTACATGGAGGTCTCTCGATAGCCACCCACGAAAAACCAAAACATGAAGCGGTCCATTTCACTCTTAAACACCAGACTAATCAGACTCGAATAAATCCCTCAACCACCCTCATGCACCGCTGGAGCTTCTGAGTCCACAATGAAGATAGGCCTCTGTTGTATCTGAACACATCTTCCTGGGAGAGTGACTATGAAAAGAGGGTTGCTGCAATGGCGGTAAACTGAATTTACAAGACCTAAATTAAATATTCAGCTGTATGGGATTAATGGACACATGGAATTCCAATTCTTCGATGCTGGTAATGTTCTTTCCTTGTTGTGTTGGAATAAAAAAGTTCTCGAGGCTGACAAATAAAAAGAACTGAAAGAACAGACGAGCTGGACGAGAACAAATGTTCCTCCATCAAGAAAAATCTCACATTACAAGCTGCTTGACAGAGTTAAAGATAACAAAGAGATGTTTTAAAATGTGAGCTGAGAAGCAAATTCACTTTTGCTTATCTCTGAGAAGATGACCTCTTTCTCGACTGCATGATTAGCATCAGAAAAACTATTTCAAAAACAATCTCACACACGCTCATAGATATGGTCAAAAATTCACAATGTGCGGTAGAGAGATTTGAACATTCGATTGGAAATTATGAATTAACAAGATTTCAGGAGTAGATAACAGTAAGAAAATAAGAAGTGGTCTTCATGTTTGGGTTTATATACTGTATATGCACGTGAGTGTGTCCTGACAGTACGAGGGTGATCTCACTGTGTGAGTTTGTAGGCAAACAGAAAAAGAGGGTTGCCTGCAGCTAGCCTGGAGCAAGTCTCAACCCTTCTGCTTTCTCATTTAGGAAACAAGGCCTTCAAAATGAATATAAAACACACATTCACATGCACCACATATTCCAAGTTATTATCAGTGACCTAGTAAAACTCTCACTAGACATCCAAATCGCAGGAGGGATCACAATTGCCCAACACAAACAAGATCTATTTTCATATACAATACTTGTTTATTTATATATAACATGTTTTTGTCTGTTTTTGACAATGTGTCTGACAATATTAGAGCATAGAGACATGTCAGAACAGAGAAGAAAAAACCCAATCAAGCACACCACATCATTAATACTAATGCATCAGATACTAATTTGCCAGAGAGACTTTAGCATGCACACAGACGCTTTACCCAGAGGAGAGCAAGTGTGTCAGGAAGGATATTCTAATTTATGATAAAGGTCACAAAGGAGCAGCAATGTTATTTTGCACATCGTGCACTACACCTTTCTCTTGCTCTCCATCTCTCAAACATCATCAAAATAAGATCTGTACTTTTTATTTTCTTCACTAATTACCCCCTCCTTTAAATACATATAAGGATATACTAAACAGACAGACAGACGTATAGATACAGTAGACAGAATGACAGAAAGACCCCTCTCAGTCTCTTGGCCCTTGATGGAAGGTCAGTCTCCAAATATTATCTAATTTCCTCAGCTACTTTAGGAGCCCTGGATCCCTCCAACTCTACCTCCACTTCTGCCCTCCAACCATCTTTCCAACCCGATTGTGCACCTGGGAGGCCCACATGCCAGTTTAAAGGCCATATCGCATACGTCTGCCAAAGCCATGACAACAGCCGCTAACATCCCAAGCCCCCTTTTCCCACCCTGCCCTGCCCACTCTGCCAGTGGCAACCAAAGCACCAGGACATGCATTGTAAGAATGAAAAGGCTGGTGGGTCCACCAGCAGTGTCTGGAAATGAGCCTTTGGGTGTGTCTTTAGGATGCTGGTAAGGCAAAATGGCCAATCTATGCCATTGGAGGTATAAAAGAGGATTGGAGCTGAGATGCAAACAGACATGTTACACCTCTGATAAACCTGGTCAGTTTGATGTTGATTGGCAGGACATCCCCACATTTCTGATAGAGAAGCCCCCTGCATTTCTCCTTTCTGGGAACATTTTCTTGTTGCAGTCAATTACAACAGCGAAGGTCAAAAGACATTTACAAAAAAGAGACTGTTTGCAGACATTACTTGACACGAGTGCTGTATATTGGTAATATATATCAATAATGCGCGTGAGGGTTAAAACGGGCACGCAAGTTCTTCCTGTTTCGTTGCGCAGCTATCACAATTGTCAATAATGCGCTTGGCATTATGATGCCGTATAGCAATACATTGATACATGATTAATCATTTACACCGACATCACCAAGGGAAAGAGCCGCAGGTGAGCCGAAACTGCACACACTCCATTCCAGTGCCAATTCGGACAGACATGAAATAATACCTAAAGCGTTTGGGGTGTTCATGTGGGATTTCCACAAATGATTAAAATACCCATGCAGCATTATCACAACATTCCTTCTCATATGCATTCTAATAGAAAGGTTATTCCTTCTATAGTGATGTACAGCTTCCAAATATTGAATATGTTGAGATGAGTTTGAAGTGCACTTTATGTTGATGCATGTAGCGTATTAGTGCAGGTATTAAGTTATAATATTGATTTAGTAATTAGACAATTATTATTTTTTTTTTTTAGTTAAGGACCCTGACAAAAATGAATCATGGTTTTACTATAGTAATATTGTAGAAACCATGAATGATGTCACCATGATTTTCTGAGCAGGTTTTGATACAAGTAACCATGACTTTACTATATATTGTAACCATGACAGTAACCATGTTTATATTGAGGTTACTATGATTCTTCTACAAATGCCGAATCGAAATGATGAAAGTCGAACCATTACAACCCTAGTGGGCAGTGTTAATCTTGTCATTGAAATCACTGAAGAAAACGTTAGTTGACTCAGGGTTATTTGATTTCGTCAACGATAACGAAGGCGAGATGAGAAAGGTGCATCATGACGATGATTAAACGATTTTATTAAAGCATATATAGATGAAAAAATGACAAGATAAAAATGACACTTCAAGATATTAACAGTTCAAGATATGAAAAGGAGAAGAAACATCTATAGAATATATACAAGATATTAGATACAGATTCATCTAACCCATTAATAATTGAGGATTTCCACTTGAGTTGCGTGATTTGAACACAGGCAAAATTAACCGGTAAATACCTCATTCAAATGCATCCTATTTATACATGATTTTAATCACTAAAGTAGCCTATATCCTGCACAGTGAAGCGAATGAACAGGTGAACTTGAACTAAATGATGCGCTAGTCAGAATATGCTCATTTGCATTGCGAAACTTGCGTTGTGAATACACTGTTTTCGTCAAAAGACTAAAACTCTGACTAAAACAAAAAACTGTGAAAACATAAAACAGTGCTAGTGGGGGTATGACCTGGCCAACTAAAATACACACATATCTCTTAACACCAGACTCATGAAATAGAGGAAAAGGTCACATTAAGTACATGGGTAAATAACATTTTTGGAGACACAGGGCCTGAGGGTTAAACAGATGAAGGAATAACTACAGAGAGGGCAGCTGTCAATCAACTGACAAAAAAGGTGAGAAAAGTTGTTTTCCATCCAAACAGCCTTTGGAGGACAGTGCTCAATCCATGTGAAAGGTCAAAGAATGTTGATTCCAACCAAGTCTTTCTCTCACTGTCTGCAGGGCATCAAGGAAATGAGGGCAAAAGCTGTTATTTTAGCTGCCCCCGTAAGCAAGTTTAAATATTTCAGAGTAAACGTGCTTTGCTTTCTCTCCTGGACTTAAGGCGCACTGCAGTACCAAGTCAATCTGGTAGGTGGCCAACATCTCATTACCTTTACACAAGCCTTTTTTTCCATAAATGTAAGAATTTAAGATTTGGTCCAAATCTGATGTCTTGTCGGAAGTTAGCATGGTACTGACTATGACGTGGATGAAATCCTTCCCATCAGGCCATTGGAGGTGATAATCTTCCTCTACTGGATTGATCATTTTGACTCAGTGCATTATGTCACAGTGCCATATGTGCATCTGATTAGCCACCAAACCTTGTTGAGGATCAGGGCATAGTACTGAGAGATACACCTTACACAGATGAGTGTTATGGATCATTTGAAGAATTTGCATCCAATCTACACACATATCCCTTTGGAGGACAAATATCCAAAGACAGCGTGAAAGAGCAAGAGTATAGGGATAGGAATTGTAAGGAATATAACGTTTCTGTTTCTGATTGCAATTCCTCTCAATGATTCTGGTTCGTTAGCGGATTCAGTAACAATACTTTTAGTACTTTTGTTGAAGAATTATTATTATTATATTGCATTTATTGCCCTTAGATGTCTGTTGCCAAATGATTAGATAATTTTAAGTTTCTACAGAGCAGATGTAACAAATCAGAAATACATTTAAAACAATTCTTGTAGAAGGTGTGCTTGCAGACTTTTTAGAATCATAAATGCGATACAATAATTCATCCTACATATAATTTAAATACTAATTCTAAAACAATAAATGTGATAGTATATTTAATTCATGCATTTATTATTTTTAAAAAATTCCACTTATTACAACAAAACTTTATTTAACTGTATTTTAACTACACATTGTCAAATAAACATGCAGTCAGTAATGCAGGTCTCAATTACATGACATATCAGTCACAGTTCCTGAGACAGTTGTGAAATGTAGTAGGGATGTGTCAGAGTGGTTGACTAATCCACTAGTCATCTAACAACTGACTAGTCGATTAGTGAGGTAGACTAATAACATAATTTTTTTTTTTAGTGGTGGTGGTTTTAATGGGAGAATTAATTGAGAGATGCCACTACTTAGTGAGCATTTTTGCATGATGATAACTTGCTGTGCTTAACAGCGAATAACAGTCAGCACAGTTAAATCCTCTGTTGTGTTGTCTCTTTACTGCTTTATGTTAATCTTTTTATGGTCTGTTGTTAAAGCAAAGTGCTACATAAACAATTCATTTCAAGATGATCACTGTCGGACATGAAATCCTTTGCTCAGAGTAATATTCCCGTTTTTGTGAGGTGTTGTGGAGAAATTAAAGTCTTTTAAATAAATAGTTGCAGTAAAAAAAGACTTAAACTGATTGATGTGATTTAAATATGTATCCGCAATATTATCTTGCAGTTCTGCGCTATTGAATGCACAGCAAGGATCGCACTGAAGCACGTAAATCTGCGTTTAGAATGCGCATAAGCAGTTTTATGCCAAACCGTATTGGAGCCTTTCTTAATTCTTTTTTACTTTGATAATTTTGTGCAATAAGGTGTTATAGTTATTTAGCCTATTTATTTGTTGAATATCCGTTAGCCACCATGTTGAAGTGTTGCACTTAGCCTCCGAAAATCCCTCTATACAGTGTCTGAACATCACGTGAATATAACTGAGCCTAATTATAAATTATTATTCGTTTAAGCAACCGATCGACTAGTCGATTATGAAAAATAATAGTCCAATGTTGCACTTCAGGCTTGTGAGACTCGTTCTTATTTCAATAAGAACAGCAGTTTTTATTTAATTTTGTGTTGGAAATTTATAAATTGCATATCAGTAACTGCTCTGACTGATGTGTAAGTGTTTTTGAATCGCTAAAAAGAACTGGATTATTAGAGTCATTCATTCGGGAATTAGACTATACCGGAAGCGCTGTATGTTACGTGTTGCAGATTCAAAAGAACCGGCTCATAAGAGTAATTTGTTTGGGAATCGGACTATACTGGAAACACTGTATATTCCTCGTAGTAGATTCGAAAGAACCTGATCATTAGTCATTCGTTTGAGAATTGGACAATACTGAAAGCACTGTATATTCCATGCATTAGATTAAAAAGAACTGGATTATTTGAGTCATTCGTTCGGGAATTGGTCTATACCGGAAACGGTGAAAGTTCCGCAATGTAATTTCAAAAGAACCAGATCAAAATAGTCATTAATTCAGGAATCAAAATACACTGATAGCACTATGTATTCCAAGCTGTAGATTCAGTAGGGGGCAGTGCTGCTGCTGAACTGCACTAAAGGAAAACTGCCAGCGTATTTTTCCGCACCTGCAGAAAATTTCAAGTACAGGAACCATTACCGGAAGTCATGAAATTCAAATAGTTCCGGTATTTTTTTTAAATGATTCTCGATAACCAACCATACACACGAGCAAAAGAACAAGCAAAATAAAGAATGAAAAGGGGTGAAAGAAAGACCATAAGAGCAAAATAAATAAAAAAGTAAAAAATTGTGAAAGGAAGCACAGTGAAAGAATGAAAAGGCTAAATAAAATGTAAAAGAGAAAAAGAAAGCATGAAAAGGGTGAAAAAAAGCAAGAAACAAAGCAAGAAAGCAAGAGAGAAAGAGAAAGCAAGCACAACGAGGAGGGAAAGAAAGAAAAAGTACAATAAAGAGCAAAAGAGCAAGAGCGGAAAGAGCAAAACAATTTTTTTATAATTTTTTATAAATAAAAAAAAGCACGAAACAAAGTAAAAGAGAGAACCAAATAGTGAAAGGAATAAAGACCCGAAAACAGCCAGAATCCCGCACAGAGGTCAGTGGTAGAGACTCTATAATGTGGCTGGCTCCAGTGCTCCTGTCTTCAGGGTCCGTTCTGATGAGGGGGGATCTGCTCTCTTGCCCAGACTTGTCTAAGCTACTGGCAGACAGACACTGGCGGAGGGCTGGACGACAGCTCCAAATGTCACCCAAACAGGGAGATTTAATTAGGAATGACAAGACCTGTCACGGGACAGTGCCGTCACATACTCTGAGAATTTAGGCATGCTGAAAGCAAGCAGCTATGATTTATTATTTAACTAATGCTTCCATTTCTTTTAATTTCTTGGCTAGGAGCAGTAAAACTCAAAAGGCCTCCTCACTGAAGATAATCTACTACGATATTTTTAACGCAGGCAGTCAACAGGTTTTTAAAAGCATGTCGTTCTCACTCTCGCTCTGTCTAACTCTCTACACCCCCTCCATCTCATGCTACCTCTACTTTGCAACTCGCTTTCATTTTTTCAAGCTCTCTTTCTGCACAGACAGGGAAAGAGGTGTGATAATGAAAACAACCCATTTTCCTATCTCCCAACTTCCTATCTGCCCTTTTCTCTCTTTCGTTTCGCCCACTAAGCTCCATGCACTCAGGGGAAATTGATTGCCTGGCTGGTCGATCCGAGCACTCGCGGCTGATGCTGGAGCCAGTTAAGTCCTTTTTTATTGAGGGTATGAGGCATTTTTAATGGGAGTTACATCAATGAACTGTGCAGGCACTCTGCATCTGCATGCAGAGGGGGAATGTTTTCCTTTTTTTAATACCACCTGATCATGCTGAAGCTGAGCAAAGGACAGAAAAGCCAACCTGGTCTAGCAGGTAAAAGCTAGGGTACTCTTCATTTTCCCATGTGCTGTTCAGTCTCATGCATGATGAGCGCTCAGCCTTTCAAATTATACTCTTTTGACCACAAGCCCTTTCGGACACATACACACTATGACTGCTTTGAGATATTCTTTTTGCACGGTCAACGTTAGGCGCATGTACTGACAACGCCTAAAGATGAGGACTGTCTGCATGTGTAGAAAAACAAGGCTAACCTTAATGGTCTTCTTCCGTCATCTCCAGTAGTGATGGGTCCCAATAGTTGACTAGTCATCCAACAACATGTCGATTAGTGGGGTTGACAATTTTTTTCTAGTGTGACGTTGCTTCAATTTGCATGCTATACTTAAGGTGTTAGACAGTTTGCTTGCTAAAATTGTCTCTGAAAAGTTCTCCACTGCAGTCACGCCAATTTTGATGGATATTTTTGGCTGTCAAACAACTAAAGTGTCGCGTTGGGTGCTACGTGTTTAAGAGGGCATATCAAGTTAAAAAATAGTCCAACTTTTAAAAACGCATCTCGACACCCCTGTATTCTGTTCCATTCCATTGTGCTCAGTCTTGATGTTTTTGAATGTGAGAATGTTTTTTAAACATCTTATGTGAGGACCCTCTAATAAAAATGTCCACTCAAGTGAACACAAAACATGCCAAATTAGGCTATACAAGGGATTAGTCGATTTATAGAATTTGAAAATATGTAAGGGTGAACTTTCCTAGTCTCCAGATTGCTGGTCTGATGCTCAAGGATTCGGTTTCAGACAGTAGCTTGTTGTCTGTCCTCTCTCTGGCTTAAACTAGACATCTGTCTACACTGCAGCCTCAGACCAGACAGTGCAGTCCATATCAAAACCACAGCACAGATACAGATACTTTTATCAATTAAAAACACACAGGGATATTTTACCTATTGTTATGAGCTTTTGCTCTACAGTGGTGATCTTCCACACAAAGGCAAATGGAGGAGGCCAGGAGGAGTGAGTTTTTATGTGAAAAAGAAAGAGATTGAGGGAATAAGAAACTGCTCTTTCTCTATTGATTTCAGACCCAGAACCCTACTGACTGGCTCTCAATTATAAGTCCAGAAAGGAAGTGGCTAAATCCAGCTAAAATTGTAGGGAATCAATTTAATCAGCCATGGCAGTCTCCATCTCTCTCTTTAGCACTCTTTTTTTCTGCCTCTCTTTTCTCTCAAACAAACCTCACATTTTCCACTTTACAACATGGGTTCTTTTCTGATCCATAAGTCAATTTAAAGTACATGTCCAACCATCCATCCAGACATGCATCATTCATCTATATATCCATCCATTTATCTATCCATTCAACCACCATTCATCCACTTGTTTATCAATGCATCATATATCCATCTATCCAACCATCCATCTGTCCATCCACCAATCATCTATCCATTCATTTGCAAATAAATCCATCCATCCATTTCTCCAATATTATCTGTCCATCCTTTCATGCATCCATCATCTATCCATTCTTCCATCCATCCATCCATCCATCCCTTAACATTGAGACTATTCAAACAATTAATCTACAATAATCTATAATAATAAAATAACAATTTCACTGTCCTCTCAACACAAATATCTCTGACAAGGGCAGCAGATGTCCTTTCGCTCAAAATCTGTATAAAATAGTGTCCTTTCTTTCTGTTCCTATTTGCACATGAAGAAGAAAGCAGAATGATGCCATACTGATCAGTGAGCAGCAGAAGGAACATGCCATCCTATTACATTTAAGCTCTGAGCTTAGAGCTGAACCTAAGGGATAGTGGATAGACCTTGCATATACATTTGCCTGTTTAATACTGCCTTGTCAACATAAGGAACTGAAGGCATATGTAATATTCTAAAAGCAGAACACCCCAAAACACTTTAATACTGGAGCCTGTCAGAACGAGATTAGTTGGTCTGTAATTTTCCTGTGAATCCTGAACATACATGAAAATTGACACACACACACACACACACACACACACACACACACACACACACACACACCCATCCTGAGGATCTGTTCTACACGTGTTACAGTACTTGTGTGTGCGTGTGAAATCCACATATGGCTAATGAGCAAATTTGTTTGTGTGTTTGCAAGGACATCCACGGCTGTAAATGTTTAGCTTAACTGAGGGCCAGGGTTGAGTTAAAACCTTGAAGGTTTATTAATGAACCTCTGTGGTCAAGTCTTTTTAATTGTTGCTGATTAAATGTATTTTCTGAACTAGGAGGATAAAAAGGCTGCAAATGTTTTAAATATTGATGTGAGATTCAGTAGTTACAGAGAGCTGTTACATAAAATCAGTTGGAAATTCTGTTTGCCTATTACTTCTGTAGAAGTAATAAGGGTGTCAAAACAGCTTTGGGTTTTACAAGGCTGATGTCATGAATGTGTTTTATCATGCTGATAATAAAAAAAATAGCCTGTGTCTACAGAATACAGTATGAAGGAAAAGTCTCTGGTCAAAGTTCATTTAATTCATCCTCACTGTCATCAGCATGTAACTGCAGAGTCAGATTTAATTATTCAATCAGAGAGATCTGGCTCTTCAGAATGACATCATTTCTAATACACTGTGCCAGTGACAATCAGCAAGACAAACCAGTCTGCTCTAAACCAGCAATGTCATTTAAAATTAAAAATGAATCATACAACAGATAATGTGCCAAAATGATAGTCAAATGCTGAAATCTAAACTTCAATTTTCAGAGTTTGTTCATCTACACAAAGGACACCGCGATCATTTTTGCTGCTTACATTTGCGGTTAATGTGTTGCACTGGCTCAAGACTCTTGCTGCTGCTGCAGGCAGCCGTAGCGTGCTGGGGTGCAGGATTCTGCCTCCTCTGCAGGCAGGCCAGCATGACTGCGCAGACGCAAGTATGATTCTACAGCCACTGGTTTTCTGAGGCCGACCTGTAGAAAAATTAAAATATCGATATGTTAGTGATGTACTATTGTACTACAGGAAATACTGACAAACATCTGTAGGAAATACACTGAGATAAGTGGGAGAACCTGATCTCCAACTGTTTGGAATGGCCATTTAGGAACACCAGAGGAAGTCTGTCTGTCTGTTGATTTAGATGGGGAAACTTGATCTCAACAGTTTACTTTTTAATTGCTAAATGTATTTTCTTAAATTAAATTATTGTATTTATTTTATGTAATACGTAACATAATTAGATCAAATATATTTTAAAAATCTAAAATTATATTTTTACCTGTAATTTTATTATTGCATTTATTGTAGAGAAGAGAAAAATTTGTATATATATATATATATATATATATATATATATATACATCAGATGTGGTTTCAATAATGACCAAAGTACATGTTGCTTGCACATTGGTGAAAAGTCAAAGGTTAATTCTGAATTACTATCATTGTACCATTAACCTTATGCACTTAACCGCAGATTACTCCGTTACTGCACTTACTCCATTACTGCACTTAAAATGCCTTTGTTCTGTGGTAATATATATATATATATATATATATATATATATATGCACATACATACAAACATTTTATAACCTTTTGTATATTTATAACATTTTTATTGTAAAGGAGAGAAGAGATGATAGAGAAAAAGGGGGTTGGATTCAGGAAATGTTGCAAGCTAGATTCAAACTCATGACGCCTGCATGAGCAGGAACAGCATTGCTCAAAATGTGAATCGACATGTGCACTAACCACAAAGCAACAGCTCTGACATGAATGTCTTTACTAAATTCAAGTAACACACCTAGAAAGTGCAGGAGGATGACACACAAACAGAGGAGTGTGTAAGGTGGAGGCTTAATGTGGCTCCAGCTGCTTCTCGGCTCTGTGGGCTGAATTACAAACACACACCTGCTGCATCTACTGGCCATCCCAAAACACCCATTCGTCAACAGCTCATCACATCCTTCCATCACCAGAAAGAATAAAGCCCCACTCACCATTCCAAAACATGTTAAGAACAAACCCCACGTTGACCTGGGAGAAACACTTTCTAGATGCTGATGTGTGTTTTTATGAAATGATGGGTAAAAAACAAACAAGAAAAAGAGTCTGTTTGCAGTTCAGATGGAGACAGCTGAGAGACAGTTTCCACTAAAGGGCTAGAGGCGATTTACAGGAGCTTGAGTGTTTGCTTGGTGTGCATGAGTACAAATGTCCATATTGTATGTGTGTGTATAACATGCTGATGAGTCAGGTTGGGGGCAAATGCCAAGTGCACATCAGGGCCAGTGACGGGCATAATCAATCTTCCTCTGGGCAATAAATCACTAGTTGCATTCCTTATCTGCCTCTCTCCATCTTCTGCTCCCTTGCTCCAGAGGAGGAAGAGAGAAACGGGCAAGCTGCCAAGCAGGTGACAACAGGAAACAGAAGCTTTGGTAAATGTGTAATAGGGCCAACTGACTATGGTTTTGGCAGCATTGCTGCCCACTAGCAGACACTCAGACCAGTTTTCACCCAATTCTGGGATGCACTAAATGATAAAAATTACCACAGAACAAAGGCATTTTAAGTGCAGTAATGGAGTAAGTGCAGTAACGGAGTAATCTGCGGTTAAGTGCATAAGGTTAATGGTACAATGATAGTAACTCAGAATTAACCTTTGACTTTTTCACCAATGTGCAAGCAACATGTACTTTGGTCATTATTGAAACCACATCTGATGTTATTAAGTCATCAAGCATTTACAGTCACTTCATGAACTTAATATAGACATTTGGACTATTTTTCACCACTGTTTAGGGTATAAAGGGTTAGGACTCCTGTTGTGGGGTGTGTTTTCCAGAATGACTTTTTGAGGCTAAAAAGGCTTTGAGCATGCAAAGTTTTTTGTACAATGCTACAGACCAGGACATGATGTCACGCTGGAGGACTTCTGGTGTAAGTAAATACAGTACTGCATCACAAATAACAATAATAATTTTAATAATACATTTTTTTTTTTAATATATTGTCTACTCACTTTCCTGCAAAAATAAAACATGCAGCTTTAAAATTTGTATTCTTTGTATTGAGCTCAGTGTGACGTTTACTAATAGTAAAATGTCCTCTCGTCGTACAAATTCAGGGTTCACCAAGCTTGAGCTTTGGTACGCAGCATTATACAAAATTTCTTCGCATGCGGTTGTGTTTCTGGTCTCCCGTGTTCGGATGCGTTTGAATGGAGTGCGAAGTGTAGTATGACTGCACTGGAATAAGCAAAAGTGCACATATTCAGAAATGTTGTTAGGTTTAATTCACAAGTGCAATGCTTAGCTTGCCCAAGTAGAACATATTCCTCGTTCAGCATCCTTGATCAACCAATTAGATTTTAGGCTTAGGCTTACAACTGGGGTAAGGGGCTAGAACAACATTCATACCAACCTATCATTCCATGGCTTTTAGAGGTTGGTTCTGGTTAAGAGTTGGGTCAGGGTTAGGGAGGTGATTTCCTGTTAGGAACGCTGCTTAAGGACCAATAAAATATGTTGATCCAGGAACACGTCCTATTTGGCTAAATCAAGTCATACCAAAGGGCAACTGTGCAAATTACAGCGGTCAATGGCAGAGTGATTAAACTGAAACAGCTCAGCAAGAAATAACGCCTGACAAACCTTTACAACCACCCATCTCATCAATCCGACTTTCACAAGGAACAAAACCTCAAACTGCAGATAACCAAAAACACACAATCCAAGATTCTGCTGAATTGCTGTTTAATTGACATGATAGAAATCTGTGTTATTTAAAGATCACAACTCTGTAAACATCTCTCGCTTGCTCTCATCAATGGCTTTCTGTCACAGCAGGGACATGGATTAGCCTTTCCGAGACTATGTTTTCAGAAATCTGAATGCGACATGTGAATGCGAGCAGATGATGTGGAACTGAGCAGAAAATGAGAGTGACTGGTCGGTTTATCTGTAATATTTATTTTTAGTACACAGGCACCATCTTTGAAATTGAGCTTGAATAAATGAACTGCTAAGGCAATGAAACCTCCACCTGCGCAAGACTTCATCACTATAGATGCAACATTTATTGTTGTCTCCCTACGGTCGATAGCTGTACCCGCTCAGCACGATGAATGGCAAACAGTTTAAATATTTCTCTAGTGTGTGTTACCTGAGATACAAGAATGGACTACATTACTAATTTACTGTTATATAGTTATAAAGGTATGTTATCACTGTTAAAACTAGAGGGGTTTAAGCCTTGAAAATAGTGAGATTGATTCTATAAGATATGACTGAACCATGGCACCATGATAATATTAAGAAACCCAGAAATCATGGTAGTAGCTAAAAAAGTCAGTTTGAAACTTTGTAATTTTGCACATTATCATCAACAAAAAATTTTTTTTTCATTGACTAAAATTATATGAAATTTTAGTCAGAGTAAATCTAGTCTTGCGTAGCCACACCTTTGACTTAAACAGCAAAGGTCTGTGGTCTGTCGCAGTTAACATTGGTAAAGAACCACACACTTGGGCAGGAAAAATCCATCTAACTGACATTTAAAGCGACCAGTCACAGCCGGGTTTGTCATTTTGTGATTTTTAGGGGCGGGGTTATTGGAGCTGGCTCATACCATAATAAAAAAAACTAAATGGGAAAATAAATAATTTATATAATTGCGCACGAGTCTACATGAGCGAGTGCACAGAAAACACATGGGAAAATGTGTAGCGAGTGTAAGTACAGCACAGAACCTTATTACAAAGTATTTCACAGACATAACTAAGTAAATAAAGCAGAATATACAGCTCTGCTCATGGACATCTGCTTTACTTTCTGCTACGTGCCTCAAACCAAATGCTGAATATCTTTAAAAGAGTGTTAGTAACCTGGCAACTTGAGCAAATTCTGTGATTGTTTAGTCATCAAAAGCGCTACAAAACCTCTACAAGATTTCCGAGATCTTAGTTTGCGCTGGTCCAGGTGGAAGCATGAGTTGAGTTCATACAATGAGTATGAAATCAACTCGTGCTTCCACCTGGACAAGCGCAAACTAAGATCTCGGAAATCTTGTAGAGGTCAGCCAATCAGATTTGGTCTGACTGGACTGAGAAAGCATTTCCAATTTTGGGGGAGACTGGACACGGAAGCCCGTTGAAAAAATGTTTCATGATGCTACACACGAAAGTTTAAGTTGGTCGAACATAACCATGACCAATCAGTTGACCCACAACCAGTAGAACATCACAATGATACAGAGAGTAAAAAGTTCAAAGGTGTGTGTTTTTATTGCTACAGGAAAGTAGATGGTAGGCCATATTTCAACATTTTGAATATAATATTTGTCATATGTGATTTATTATTTATTAAAAACAGAAGCCCTCAAGCATGAAATGTCCATTGAGGTGTCTGAAATAATTTCCCATGCTCAAAGTCGAGCGTAGTGTAAAATTACCCAGAAATCCCCAAATTAAGACATGGAGTCAAAGAAGTCTGGCAATACTGTGCATTATTCAGTTTCCACAATGAAAATGCTTTTGAGTTTGTAACAATATATAGTTCAGGTAGATATAGGTTCATGGTGAGATCTCCAGTAGACGAATTAACCTCATGCTGGCCTGCGCCTCTATATTCTCTGAAATGCACTTCTGTGGGAGAGCCACAAGATCGATAGACTGAAAGGTGAGGGGAAGGTGACAATAAAAAGAGGTCTAGGTGAAGATAAAAGAATAGAGGAGCATATACGAGAAAAGGCATAGTGGGGGAAAGAGGAGAAAAGTTGATTTCCTGTCTATAAAGTCCAGGCGGTTCTTCCATTACAACCAACACAGATTCCCTATAGGGAGCCTATATGCATTAATGTAAAGGAAAGAAAGGGTTTGCATTTGTCCGTGATAACTGAGAGAGAAGGAGGTAGAGGCGAGGGGGGCTTCTCTTTCTAATTGAATAGTGAACTGCCAGGTCGAGCGAATGTGTGTGAGAGAGACAGAGCCCCATGCAGTGCTTTTAAATGGCCTGTGCATCTCCCCTCTTAATAAGCCCAAACAAGTTAATCCAATCGACTAACCCAGACCCTTTTCTTCAGCTTTAACAAGCAGCCGCTACAGTTCCCCATAATCCCTCATACACACTGCACTGCTGAATGGAAAGCAATGAAAGAGCCCATTAGAGGGACAAACAAAGTCCCCGACCCTTTAACTTTAGTACAGAGCAAGCACATACACTTAAGACACTCAACACACACAGAAAGCAATCCTCTATAACCCTGCATCTATTATTATAAACTGAGCATGCATGCATGCACACGCGCAAGCTATGTAAATGGGGGCATAGTAACATTGATGTCCATTTTATTTATATACATCTTATTATAATTACAAAAGACTAGCCCTAACTCAAAACCTAATCCTAAATTATATTAATCATAAATTATGAAAAAAAATTCAAATTTTTTTTGAAAAGAAAACTTCTGGGTAAAACTTGTCAGACTTATCTAACACTGGACTTTTCAAACTTTTAGATGCTAAGGACCCACAAATTAGGGCAGGGCGGTTTTTTCCATTTAAATTTTATTTTTTTTTTAAATTGCAATTTTGCTAAAAATATTGCTAGATACTTTGTAAATCCACCAAAGGCTTAATAAGGAAGATTATTTGTCTTAATGCCACTCCCAATCTGATCAGCTGCACATGTGTGGTGCGCTCCAAATGAACGTGACAGAGGCTATATATGGGAGACTCAAACATCTGCTACTTCTTTTGCCATGATGATTCAGATAGATCGCTAATTATTGCTCTGTTCTGTGACTTGTTTGAAATGACCTGCATCTATAGCCAACATTTGGCAAGTAATCATTTTGAAAAACTTTGAGAGTTGAATTGTAATGCTAAATTATTTCATATTGCTGCACTGCCCAGCGTGAACCGCTAGAGGTCGCTTCTATATCTGCAAGGGTTTATGAATATACACACAAATTGTTTGATAAACAATGAGCACTTTCTAGAAAAACTTGATCATTTGTAGATATTGATTTCTAGATAACTTTCTAGATAAACATAGTTTAGATTAAATTAATACCTACACTGGCTAATAATTATTTTGCAGTTATGCTTATTCTATTATTTATATGGGTTTTTTAGGTTTGTGGTGCATTTATTTTTCTTGCACACCTTTGTTTCCTATAATGAAAATAACTTTGATTTCTCTAACCAGGTTGCCTTGCATTCTAATAAAGAACATACAATTTGAATCATGTTGAAGTACATTTAAAAGTTGAAAAAAATTAATCGTGATTTTTTTTTTGCCATCTCACCCAGCCCCACCCCAAATATGATGATGTCCTTGCGAGGGAACCCCTTTCAAAAAAATATAGGCAGCTATACATTTTAATGTTTATTTATGAATAAAAAAACAGCAGTAAGTCAACATATTTGCAAAATTAAATATTTGGATTTAAACGTGCAGCAAAACATTTTCAACAATTCAAATTAATTTGTACAATGCATTTCACCAAAAAATGTATTTAAAACAGCCTTACAGTATATATAGCCTTACTGTACTTTGCCTTGAGGGGAAATTATCACTGTCAATAAAAATTTATTAATTTAATAATTTCCTACTAGTCTTTAGAAAGCAGAATGAAACATCAAAACTCATTAACTTATGTTAAAATATATCTTACAATAATAAAATACAAACGCATAACAAAATATGAACACATCAAGTCTTGCACACACGCACACATTATACAGTAGAACAAAGACAAACAATGCTAAACAAACACAAACAAACCTTCAGTGCAGACATCTGCAGACTGGCCAACACTCAGAGACATAAATCCAATTGTAAAAAAGACTGCATGTAGATGTGCACATGTACGCACACACACACGCACACACACGCACACACACAGACACAGACACAGACACAGACACACAGACACACACAGATACACACAGATACACACAGACACAGACACACAGACACACACACACACACTTATGCTTCCCTAACAATACAAGCCTCTGGACACACACATGCAGTAGAGGCCGTAAAACCCCCAGAGCAAAAACAGTCCTGCTGACAACAAACAAACACATATACTCGCAGTCTCATTCAATAACTAACAACATCCACATCTGCTATAGTACCGTCTCCATTCCAGGGTCAAACACAGGTCATTGTGTTGTGAACAAGTGAAATCACATGGAAGATCGAATATTTTGCTTCTCGAAGAGCATACAAACATATTGTAGTAGTCATTTCTTCCTTTTCTGCTTTCCAAGCCAAAACTCGGGCCGTATGCGGGAGTTGGATGATAATACGATGAAGTCTAACTCTGTCACAGCACGCGAGACTGCGCCTGTTATCTTGAATCATGCTACAGTAGCCCAAATTAATGCTGTCACATCGGTGGCTGGAGCACCAGCTAACTTCCGCTGAGACAAAACTCTGAGTGATATGTGTGTGTGTATGAGATTACTTCTGTTGTGAAGTTTTTCCATCCGAACAGAGAGAGCTGCTGCTGATGTAGTCACTAAATGCGTAAGGTCTCATTCATCTAGCATAGCTACCTTGCATTTAAATATAAATGAAAAGCAACAAATGTCTCAACTTTTTCCTACATTCTCTTCAGTTCTCCTCTTTTAAACACAATGAAATGGCATCATTCAACTAAGAGTGCTATAATATTAATATTCAATACAAGTAGAAGTTGATGAGGTTGAAAAGTTGCAGTTTAAATAAATGGGTAATTGATGCATAACTTTTCAATGAGCTTTTTGTATAATGAATAAGCAAAAAAAAATTTCTGTTTATCATCACCGTTTTATTCACATTTTTTATACATCAATAGTTAATTTTATCCTGGTCCTGCGGTTTGACAACTGAATTTTTCAAAGTACAAATAATCCATGTAGTCTCTCAATTAATATTCTCATTTAAAACTGCCTACATAATAATTATATTATAACAAAATAAAGCAAAATGCTGTTTAAAAAAAAAAAAAAAAAAAAGTACAAATTTACTTTTTTTTGTGTAGATGCAATTTTCCGCCGATGCGGACCGAACAATGTAGCAAAATACTCTAACAGTGTTTCCTGCAGTGCAAATCAGCGGCAGTGCTGCCCTCTAACGTATCTACAGTGTGAAACACACAACACTACCAGTGTATTTCCAATACCGTTTCTCGAACAAATTACTCTAATGAGCCGATTCTTTTGAATCTGCCGCACGAAACATACGCCGCTTCCTGTATAATCAGATTCCCAAACAAATTACTCTCCTGAGCCGGTTCTTTTTAGTAAATCAAAAACACTTGTACATCAGTCGGAGCAGTTGCTGAATTATTATTAAACTGAAGCACAAGTTTTGAATGTCCAAATGAAATAAGAACCATTAAGCGAAATCGGAACTAGAAGCATTAAATTCCTTTTCATTCCCATCCCTAATAAGAAATAACAAACCATTATAATCTGCAAAAAAGTGCATCTAATCCCAAAAAGCACAGCGCTGGCCATCACACTGTCACACAAATGAACTCATTCACATCACAGGGGACTCTGTTTAAAATTAACACAAGATGAAAACAATGGCCTATTCTACACAAACACCCCCACCCCCAAAGGCATTCATTTGTTAGTGTGAATATTCAAGTGTCTTCTCATGCCGTATTTTGTTCATTGTTTGTTGTGCCGTTTGATCACAGCCTGAGGGGCTGAAGTCTGAAAGATGAGCCGCTGTCGTTTGGCAGAGTAAAAAAAAAAACACGCAGATGTTCAGCAGTAATACATAAAAGCTTAATGTACCATTGATAGTTGAAATCGATAGAAAAGTATTGAAGCCAAAGAGTTTTACATCCCTTTAGCTCTGATGAAAACTGCAACAATGTCAGCGTTCTTGAGGACACAATCCAGTATCCCAGAATGCACTTGCAGGCTGGCTGACCTCAATTTTGCACAAGTCATTACCATTGAGTGAGAAACAATCAATTACTGGGGAAAAATACATTCTGCAAGCACAAAACAGTAGTACAGTTGGGCTCGACAGTAACCTAGAAACCTTCAGTAATCACTGTAACAAAATCAGTTATGGCAAACCAATAACAGACAACAGAATGGGAGCAATATTGAACAAACACTGCTTAGATAAACCAAATGCACATACAGAGATGCACAACTCTCTTCCCTGTTAATGGTCAGCATTATAGCAGATGTTTGGTAATTGGTACATACTGTATTAATTTAGTCATAATTTAGTTTTGGACTCCACAACCTATTATTGAGCAGACAGATTGATGTGATGACCCACTTATGCATGACATTTTGTAAACATGTTTTGAGCATGGACATCTTGAGTTTAGTAGCATTATCAAAAACAACCAATCACATTAGTGCTAAAATCATTAGCGGTGCTTGCTATTGAGTGAAAAAACAATTCCTATAGACTGACAAGGAAAGATAGACTAGAGCCATTTCATGGGACCAAAATATCATAAGGACTTGCAGTTGGGCTCATTTGCACTGAAAAACCCTGAATTTTGGCAGCATTTTCTGATCCAGTCCTGTAATGCATACAGTGCTGTGAAAAAGTTTTAGCCCCCTCCCTGATTTCTTTTATGTATTTTCATACTAAATTGTTTTAGCTCTTCAAACGAGATATAACATAAAACAAAGGCAACCAGAGTAAACAGAAAATACAGTTTTCAAATATACATGTTTTTTATTGAAGCAAAAAAGTTATCCACCACCTATATCACCCATGTGAAAAACTAACTGCCCCCTTAAACTTAATAGCTGGTTGTGAAACTTAGCAACAACAACTGCAACAAAATGCTTCTGATAACTGATAACTGGTCTTTCACAATGCTGTGGTGGAATTGTGGCCCTCTCTTCTTTGCAGAAATGCTTTTAGTTTAGTTTAGTTTAGTTTAGTTAGTTAACTGCCTGTTTAAGGTCCTGTCACAGCATCTCAACTGAGTTCAAGTCAGGACTTTGACAAGGCCACTCCAAAACTTTAATTTGGCTTCTCTTGAGCCATTTAGAGGTGGACTTACTCCTATGCTTTGGATCATTGTTTTGCTGCATAATCCAGTTGCGCTTGAGCTTCAACTCACGGACTGATGACTAGATGTTCTCCTTTAGGATTTTCTCTAAAGCAGCAAAGCATCCCCACACCATCACTACCATCACCATGCTTGACCGTAGGTGTGATGTTTTTTTTGTGGAATTCTGTGTTTGATTTACAGCAGATTTAATGGGACCCCAGTCTTCCAAACAGTTCCAATTTTTGACTCATCAGTCCACAGAACATTCTCCCAAAAGGTTTAGGATCATCGAGGTGTGGCAAAATTCAGATGAGCCTTTACATTGTTCTGGGTTTGCAGTGGTTTTCGTCTCACCACACTTCCATGGATGCCATTTTTGGTCAGTGTCTTTCTAATAATGGAGTCATGAACAGTGAACTTAATTGATACAAGAGAGGCCTGCAGTTCCTTGGATGTTGTCCTTGGCTTTTTTGTGACTTCCTGGATGAGTCATCGCTGTGTTCTTGGAGTAATTTTGGAATGTCGGCCACTTCTGGGAAGGTTCACTACTGTGCCAAGATTTCTCCATTTGGAGATAACAGCTCTCACTGTGGTTCTTTGGTGTCCCAGAGCCTTTGAAAGAGCTTTGTAACCCTTCCCAGACTGTTGTATTTCAATCACCTTTTTCCTCAGAATTTCTTTCAACCTTGGCATAGTGTGCTACAGGGTGAGACCTTTTAGCCGACTTCATGCTGCTGAAAAAGTTCTATTTGGGTGTTGTTTTAATTTAACAGGGCTGGCAGTAATCAGGCCTGGGTGTGTCTAGTCAAGCTGAACCCCATTATGAATGTAGTTTCAAGGATTTGGGAATTTAGCACCTAAGGGGGCAAATATTTTTTCACAAAGGCTCGGTTTGTTTCAGATAACTTTTTGCTTCAATAAATAACATTATAATTTAAAAACTTTATTTTGAGTTTACTCATATTGCTTTTGATCTATATTAGATTTTGTTAGCATTTTTTAAACAATTTAGTTTGAGATATACACAAAAACAGAAGAAATCAGGATACATTTCATAGCACTGTACACACACGCAAAGCATGCACACAAACATGTGCATGCCTTTACATGTCCTTATAAGACATCTCCTCTCCTCTGAGTTAATCAGTTTTCTGTCAAATAATCAGAGAGAAAGCGAGAGAGAGCGAATAACAGCCCTGTCCAAAGTGGCAGAAAAATATCCTGCACCTTCCATATCACACGAATGTCCGATAAAGACCCACGTTATCATACTCCTTCTGAGAGACATGAGGTAGTGAAAGTGAGTGTGAGATGGGGTATGTGTGCAATATATGAGCATGCATGTGCAGGACATAGAACCAAATTCTGGGCCCCAGGCACAGAACTATTTTAAGGCCCCCAGATCAATTTGTTTTGTGGTGGGGATAATATCCAGTTTAAACATTTTAGATGGATATATAACAGTGCTAATTCACAGCTTTTTAACTACAAACTCAAATATTTTTATATCCGGCCTACTAACAAAATTAATTATACATGTATAATGAGTTTTCTTGTTGCCAAAATCACCATAACATTTCTGAAATGAGAAGAGTGCCAGGTTGTTTGGTCATTCCTGAGATATTTCTCCTCACAGATCTAACAGTCTTAACTTGTTAACTTATGCTTACACAGGGTCCAAAATGTATTTAAAATTAAGGTTGGCCTGGGAATTTTTCCAGGCCATGGAAGTTTCCATATTCTAGGTATATTTTGGTTACAATTTAAATTTAACTTTAATATAAAAAAAAATATTTCTCAACTCAAGGTGTTAATGATGAAAGGTTAGAAGTAACCTTCCAGGTACAATTTGAAAATATTCATTTGACAAATTTCAGTTTTTCATCATATTGGTTGCACTTTAGCTATTGAAAAAAAAGGTCAAATTCATTATATTCCATCAATAAATGTCTTGAAACTGCAATTATTATTTTGCATATATATTTGTTAGGTTTATTGCTTACATGCATAAAGATGTATGAGGCAGATGTTGACAGTTTGATATGAATCGTGCAAGTAACTTTATTAAGCAAGTATCTGACTGTTGTTCACTGTTATGAAAAGCATGTAATGATGCAGATGCTAATAATGTTAACTACCACCTGGTGAATATTTCCATTTTATTTTCTCACAAACAAAAATTTTTTCTTGCATTTGGCACGTGGCAGGTGTTAATTTTGGTAGCTACGCTGACACGAATGTCTCAATTTTCTTCTGGAAAAACAAACAAATTTTCTGCTACTTCCCGCTCTTTCCTCTGCTCCTTTTCTCTTTTGAATGTCCGATTTTTTATTAATTTCTGTAGATACATTAATGGACTAAGCAAATGACAATGATGTGAACTCAGTTTGGACGGCATGTCACTGATGGATCAAACCACTTTCACTTTGTTGAGGGGGGTGGGGGGGTCGCTACCATGGGAGGAGACAAGGCAGATTATAGGGGAACTACCCATTTTTACAGGTGGAAAATCAGAGCCTTGCAACGTTATATTATATAACAAATTATAATATAATGGAATATCATTGAATCCTTTTAGTGGGCCATCCTCCAGAGAGGGCCCGTTACTCAGGTCCATCGTTTCCCGCGGTCTGATGCCCCTGTGTAGCTATGTGTTTGAAGGCGGCCGCTAAAGGAGGAAATGATGATGGAAATCTTTTTTGCACTCAGAGAGGCTTTGATAAGTCTCAACTGTTCGTACATACTTGGCTATGGTTTGGGGAAAAGATTGTTATTACAAAACCTCCCTTTGGAATATTCTCATTTGGAACAAACAATCCATATATTAAATGTTTTTTTGTTTAAAGTTCTCTGTTGGGGTTAGGTTTTATCTATACACTATAATACTAATTACTAGTGTTGGGTTCGAGTCCACCTTAGTCGAGTCAGAGTCAAGTTTGAGTCTTCAAATAGTCGAGTCCAAGTCCAAACGGGGCCGAGTTGGACCCAAGACCATCAATAACAGTCAGAGTCCAAATTAATCTGTTCATGAATCTGAATTCAAATTGTAACCGTAAACTCAAATGTTTTAAGCTTATTGTTTAGATTTCACAACTAAGAAAAAAACAATTGTCAATACAAATGTAACAAAACCACCTCTTGTTGCATTCTGTCGACATTTCAGTTATTTCTTGCTTTTTTTCCCCCTCCACTCAAGCATAGACTAAATAAAGTGAAAACTGTGTTAGTTATTTTAACCAGAGATATTATTGTTTCAAATTTTAATTTTGTTTTTTAGTTTGCAATTTAGTTTAGTTTTATCTAAAATGATCCCTATCTAAAGAAATAATATTTACTGAGATTTTCTTTTTGTCTCTGTCTACCGACTGGTTTGGGAAAATAATGAGTCAACACAGTCATGTTGCACTCATTAACACTTGCTGAGAAGTTACATCTCACGGCTTGCCTGTATATGTTACATCCAAAAACACTGGTAAAGCCCACTGCTATTATTATGGCTATTTAACACGGACATGATTGTTAATTCACAGAAAACATGGGGCAGTTCCATGCACTGCTTGCGCACCTAAAATCCTGATGTGTCATTTAAAAAAAATAAAGAGGAATCATAAAAATATATTTAGTACTACCTTGAAGAAGCAATTTGACAACAGATACTCACATACAATCCAAAAGACAAAATGGTAACTGAACTTAAACAAATGATCCGGTTCAAAAGTTTACATTCCCTTGGTTCTAAAAGGTTTAGTTCACCTAAAAATGAAAATTCAGTCATTGATTACTCACCCTTGTGTTGTTATATCTCCATATGATTTTCTTTCTTTTTCTTAACACACACACACACACACACACACACACACACCTGTGATAAATGATGTCACACAATGGCAGTTTATGGTGACCATTTCTTCAAGCTTCAAAAGAACACATGTATAATTCAGAAGTCTAACAAACTATTTCATGCGACTCATGCCATGTTCTGAAGGAATACGATAAGGTTAGGTGATAAACAAACTGAATTCAGATGTATTAAGTTAAACTCTTCACTGACTGTTGATCTCCTGTTTGCGTTCATGAGACAGACTGCACGCGAGCTTTAGAGCTACTGGATCAAGAGCAAACCCTTTAATGTGGTGTGTTGCTTTCTCTATGATTAATGACTGTTTGTGTAATAACTGTTCATAAGTCCCTGCTTTGTCCTGAGCTATCCTAAACTGCCCACTTTTCTTAAGAAATATACTGTACATTTTTTGGTTTCCCAGCATCTTCTGCACATTTGAGTTCTTCCCATCAGTGGCTAAATTATATAGACATCCAGGTTTTGACACTTAGGATAACTGATGGACACATACACAACTATTACAAAAGGTGCAAACATTAATTGATGCTAAAGAAGGCAACACAAGAACCAAGGGGATGCAACATTTTGAACAGGATTTGAAGGGCAGAACTACATAATATATAATCTTTTATCTCGTATATTTGCATACTTTCTGAAAGGGGTGTGAAAACGTATAAGCCTAAAATCTGGGCTACAGTGAGGCACTTACAATGAAAGAGAGTGAGGGAAATGAAAGTGAATGTGGCCAATTTTTGGAGGGTTTAAACAAAGAAATGTGAAGCTTACAATTTTATAAAAGCACGTGCAATAATTCTTCTGTTAAAACTCATGTATTGTTTGAGCTGTAAAGTTCTTTAAATAGTCATTTTTACAGTCGCTTTAGGGTTGGTTGACATTACATCATCAACCCAATGAAGCTGTAAAATTGGCTATAGCTTTACACAGATGCGGTTAGCAAGCGATTTTAACACACTAAAATTATGTTTACACATATATCCTTTCTGTCTTGTGGCTAAACTTTTGAAACAGTCAGTATTTTAATGCTCACAAATGGTCCCCATTCACTTTCATTGTAAGTGCCTCAAAGTAACCTAGATTTTTGCCTTTTTTTGTGGTAATCAACACTATGCCATGAATGCTGTTGATTGAGCTTAACTTGTATTGAACCCAGAATATTCTTTTAAGTGCTTGCACTATGTAAAAAGTGCAGTGTAGCTGTCTGAATGTAACACTTGTCTGATTTTCCTCTGTGCTCGTGTGGAAAATTAATATTCATAAAACACCCTGCTTACATTCTCACGTGTTGCGCGAAGACATGGATCGGCTTCTTTCAGCTCGTTGTTGAAAACACATTTTTGCATTATTTTGGGCATTTACGCTGACTGACAGGATGACATAGAGTGCATGATGTCATTGCCATAGTAACCTGGTACATTTCAGTTGATTGAAGACTAGAACGAATTTATCATCAAATCAACGTGCGGCGCAACAAACTTGATTTTCTTCTGCAAACGATACCAGAGACAATAGCGAGAAGGACAAAGAGGAGATTTCATTTAAGAAGAAAAAAAATCAGTGACCCTACCAAAAACCGGGACAGTCCTGTGTAATAACCGGGACATCTGGTCACCAATCTATAATTAAATTATAAACAAAACATTTCGCTGCCCAAAATAACTTCATATTTCATTGTGCGTTTAATTGAGGAAAAAACTACAAAAGTACATATTTTAGAAAAACAATAAATAGGTGCTGTTTATCTGTTTCAGAGTTGACGTCTACTTTAGCAATAAAAACATTTTTCCCAGACTATTTAAAAAGTTACAGTTAATTAATCAAGGACCAGTTTGAAAACACTGTGTGGACCACAAGAGATTACAGATGCCCACATGTGCGGATACAATACGCCTTAAAAGATTAAGAGCCCAATATTAATAATTTTTTTCTGAATTTTTATATGTTGCTTCAGTAAACTGTGAGAGACATGTTTGTGACTTCACTTAATAAAGTTCTTAACCACAATGAAACAGCGATGCGAGCACCGTCTTAGCTACACAAACTCTGCATGCGATTTTACCAGTTGTCAGGTCCCGTGCTGTGCGAAACTGCCTTGTAGTTTCTAGTACATTGGCTACATACCTGCCTTTATGTGTTCGTCGTGCCAGCCACCTCGTTAATCGATGTTATACAGCAGTCTCCGTAGAAGAATTCTAGTGTATTGGAACTAGAGTGTGCCGCTCTACAGGTGTGTTTGCTCAACATGGTGAAACAAACTCTGGATACATCTGTGACATCAGGGGGTGCTAAAACTACTTGCAGACAGTGTCCATTAAATTTTTTTATGTATTTATTTTGTTAATTGCATCACAAATCAAATGCTATGGACTTGAGTCCGAGTCAAGTCAGAGTAAAAATGCATCTGAGTCCGTGACAAGTCCAAGTCCGTTAAAATTGGACTCGTTACTCGGACTTGAGTCTGAGCTCGAGTATCCCAACTCTACTAATTACTATAAGCTTTATAGAAAAACAATATAAGTCTGTGGTGTGTCCCCATTTAGACAGGTAAGTGCTAAAAAAAAACCACGTGTGAGAGCTTGTGCTCACAGAAGCTTTCAAAGAAAGGAGTCCCAGTTCAACACTGCTGATATCATTGGTCATTATCTCCTTCTGTCGCTATATGAGGTGTTCCTGAACTAAACAGTCTTACGTACAGCTGACAAAGCTGCTTTGCAAAACAAAATAAAAAGCCGAGCATTTAAAAAAACTCACACTGACTCGCAACGTGTAGTCATTGACTCTCAGATCTGACACTCAGCCGAATGTCATATTTGTAGTCATTCGAAGATTTCTTGCATGTGCTATGTGAATACTGCAGAACAATGTGGCACAAGTCTGATTTTACTGTGTAAATCTGATATGTGTCTAATTTTGCCAATATGACTTCAATGTGAACAATCATTCAGAATTTATGTGATTTTTTTACCACAATCTGTTTTGAAATTTATCATAAATACATACTTGATTTACCCTTGAAAGGAAAATAAAATCTGAAAGTTAAAATGTTTATGCTAATGCATAGAAGCATATAATGCACAGTAAGCCGCTATGTACATTCAGCTGCTCGAAATCACAAAATAAACCCTGACAGGGTAATCAGGACTGGTATCGCCCTGTAGAGGTTAATTTTGTACTAATGACCGACTGACTATACATTATCCGGCATATTACACAGCTACCTTCCAAATAAATAAATTAACATAAAATATTGATTTGTGTTGAAATTGTTATATGCGAGAAGAATAAAATACTGGACTCTGAAATATTGACCTACGATTTGTGTCGGAGTTCTTATGTGAAAATGACCATTTGAGTGCTCGTTATCCCACTTTTTACAAGACTTCTTGCAAAAAATGTAATAATAAATTGACATGAAATATTGATTTGAGATTTATTAGCTTATTTGAAGGGATCGTACAGTGATTTGAGAATTAGGAAAGATTTGCAATACATGAATGACTGCTCTGATGTTACTTTATCCCTCGATTTGCTTTTGTTATTGAGGAATAGAGCCATGTAATATTGATATCATGTATTCTGTTGATGATATTACGATGGATATGCCAGGACAGGGTGTTTTAAGTCTGTTTAGAAAAGTGTCAGATACACGCCACAGCTAAAAAGACATGGGAACAACCTGACCTAAATTAATTGAATTGAATTAATTGAAATTGGAGTCAGGCACTTTGGTTTGCGATGTGAATTTTGCCTTGAAGTCTCTTATGCAGCTTTTGAACAGGACACAAAAACAACACCAACAGCGTGACGGTCAGGAGGTCACAAGAGAAGCTTGGAAAGTTATTCTGTGACAGATTCTCTGATCCGATCCATTTATTCAAGAACACTGTTTATTCCGTGGATGATGTCATGAAATACTACCACAAAACAAACACAAGGCCTTCAACCTCTCACGCAAGCACTCAAGAATAGGTGCAGTCATGCAAAACCCTGCTTATGATGAGACATGCCCTATGACCTTCTCTCTCTCTTCAGCGTGGCACACACGTCCCTAAGCAGAGTTCAGCATCTTAAATTACCGCCTGCACTTTTCCCACTTTGCGCTGCCCTCCTTTATTACTTAGTTTAATAATTTTAAACCATGACTTTAACTATACATAAGTAATATTGGCATTATATTCATGATGTTAGTCAGAGGGGAACTGGCCCCCACAGTGAGTCTGGTTTCTCCCAAGGTTATTTTTCTCTATTAAGCAACATCTTATGGAGTTTTGTGTTCCTTGCCACAGTCGCTTTCAGCATGCTCACTGGGGTTACTAATACAATTATTATTTAATTACTTATTTTTAAACACGATTAACAATCATATTTTATCTAATTACACAATGATGATTCATTGACATTACAGTTTTATCGCCTGTTAATGCCTGATCTTCTGTAATGCTGCTTTGAAACGATGTGTGTTGTGAAAGGCGCTATGCAAATAAAATTGTGACTTGACTTGACTTTCCTGACCCTCCACTTAGTTGATGCGGAACTGCACATAATTAAATGTTAATCTAAAAAAAAAACAAACAAAAAAAAAAACCTTTCCATCTCCCTATCTCATCCGATCTCTCCTCCACATTTTGGGGAAGAGATCTAGTTAGAGATTGCATTAGCATGAAAAAGCACGCTGGTAATTGTCTTCACCCAGCAGAGTGATCTGTAGCTCGGTGAGCAGAGAAATCTGAGGATTAGTTAAAAAAAAAAACACCTTTATCTCAACAGAGGGAAGATGCTGCCCACAGCCAAAGAGCCTTGGATTAAATTACACTGCGAAGAGGATGTGGACACTGACTTTTATAAAAAATTATAAAATAAAACAGACCAGCGGGAGACTAAATCTCAGTTTAAACTGCTGAACACTTCCAGAAAACCCTTCTCTAATCTATTAATATGCATTTCTGTTGAAAACGGGGGAAGGGATTGAGTCGGTTGTTAAACGCAGTTTGAGATATGCGTTGTGTATTAAAGGGGTTAGCTATCACTAAATCATGCCTGCGGGCCTCCTGCCCTCCTTTAATCCGCATTTTAGCTTCTCTGCTTGGTGGATTCACACTACACACACACGCACACGCACACACTTAAAGGAGTCATCACAGTTTTAACGGAATAGTTCACAAAAATGTTTTATAAATCTTGCCCTCAAGAGCTCTCAAATTTAATTTGTGCATGTGTATTTTCAAACTTGGTATGGAAAAAACAAATTTGGGGCTGATTTATTTCTTTGCATCAAGTTTTTCTCTCAAAACTCCTTTGAAATAAAAACACAAACAAATTGGTTGCAATTTGTAAAGTGAGAGTACAGAGCTAGAAAATTAATGTGGATAGCATAGCCCAAATAATTTGGTCTTGAAAGAATTCAATCAGAAATGCTAAAAAGAACACAATTTTAAGAACTTTTCTGAAATTACTGGGGTCTTTTTCTCAGTAGAAAAAAAAAATTAACAGCACTAGAATTTTAACCACAAGTCTCCATTTGTTCTCCATTCAGACTCATTACGGTTTAGGAAACAAACCTGAGATTTTAAAGAGTTCTCATTTGTGATTTGTGATCTGTCATTCAGCACACGGTCTACTCTAATCTTGTCCACCGGAAACATTCAATCATTCTGCCTCTATGCCACACACTACCAACAAATACTTCTGGAGAAGAAAAGCACACCCACCTCCAAGGCAAAACTTCAGCCACGAAATAATCTAATATATCATAAGCTTCTTTATTTCTCCTTGCAGTCTTCCTTGAGATGAAGCGTTTGCCCTGCAAGCAGTACTGAGTGGAGTCTGTTTGCCCCTGTGGGATTAATGGCAGTGTCAGGCTGGAAGTTAA
Source organism: Moxostoma hubbsi (assembly GCA_032164185.1). Taxonomy (NCBI): domain Eukaryota; kingdom Metazoa; phylum Chordata; class Actinopteri; order Cypriniformes; family Catostomidae; genus Moxostoma; species Moxostoma hubbsi. The sequence goes on from JAVLUX010000215.1 coordinate 11,084,094, forward strand.
GAACCGGCAACTGACCTTCTCCACCACACAGAACTCAATGTGCAATTAACTTAAACCCATCGCACAGAGGAAACCCACTTCAAAGCAGTTCTGGTGTGTGGATAAGATGCATAAATGTAGCAAAAGAAAACACATTCAAATGAAAACTCATTCAAATGAAAAAGCATTAGTGTGGACATAGTTCCAGTTTAAATGAGAAATAATGGGGAAAAAAGCAAAACTCTCCATTTTCGGTGGAGGAAAACATTGTTCTAGTGTGGATGAAAGGTAGCTAAACGTAGCCAAATCAATGCGCTTTCCAATGAAAATACATTCAAATGAAAATGCATTAGTGTGGATGTGTTTCATTTCAGTTTACCATTTACATAAAAAAATAAAAAGGCGGTTCACAGGTGTGGCACAGGAAATCACAACACTTGTGAAGACCTTGAAAAGTTTTGCCTGGGTTGCTCCAATGAATTTACGGTAAACAGACCAAAAGAAAGGATCTGTTTGTGTGGAAAGCACAGTATGTGTCCATGTGTGTCCTGTCTGTGGGGTAAGCGGAGCTGATGAGAGATTGACAGATTGAGTGTACAGGATATGGGTCAGGAGACTTTGTGTGGAGATATACGACTCCCTCTCTGATCGGCAGTCTCTGACCTTCCAATGCATGCTCCTTAACTTCCTCATTAAGCTGTCACACAGTCGGCCAAAAACAAACCAGAGCTCAAAGCATATCTTCCTCCCATTCACGCACCCAACCTTCATCCTCAAAAAGACAGACAATCAAACCGGGAGTCTGCTGGATCGGTTTTCATCGTCTCAGCTTGCCCGGCCATAGTAAATGTGCTCAATATTTGCAATGATTAAACCAGTCATCCCGTCTGGCCATTGACAGTCTGCCTCTGCAATAATATCCTATTTGAATAATGATAAGATATCTCTTCTCCTCTTTCCCTGTATCCCCCTATCCCCATTCCTCTGTGCCTTCCTGGTCGGGTCTCTGATAGACATTAATTCCAGTTTCATCTATAAAGTCAAGCTCATGCATATTTAACAGAATCTATTACTTTAGGATTAAATTATAAAAGCCTGTTTCTATTAATTTTTTTTTATAGTTTGCATAATTGGTTGTAGGGACCAAACAAGACCCGGTATATCAAAGAAAAAACAAGGCCAAAGAAAGCAAAAGCCACAGGGAGTACAGTCTGTGCAAGTGCACACACAGGATATGTATGCGCTCAGTAAATCCCAAACAAAACACACAAACAAACTCAAGAGTCAAAGGCAGCTATGAATGGCCTTTTGGTTTAATTGGACCTCACAGTTGGACTTGAAAGACCTCTAACAGAGAGAAGACAGATCCACAGTTGATGGACTTGATTTCTGACAGCCTTCACTCTAAATTGTAATTTAGATGACAAGAAATTAGACTAAGAAATAATAAAAGCCTGGGAGCGTGACATTTTGTTATGTTCACAACACCATAAAGAGGCGTTTACACAGAGATCTGAAGACCCCGGAAGTCATTACTTTTCAAAGTGACATGGCATTTTAAGGCAAAATGCACAACAGAGACTTTTGGTGGTACAACAAAGTGGAGCAGAGTTCAACTTAATGCAAATTATGAAATCTGGCAATTACCACTGGGAGAGCAAACAGTGGAGCTGAAACTGTATCAAATGCCCAAAACAGCATTACTTTATCTGGGTAAGGTCATAAACAGTTTAACCGATAGACACAAAGAATTGTGCCCATTACCCCAAATTCAGGTTGCATGTAAACACCTTAACCAGCTTTCTTACCGGCTTACCCAGTACGCACAAGTGTTGTGCGCATACCTGTTTAAGGTTTGATATCAAACCGTATAGAATAACCCTAGGAATTCAAATCCTATATTATATGTCTTACAGTTTTCTAGTGTTTTCTAATTTTTAGATTAAGCAGATTTTTGGTCCTTACAAGCATAATAAAAATCGCAAATTTCAGGGATATTCAGACAACCAGGAATGATGGGATTAACCCAGCAAATCCTGTGATAGACTTTAAAAACTCTATAAGAGGACAAAACAGCCCTCAAACAATGCTAAGTGCTATACAAAAGCTTACTGATGGCCACTTACGTTCAGTCAGCAAAACAGATAATAAAGTGCATCAGAGTTTGGCTGACTTCCACGGTCCCTTTAGTTGTCGGTTTTGGATGCCCCCCCCCCAAAAAAAAAAAAAACAGAGTAAAAAAAAAAGAAAAAAAGAAAACACAACCCTCTGGATGTCACTATCCCCCAAATTAGCAAATGTCCAAATTAGACATTCCCAGAGCTCTGATCTGTGCAGAGGAAAAATATTTCAGAATGTACAAATGTTTAAGCATGCACGCGAGGCCGGCGTGTTAAGCAGCGTGCAGATAGGGCAGTTATTCACAGCTCTGCTGGGACAGCAGCATCGGCGGCCCCCGCATGCTCCTATCAAATCATTTGTCACCAGTGGTAGACAATTTACTATACAAGCCTTTTTCAATTTATTCATTGTGCTGTCACTGCAGTTTTCTCCCCCGCACTGAAAGCCGCCCTACACTCAAACGAACCCAGCCTGATGGAAAGAGCTTTTGAGCCATGTCTATTTCGACACACAGACACACACACACTTGCTAAGGCTGACTCTTTAGTGTGGACAAAGACAAACACTGTCTGTTTACATCTTGTTAATTGAGAGTAAAGGAGGAGATGGTGGAAAACCCAGGAGACACAAAAGGCAGATGTCCCTTTCCACTACCTCTCTCTCTAACCACCAAACCTCAGCTGCTACAACACCTTGATAAAAGCATATGAGGTGGGAAGTGCACCTAGAGACAACAAACCCATCCGCCTTGTCTCAAATTAGCTCCAGGCTGGCTTGAGGAGATTAAGGCTCCCAGGCTGGCATCCATTAAGCGCAAACGAACACTTCTGTGACCACCACAGCTCTCTCTCTCTTCACCAGTCTTGCTGAGGAACAGATACACAGAGGTATCAAGGGCTTCTTCTGGAATCACCAGGAAGAGCACAGTCCTGCATCAGGCTGTGCTGGCAAAGCAGTACTGGACTTTTAGTTCCTAATACAGAGGATTTTGCAGGAAAAACCTCAATGTCTGTAAAATTGAGATAAAGCATTAGTGTTTTCTTCCTTTAAAGTAATATTGGATTTGCATTAATGATGCATGCGGAATGTGAACTTGGTTGGCATATGGGAAGAGGCACTCACATCATATTGAAATTTCTTAATTACAAGTTTGAGTAAATTCCATTCACATCTTTGGTGAACTCCTAATTACAAGTGCTGAATAGTACAAATCAGATTTTTATGAAAACAACTTCTCCCACTTGACCGTTGTTATATACCATACATGTAGATACCATATTATATGTATTTTCATTAAAGCCAATGTTCCCTGATGCACTTCAATATTTTGCAAGGGAATTCAAGGGAGAATTAAAAGAATAGTTCACACAAAAATTATAATTCTAATTTACTCACGCTTACGAAGTCTTCTGCTGAACATGAAGATATTTTCCTAAATGTATGATGTGTTAATATCCATAAAATGCAAGTCAACGTGGTCAAAAACTTTCACGCTCCAAAAAAGGACATAAAGGCAACATAAAATCTGACTCAAGTGATTTAATTCTGGTCTAATGAAGCGATGCCAATGGATTTGGGTAACAAACATACAAAAATATAACTCCTTATACACTAAACATCAGCAGTTCATTGTTGCGTTCATGAGAAAAACTTGATTACACTTCCTCGCGCTTGATGCATGCACAGAGCATATTGTAAATAAAGAGCTACATTTTGGTCTGTTTCACATCCAAAATTATTGTATCGCTTCAGAAGACATATTAAGCCACTCAAGTAAACTATCATTTTTATGTAATTAAGTACTGTCATGCCCTCAACAACATCAGAATCTCATCTTGCCATCTCATAATTACAGTAATTCAGACTGGATGTGAACCCCTAGAAGTCCCTATAATGCCACAAAAGTTGAAGATACTGAAGATTTGCCATCACGCTAGTTGTTTGAAAGATTTCAACCATAACCTTACTGTTGGATATGTGAGTCTCTTTGATCAGCTACTTAAATGAGCCACACAATTAGATATGAGGTAATAAAGGATCGTTTAGGAGCGCTGTGACCTCCAATGGCTGAATCTAAGTTAATTGAGATTTACGCAACAAGATGCTGTAGCTGGAGTTTTTGCGAACCGTAAGCCTTAAAATGTGAGCTGTTTGAGTTCAAAGAAATGACTAAGCTAATAAGAGAGAAACAGATAGGAATGTTGACACACACTTGACCCTCCTTGCATTATTTTATGCATTTTTTATATTTATCTTTGTCAGTTTGATAGTAACTTCAGAAAAACCGTCTCAGATTGGAACATTTTGTTTTCATGGGCCATCTATTAAAATAATGCATCAATGGCCCTGAGAAACCTCAAACTGCAAGTCCCTCAGCCAGAGAGGTTGGGGCCGCTCTATCAGTCCTTCATGTGAAGCCAATGCCACTATATAATCAGAGAGGAGTCTCTCCAAGGACCACAGTCCTTGTCATAGTGCACTGATCAAGGCAAAGCAACTGCTACAACAAGCAAAATTTTGGCACACATAAAAACACAGCCTATATGCAAGTCTGAACGTATTTGGAAAAACTAGTAGTATGTAGCATACAGCATAGGGGAACATAAAGTAATATTATTTTTATTTGATATAGTCTATACATAGCAAAGCACTGGATTTGATTGCAAAAAACAAACATATTCTGTATGTTTACATGCACTTTAAAACTTCAATTTCAGTCACATTAAAACAAATAATTAGTCTTTTTAAAATGTCATGTAAATGGTTTAATTCAACTGAAACCGTACCGGTTTTTGTGAAGTTTTTATTTTATATCATGTTTTCTAATCATATATGTCCTTAATGGGCTGCACAGTTTTTGACAATCTGAATACACAGCCTTCAGTTGTTCTAAAAGGACAGTTTATGGAGATTTCAGCTTCACAGTCGTATCCAGTGCTTCTCCAGTGTCTCACAGGAAGAATGATGTCAACTGTGCAACTGTCTCAGATGTCCCCCCCTTTTGAAAGCCCTGCTCCAGACTTTCTCTCTCTCAATAGTGGGGGGATCTGAAAAGGGTGAGATGAGAGATAGATGTGCTCAGAGCCTGGGTTTCTGGCCCTCTTATAAAACACACAGCCAAAATATCCAGAGAGGGCACAGTTTGTGTGGAGGACAAGGTGACCCTGTCTCCCAGGAGCCTGTGGAATGACTCAATAGATGCTTCTCATCTCTATACACACACATTTCCACACACACCAGCCAGCTATCAATATGCCAATGAGGGAGCCAGGACAAAAGCAGAGGGGGGGGGGGGGTAAGGTGCCCCACCCAAGCACCGCAGCCCCTGAGCCCACATTTAAGGCAGAATCCGGCAACAAGTCCCCTGCATACACCCCACAGACGGTAATGAATTCCACCCTCCCAAGCCACAGGCCCAACAGATGGAGTAGCTACTGATCAAACAGCTCGCACCCTCCCCGCTCACTGCATCCATCCCCTGAGGAAACAAAGGGCTGGAGAAGTCAAGAGAGATGTCTGAATACGGGGAGCAGGGCCGGGGCAGCCGCAAGGCCGTTAGTGCGGAGAGTTTGGGGGGCAGAAATGCTTCCACACAGCTGAGCTGCAGCAAGTGTCTGGGGCTTGGGAGAGCAGAGGCATTTTAAAGCTTTGAATGCACATTTATTATCCAGACATAGCGGAGACATGTTGTGTGGAGAGCAAACAAGATCGGTGGTGGCAGTGTTTGCTCGGACGTAATGGACAATAAACATTGCTGGCAGAGATGAGACGATTTCTGACTGACAGCGGATCATCTAAACAAACAGCCTTTTAATCGGCAAGCTGGGAAAATTCACAAATATTTAGACAAATAAATTGTTTGGTTAAAAGAAACGGAAGATGATGATAAAGAACAAATGTAAACCTGTAACACAAACCCAGGGTTCCTGCATGTTTAAACCAATGAAATTGCACGACTTTTTCAGTCATTTGCAATTACTGGATTTTAACTTTTTTTTTAAATTTATTATTATTTATATTTAAATTAAATGTTTAAATCTCTCTTTTATAGAGACTGAACTCACAAATAGAAATTTCTAGAAAAATGTATATTTCACTATTAAAATTTCCTTGACTTAAGATTTTATGAATTACCATGACTATCCATCTGATATTTCCAGGTTTTCCATGACTGTGGGAACCCCGCACATCAAGACAACATGAAATCATGAAACAAACTTACCCTAATGTATGTACTTTCTAAACAAATTGGTCTTACGGTGCACAATTCATCAGTCCACATTCTTCTAAAGAACAAAAATGTTTATTAACACTCCTATGTGTAAAATGTAATAACTTGGTCAGCTTCTAAAACAACTTTTCTGCTGATGCAACCAAATCCACGTTGGTTGGGGTAAAGCAATATTAAACAATAATATAACTGCAAGCAGCAATTAACAGGGTTCAAATGGCATAGGAACTTGCATGTGTTACAATATATGAAGTATTATTCACACAGCCAATAAGCACCTAAAATGTAGAGAAAGTAATGAAATGTTCAGCAACATCTGGAAAATATTGTGTTCTTAATATTTTTGACTGTTACAGCATCACCTATTCCTGTTGTTCATGAAACTTTCCATGTTTTTTTAAAAACATATTCCTCATATGCTCACAACTGCTTTCTTTGAAGAGGCCACACCCATATGATTAAATAATATAAAACATTTATTTTATTTTTTTTACATCAATGATATTTGAGGGTATGTTATTCAGAATGAAGAGGTCTGGCATATTATATGGAAAAGTTGTATTTGTGAAACACTATTGACCTGTATCAGTGACATCAGCTGTAAAAATATTTTTATTTGTAAAAAATAAAAAGTGAAAAATAGTGTGAAGCTTCCGCATGCACTAAACTCAGTAATGCTCAACTAATAATGCGCTCAACAAGTCACGTGATAAAATGCACTGATTGTCTCAGACATGATGGCAACTGAGATTCGTCTTAAGAGCACATTGGGAACAAGGCATTCCAAATTGGGGAATAGTACAGTGAATTTCAATGCAATATAGTTTTAAAAGTATCACCCCAAAAGGAAGTATGGATTTAGGAAATGTATATTGCATGAACCTGAGATAACAGAGAAAAGCGTAGTGCATATTGACTAACATCACTGTAGCGCACCTCTTTGGCTGATCTGGGTGAGGCCATGCGTTTGGCTAGCCAGCCGTTGTACTACCATTCCTCAATTTCCTCAAGTCTCCAGGTACTATGGTTTCGTCTGCACAATCAGTTTTAGGGGAGAGAAATAATATTATATCTTTCGGGCTTGAACCTCTAAATATCTGAGCAAATACAACAGGGTTTTCAGCACTCCATGCTTGAACCCCTAAATATTATAGCCTCCATACTGGTGTAGAACATCCACGTTTCACCATTCAACCAAATACTGATAGATAAGGATCAAGTTCCTTCCTATATTATTTGCAGCTGAATATTCCATTTCCCTAGGGAATACATCAAATTATGGAAGCTAAATTTAGCTTAATTTCAATGCTATTTCATGTTGTCTTCAAACATTTCATACAAGCCATATCAAAGCCCACATGCAGTAGAGGATCAGAAAGCATTACTAATAACCTGTCTTGTTCTACTCATCTAAGTTTCTAAAACACAGATAAATTGATACACTGTTACAATGACTCTTTGGTTACCAATGGAGACACACAGCACGAGAAGTTCAGCTCCCACTTATCTACCCTGGTTGGGAGTCCTGCATGGTAAAAACATGCTTTCTGGAAAGTAAATGGAGCTTCATCCTGGGGTTGTCAGTGGGAGAAACCACTATCGAGTAGCAAGCACATCGCTGTGCACCACTGCGGCCAGCCAACCTTGTCTTGAGTTCTCCGCTCACTGTATCGAATTTTCCCAGGTGGGGGCCTGAACACCTCACCCTAATTGGAGGAAGGGGGCCGAGGGGAGCCGAGGACATTGGGATAAAACAGAGTGATTCCAGGTAGGTATAAAATGGAAAGTTCCAGAGAAACCGATTACCATTTCAACTTCGAATGAGCCGCTTGACCTCATGTTGCTCCAGGGGAATTGTTCCTGCAATTAGTGTTCCGTCACTTTGAATTAAAATGTCTGGTAAATATCAAATAACCAATTAAAAGAAGCATGTTTGAACTGACATTAAAAACTCTGCTTCACAAAAAACAACTGTAAAATACTGTTTATCCATCGTCTCACTAGTTTTACACTTTTTAAGCCCCCAACCAGACGGCACTTCATTTACAGCAAGAGTTTTTCGGCAGGACTGCCTGTTGGTTTTGTGAAAAAAACTAAAAACAGCGTCAGTGGCCATGCGGTAGTACTCGCATGAAAGGTTAGCATTGATTTCTGAACTATCTGCTGTTTTTACATGAAAAATATAAAAAAATAAAAGAATATTGTCTAGACATTATTAGTAGTGCTGTAGTATTTCCTGCATCTGAATATACATACTGCCCTTCTACATAGTATGCTAAAAGCAGTAGAACTGTCTGCTGTTTGACATGAAAAATATAAAAAAAATTATATTGTCTAGACATAATTAGTAGTGTTGTAATTGCTCCTGCGGATGACCTACTACATCCAATGGTTATGTTTAATCAAATTATATTGCAGCATTCTGAATATATTCTATAGATATTATTAATAATTATCATTATTATCATCATCATCATCATCATCATATTTAAGCAATATCTCACTAGCAAGAGTGATTCTGTACTGAATAAATGTTGATCAATTGTTAATTTATACTGTGATGCTCTGCTGTAAAGCACTTTATTTGACAAAAAATAAGACCAATGTTGTGTTTTAGATTATTCTCTGTGGATCTTCAAAGAAGCACTTCATTTGATTAAAAATAATTCAATGGTATGATGAAAAGTAATTGTTCTATTTTTATTTGATTAAGGTTTTATGAATTCATTTGATTAGACACCATTTTTGATGAGATTTTCATGGAGCCCTGCTTAAGAAATAAATAAAAATAAATATGTTTACATAATTGAGAAACATTTGATAGGAAAATATGCAATTGTTTTCATTTATTATTTACATTGATATTTAACTTTTTAAATAGCATAATGCCCATTTTTGCTGTGGTATCAAAACTGGTATCGAGAATCCAGAAATTTCACTGGTATCAGAACCATATACCAAAATGTTGGTATTGTGACAACCCTACCAGAGTTTAAATGGTAGTTTAACAAAACCAGAGTAAATTGTTTTCACTATGTCATACATTCGGGTCACAGGATTCACCTGCATAACTTAAGAATGCACTTTAACAAATTTGAAAGAAAGAAAGAAAGAAACTTTATTGTCATTGTAGTTATACAACGAAATTTGTTTGGACACAGCAAATTACTATTCACTTGAGGTAAGGGGATTGTTTAAATCCCTAACCCCAAGTACTTCGACAGGTAACTTGTCCTGCACCACTAATAATTTAAGCGCTCTGACATACAAATGTGTATGCCTTGTACAGATGATAAAAAACTGGGGGGAAAATTCCCATAGACTTACATTGAAGGAGGGACCAGAATCACATCTGGAGACTGGACTATCATAGAGACTTGTGGATGGGCTCTTTTGACATGGGCCAGTAGGAAACCACCTATCAATGCCCTAGAAACCACCCAAAATATCTTAGCAACCACCCTCAAAAACAAAGCTCTGTGGTGGCGAGTTTTGTGTGGGAAATCTCCACTCACATTTTCTTCAGAAAATCTAGTTAACAGAGTTTGGTAACTGGAGGGTTACTGGTTCACATTCCTCAAAGAACACATGTGACGTTAACATTAAAAAGCAGTGTGCTGATTCTAATGTGCCTGTTTTTTCCACTGCTGTTTAACCCTTGAGCGAAGCAATGAACTCACATGATTTGCTCCAGGGGTGCCTGACCGCAGCGATTCCGTATCTCCTGGCCTAAACCCATGACATCAGCACGATGACCTTTCAAAAGAGCAGAGACTCCGCAAATGACCTTCCTCTAATAAAATAAAGGTTAAAAAGTGTCATGTGGGCTTATTTCGATGAAAAATACACCCAGTGACACCAAACAGACTAACAGGATAGATGAGAGTGAGTGAGAGCAAGCAAATGACCTGAGGGATATCAGGTAAAAGCGGCCAGCCTGATTTCATAATCAGCTCACCATCTGCATGTTGCTCGTCTATCAATCTCTGAAAGATTGGATTTCTAATATTGTGTGTTTGGTTTCACCTTTTACAAAAAGAACGAACCTGTTCCGTCCCCCCCATTTGCCCTTTCAAAGTGGTCTACACAGAGCGCTCTCAGTTTCCTGAACACAATGCTACTCAGGTCTGGCTCAGATTTAAAAGATTAATAGCCCTCTGTCGTGACAGAAATGCAATCGTCTGAGTTTTCTGTGACAGCGGGGGTGGGGGGGGAGTGTGAAAACCAGGGAGAAATGAAAGAGAGAAACTATTGTCCATGGGCACAAACGCAGCTGATGAGGACTGATTGCTATCGCTACTCTCTGAATTTTGCCTGTCAATCAAGGCTGTCAACATCAATGGGACGAATTTGAATGACAAAACAAAAAGTCATGAGTGGCAGCATTTTGCTTGTCATCGGGGTTAGCGAACGTATCGACGTGAAGAGGTAGGGAGGAGAGAAGTTTTCGGAATTCAGGTTTTGCTGAGAAGATGGTGTCTCAGCCATTCAATCATAACACAAAGACTTACTATCGAACGTCTGCTTAACAATCCCAGTTTCAATACCCGGCACAAGTCTGTCAATAGCGAGAGAGATGGAGAACAGAATGGGTCTGCCGTTTCAAGACATGTCGTAAGTGACACTCAATAGAAGAACTTCATGGCTTGTCTCTGCTCCATCAGTGTGGATCAATCAAGCATTCCCCTATAACCAACAGCTGTCACCTTGTAGGAAACATCAATCAAACATCATTTATAAAGAAAGATGGCAATTAATCTGTTAAAAAAGAATGTGAGAGTTTGGTAAAATCATGTGGGACCAATCAAAATTATACTTTAAGCATGCGATCCCAACCATATGTCACGGTAAATTAAATTCCTTCTGCCAATCTTTGAGAACTTGAAGGGCTTCAAAGATCAAAAAGAGCTTATAAAAAAAATCACTGGTACAACATCTAGAGAAACTGATGTAAAAGTGAGTGTTAAATGTTTGATGTGCAGTGGATTTAAACCTAGAGATGGTGCCAAAGAAAAAGAGAGTACATTCTGAACAGCTGTTCTCGCTACACAGTCTCTTCCCAGAGAAATTTCCCTCCGGTCTCTTGGATTCTGGTCTCTCTCTCTCTCTCTCTCTCTCTCTCTCAGACAGAGGACCTGAAAGCTTTTCTCCTCACATCAGAACACTGACTGCTTCAACACGGTCCCTTTCAGCCTGATTCTTCCATCTACTACACTCCTACCACCACGACCAGAGGGAGAGGAGAAAAGCGGGTGACAAGAGCAGCAAGAGAGGGAGGGAGGGAGGGAGGAGAGTAAGATATCCCTGCAGGCTCTCGTCAGTTCCAGGCCATTAGCTCTCCCTCACTGGGGCTTTGTTTACAGGCAGACATAAATAGAATTCTCCTTTATCTGAAGTGTCATTCTGTGCCACTGATGAAGGATGGGGCTTCAGACCAGGAGTCTCTCAGTGAAGCAGTCACAAGAAAGAGCTATGATCTCACAGCCAAGAGATAGTCCACGTTAAGAACTAGTCGCGCACAGGGCTCTTCTTACCGTGAGGGGGAAGAATGTTTAAAGAATATTCCAGGTTAAGTTAAGCTCAATTGAACGCAGTTCCAGTAAAGCGCTTATAAATGGAAGTGAATGGGGACAGTCCATAAATGCTAAAATACTGAGTTTCAAAATAAAAATGAAAAATTATTTATATATATATATATATATATATATATATATATATATATATATATATATTTTATTGCTATATATATATATATATATACACTCTGTGATTATGCCACTGGGCACACTAACTGACTCGAAACAACTTACTAATGGTCAAGGATATGACACCAATCAACAGAATTTTCACAAATGCTTCAGATGACTGATTTATGGAAACTACAACTGAAACCTGCAGGAAAATTGGATAGTGTGACCATAGCTTAAAAGGAACTTGAAACTAGAATGGGTTCATTTCAAAGAACAGATTCAAAAATGTATTTGTTGATGTGACTTTTCCAGTATAATAAAAATTTTGTTAAACATTTAAGCACATGCCACTACAACTGATAGGTCAGATTCACTGAAGTGTTTCAATTCAATTGGACAATTTGATTCCATGAATGGGTTTTAAAAAAGTGGTTCATCAATTCATCATCACTACATTTTTTTACATGATCTTTGTAGTAAAAACAAGTATTTAGTATAGTTTTGTAGACTGTCAAAGATTTCTTTTTCATGGTCCCAAAATTAACCAGTTCATCATTTCAGTTCAACTTCATCATTAAAATGAACTTTGGAGGAAAAAGATTGACTTTACTGATTTTATTGCTAACATAATTATGGCGAATGCAAAACTCTTGTTGACACCTATATTTGGATTTAATACAAAAAAATCATACAAATAAAAAAGCAGAGAAAAATTAGGTGCCATCTGGCGTTCACATCTCTGCACATTATTGGTTAACAGGCACAGAGGGAGAATGTGTGCATGTTTGGTGTAAAAGCACAGAGCAATGCTCCAACACACTCTCATATTCCTCAGACACATTAAACACACAAACCTCCACACTTCCACAGCTACTGCCCAAAGCAGGATCTGATTGGCTAAGACAGGCTGACAGCTGGACAGATGTTCCAGAGGCACACATGGGAGGTTAGAACGTGTGTGCTGTGTTTTCAGTATGTCTGCATTCTGACTCCATGAACAGGAGAGCTGTCACAGACGGTCTCGCAGACAGATCTCATGGAATCGGTGCAGAGCCGCTTGAGCGAGGGACAAGATGAGCAGACAGAACTCCACAACACATACAAAACTTCCAAAATGAAATCCAACAGCTACAGTTTCGTTGAGCACTCGTGCTGCTTTTATTGAAACATTGTTTTGTTATTACCTGGAACACAAATCAAAAGATATGACAGCTTACTTTAAAATCAGACCTGCTTCTATATCAACACCTAATCTATTTATTGATGCAATTGCAATTAAGCGTCCCTGGAGATCTTAAAGAAGAAAATAAAAGCAATGAACTTGGAACCTAGGATTCTGACTGATATTTATCAATAAATAAGCCATGTCCTAAATCATTATCCATCAATATAACAAATAACTTGTGCATAACACCAGACAGATAACAGACCAACAAAACTGAGTAGCCTATTACCAAGTTCTGGAAGTGTGTTTCGATACCTAACTAGACTGAATGAGTCTTAAATAAACAGTCTGTGTTACAGCCACAAATTAACATTTCCAGCAGTAAAAACTATTGAATCTGTTTTTCGGCATCATTGCAGTGGCTCAAACTCCAATTAAGTCCAAGTCCAAAAGGAATCAAAACTGAAATGTCAAATTAAAAGCATGAAGTCCTTGATTTTTTTAAAATCAGAAACTAATTTGGGCTTTGAGGCTCCCGGGAAGCTCAAAATTAATATTCGTCCCAACCTGGAGAAGCGAGAGGAAAGTCTTCAAAGCCAGAAATATAATTGGCCGCACACAAATTTACGACTGAAACTCGGTGCAAGCTAAAAGAACATGAATTACTTTTTCCAGGAAAATGCAGTGTGTAAATTGGGGTCAGACAAAGATGGTAACATAAAAAACGCACCAATACACACATGTACATGCAATCATGCATACAGCAGATGTAGCAAACATAGGATTTTATAAACAATAAAAGCTCTTTGAAAATGCTCTCATCTACCTTCCTAGGAAGTGAAGTCACCAGATAAAACACTCGGCTTTTGGACAACCATATCAGCCAAACCTTTCATTTACCTTAAGCAGCACAGGCAATTCATTAGTCTGTGGAGGGTCAGCAGTTCCACAAACTCAAAATGTTTTTTTTAATAAAAGGGTCCACCAAAATAACACAAACAATGGGGCAATGAGCAGAGTGTGGGCACCATATTACCATGTCCTCATCACTTCAAGGCTGTTGTCATAGCAAGGACCAAAGTTTGACAGGAAGATGTCAGGGTTTTTAGATAAAGCAGTAACAGATCAACATTGCAAGACAGATAATGTAACAGCACAGAGAAAAACAGCTTTTTTTTAGATTCTAAACCTACAAACTCTCTGATGTTTTTTTTTTTTTTTTTCAGCATTTCTCACTTTTTGGGGCTTTCTGCACTTCTATAAGTGAAAAGGACAGTGGTCCAAGATGTGGCATAGAGGGTCATGTACATGCTTCAATAGAGTGCAACAGTCTGGTTCCAGAGGTAAAAATGTCTTTAATTTTTTTTCCACTGGGGTATGGAGTATTGACAGTAATTTATAAACCTTTACAGACAGACCGACCATGTGCTTCAAGATTATTAATTAATGGTCTATGCTTCTGCTGAAGCCATCAGTCCATGGCATTTCAACTTCATTTAAAAAAAAAAAAAATGTGTTTAATGGAAGAATTCCTGGTGAAGTACTTAATTATCCATGATGAGGGGGGAAATCCACCAATCAGAGAATCATGGCAAACCAGCCACGAGACTTGTGTATAGGCAGAACAAAAACAGATGTTTCCCTATCAGTGGGCATTTTCAAACCAGAATGGGCGTTTTTCAACCGCTTTATATGATTTGCCTTCTACATTTTCTACTTTTTCCCTACTTTCCCTAGAGAGTTGAAATACGCCCATCCCAGTTTGAAAACGCCCATTGTTGTTCTACAGTGAAATATACTTCAAAACCTTTAGCAAAAAGAGTAGTGCAGCGACAGGCCGCTTCCGTGACACCAAGCAAATGGCACAAGTTTTTCCATCGTTTTTTTATTCGATAACGTCACTCACTTTGCTTTATTGGACTGTAGTTCTTTTCCTCATTAAAAACATTAAGTACACAGTCTTGTAGCTTTTGGTCTGGTTTTCATATAATTTTTTGATTCAAATCGAAGTTTGTAATGATGTGATTCACCTTGGGGCTGGTTGGTTTAGTTCATGGCTTAGAATTGCATTATGAAATCCCTATAGAGAAAAATATGTATGGAAGCAAGACAAACTAAAATGTGGATGGGCACCGTTGCGCTCTACATATTGTGCAATGATGCCTTAGTGGGCAACCCAGGTTAAATGTATCTGATGCACGGTTTCACCCCTCCAGGCCTTTTAGTTTGCTGTTAACTCTTCACTGCAATCTACAAAAAATCTAAACTTTTGGACAGTATAGAACATTGAGAGAGGTAAAGTTAATAGGAAACAACATAAAGCAACCCCACCTCAAGCACCACAGCTCAATGAGTCTGCAGCACACACGCTACCCACTTTACCACAGCTCTGACCAACCACTCAGAATTAATCCAGTTCTAGATATATTTTGATTAGTCTGGAAGCAAACAGGTGGTCTGTGATCACACATCTTCTCATACGCCTGCCCAATGAAACAAATGAAAGAGCCATTATGTAGGTTTTTTTGAGGATTTGAGTGGACTCATATTTATACATGACATTTTTGAGAGATAAAAGTGATTACTATGGATGAAGGGTTGGTGGGAGGTGGCCAAAATTGCTTAGCAACTATTCTTTATCCCCCAGAGGACAGCTAGGTGACCGTTCATCTGTCACCCCCCCCCCCCCCCCAAATACAAACAGTGATAAAGAGTGGTGCAATCGTTCTTGACACACAAATAGGTTAATACAATAAAGCTGCCTATGCCCAGCTCACTCGAGGGAGGAAAGCAATTCCAGCAGCAGGCAGGAGGTAATAAAGCAGGAGCATTGGGTGAAAAAGTGTGTGCGTGTATGTGTCCAGTCTTCATCCTGTGTTCGAGCAGAGGAAGGCATGCAGAAAAGTAGACGCCCGGGGGCCTAATATCACTGTTGGTATAGAACTTTTAGACAAGAGCAATAACATTGGCAGAATATGGTAGAAACACCAGCAGTGGCAGAGTGCTGTACAGCAATAATGGCGTTACATTACGCCGTGTGCTTTGGTGTTTGCCACTGTCTCTAAACAATATTAACATGGCAAAAAAGTCCACTGAAGTGGTACAAACTTGTCGAAGGGATAGTTGGTCATGAGATCTTGTATTCTGACCCATTAACAACATTAACAATTCCAAGTCTAGGCCTGGAAATCGTGATACAAATCTCTCAAGTTTTTATTACCCCCCGTTGCGTTCCCAGCACACAGCGTGAAGCCGACGGTGGGGGGTGTGGGATTGCTAATCGCACATGGCCGAGGCTTTAGGCATTGTTTTCTGCAGTCTGTGGAAATTTCATTACCTTCCGACAACACTACAAGAGTTGACTAACAGCCTATATGGGGAAACAGCCTGTACCAACAGACTGCGTGTGAGTGTGTGTTGGTGTGTGTGTGTGAGGGCTATCCAAATCATTGCAATGACAGTGGTATTCGTTTTGACCACCTTGATTTACGTAAACCCACTTTGTGTAATTTGAATGTGCAAAAGGGAGCATAAACTCGCTCCTTTAATTTTTAAGAGCGTAATTAAATGCTTTAAACTTTGAACCACACTACATAACAAAACCCATTTTCTCTGCCAGTAAACTAAACAGGATTTGTAAACAGGTCGCAGTCTATGGCTCTCACTGCATTTGAATAGCTTTAATATGTTGGAACAGTGCACACAAGCATGCAACTTTAAAGGCTGCCCATTACAACATTAAAAAAATAAGACTCAGGAGCACGGAGGGAGTCTGATTTTAGTCTCTCCCTCTGCCAGACAAACTTGCTAGTAAATAGAGTCGAAAATATGTCTAATTATTGAAACTCCACAAAATAATTTCGAACACAGTTATAACAACGGTTTGATTTTCACAGCCCATTTGCCGTTTATGTCTCTTTCAATAGTCTAAATAATGAGGATATACTATTGGAACGGTGAACAACTGAAAGATGAATAATTGAACTTTGACTTCCAGCACAGCATGTCAAACCCTCCTGAGGGATTAATAGAACTTTCCATGAGAACATCAGCCACTTTGTTATGTGCTGCAGTACGGCCATATCTTATGCATGTGTCATGTCTGATCAGTGAGGTCCATAAGTACAAACAGGTGAACTGTTCTTTATAATAAGAGGATTGACAGTTTAGGGGTTGACAGGAGCATAATAGTGGTACTTATGTTATAGTGATCTAAGGTAAGCTATGGGGTTCGAGCCATGACAGACATAACACTCATGTAAACGCAGGGTACAACTGTAAAAAAAAAAAAAGACAAACAGGCTAGCTCACCCAAAAAAATGAAAATTCTCCCATCATTTATTCACCTTCTTGTCATTCAAAACCCATATGACAATCCACACTAATCCTGTTTTGCTTGAAAACTTTGATCTCAGTTTCAAAACATAAATGTTTTCCAAAGTAGGGCTGTGCAATATGAACAAAAAAAAAAATAGCAATTTGTTTTTATAGATATTACGATTGTGATATTAATAGCAATTTTGGCAAATGTTTTTACTTATGCATATATATATATATATGCATAAAAAAAACGTGTTTTTGCATAAGTGTTCGATGATAGCGTCAGTTAATTCTTTATTCCTTTTTGATCTTCTTTCTTCACTTTCTAGATTTCTGTTTGATTCTTTCACTGGTACCTTTTTTTGCCCACTGCATTCAGATAAGAGAGATCTCATCAGTGTATAAAGGATGTGCACCGGTAAGAATGGTGATTTAAACATCAGAGAGCTCTAAATTTTAAAATAAATAAGCAACATTTCACAATAAGATTCCATTCATTATCATTAGTTAATGTACCATCATAAACATTAATAAATGCTTTAAAAAAATATATTCTTTGTTATTGTTAGTTTAATATCAATCATTCATTGATAGTTCAAAGTGTATTAACTAAATGTTAACACATACAACTTTTGAATTTTAAAATGTATATGTTGAAAGTAACATTAACTATGATTAATAAATGCTGTGAAATTGTTGTTCATTGTTAGCTTATGTTAACTAATGTTGTTAACAAAATGGAACCTTATTGTACAACGTTACCAAAACAAATTATAAAATTGCAGTTTGCTGTAGTATAAAAATTGCACATGCTTGTGTACATGTATTGTGCATGCAATTAATTGAGCAGCCCTTGTATTCAGTTTTTGGTGATAGAAAAACGCTGTTCTCATTTGGATGAGAGGCGTAAACATGAAAGACGACACCAAATGAAATAATTTTCAAATGAAAATGTATAGTGGGGATGTGGCCTTAATTTCTCTCATGGAACACAAAATAATAATTATGAAGAATGCTTGCGTAACTCTTCCATACAATGAAAGCATTGTGACTACCAAGTTCCAAAAAGCACAAAAACGCGCCATAAATGTGGTCCATGTGTCTTGTGTACAATGTTCCAAGTCTTCAGAAGCAATACGATAGCTTTGAACGAGAAACAGGCCAAAACGTAAAAACAATTTCACTGATAATCTTCCTCTTCTGTAGCATTCAGATGCTCTTAGTATTAGGTTTGAGTACCTAGTCCCTACAAGCTTTTTTTTTATTAAAAAAAAAAAAAACCATGAACATTGAACATTCTTTAAAACGTAGAAAATCATACAGGTTTGGATAACATGAGGGTGAGTAAATGATGACAAATTACATTTTGACAAACTAACCCTTTAATGGTCAGAAATGTTCAGAAATATAGTCTTAACACCACAGCCTTGGATTGCAGCGCTGGTTTCATTACAGCATGCCACAATGATGAAATGAACCATGGGAGGGTGCGGGAGTTGGAGTCAGGGTATTGCCCAAATCTGTTGCAAAAATGGGGTAAAGAACAACAGTATCAGCAAAAAAATATAGCAGAGCTGCTCTGAAAGCATTTCAGTGAATTATCTGGCAGAGACACAATAGTGAAGGGAGTAAAGTCTGTAACTGAAAACAAGTAGTAGTAACTCAATGAAATTAAACTATTCCTTTTACAAGAGGGAACAGGATGCACTATGAATTCTCTAGAAAAGTTATTTCAAAACACACTACCGTAATTCGCAATTATTGATGCCCAGGCAAACTTTTTAGTACTTTAGGAGCAGCTTGCAGGGCCACTTTCCAAGCATTTCTCCCTCTGTCACCAGCAGGAAATCAATCTGCCCAGGAGGCCGATTACACAGCCATTTGTTTTAGGCAGAACGATTTGCCCTTCAAAAGGAGCTCTGTGGTCCGTTTACAAACAGTGGCACTGATATGATTCCTGTTCTCTAGTATGATTAGCTTTGAAGCAGAGGCCGTCTTTTCAAAGGCTCAGAAGTGGATTTGAATTCATACACCATTTAATCTGCCATTCTTCCTCTGCACGAAGAGCGATTCATTGACAAACATGTCCACAGGTATGTCCTTCACCCTGAAGGAATAAAAAATAAAGCCCTCAGATGCTCAAATGGAGTTTGACGGGACTTTTTTTTAACCGTTTAAAGACAAGCCTTAAAAGAGACTTGTGTTAAAGGATAGTTCACCCAAAAATGAAAATTGTGTCAACATTTACTCAACATCATGTTGTTCCAAACCTGTATGACTGACTTTCTTCAGTGGAACACAAAAAGGAGATGTAAGGCAGTATGTTAGACCACATCAACAGTAATGTTTCTGTTTGAAACGCATCAATTTTGCTACATTTATGACTCTCATCCTCACTTTCTCCTTCTAAATTTCAAAAACACTCACCATAACCGCATACTTTGATCCTAAATGGATCAGTGTGGACATGGCCTTAGTCTCAGTCATCATTCACCTTCATTGCAACTTTTTTCCATGTAATGAGGCAGTAATTCTGCCTAACATCTCCTTTTGTGTTCCACATAGAAAAATCTGTCATATGGGTTCCAAAAAAACATGAGTATGTGTAAATTAAAGAATTTAGCTTTTAGGATGAACTATCGCTTTAGTCCATCTTCACACTGCCAGGGAGTAATAAAGGAGGAGATTTTTTTTTAACATAACTTAGGACAAACTATCTGAAATAATTATTTTAGAAGGCAAAGAAGATGCTGAATATGTTGTGTTATCATCGTCTCCTTGTAGCTGCTGAGGTGTCAAAGGGGGAGGATCTCAGTATCACCAAATCAACAAACCCGCAGCCCGCATCTTATCTGGATGAGGACAAAGCTGGCAAAATTGAAACTGCAGCATCTCAAATGTCACGTAAACAAAAACAATATACGTTATACAGAAATTCCATTTAGAGCGGCGAATCTTAACATTTCCACGCTTGTGTTTTCTTCCCAACACTTTTAATCAATATCACCTATGAAAGCAATGTGGGCTGAGCCTTTTATGTATCAACAGGGGAGAAAGGAATGCCATAAAGCAGAAAATCAAACAGTCTCCACCACAGGTGCTGCGTGTTAACAGATGTAGGCAACATTAGCATAGCACGAACGGCTCGGAGACTGGAGTGGGGGATAGAGGATAGGAATTGCGGATTACCAGGGGCACAGATATAATAGCTCTTCCGGAACAATGGCATCTCCTTTACACTCAATACTTGCAGGAGGAGCTCTGTAGGAGAGCAGCGAGACAGGAGCTTTCACAATCCATTCACTGCACTTTCACAACTAACAAAGAGATTTTTCTTTTGACATTCTTTTCTATTCTATGTTTCTCAGCTGCCGCAGTAAATTGGTCTATTAATTTTTTAAAGTACTAGTGATTTCAAAACAGCACAAGATGGAGTCCCATTCTGGTAGTGAAGGCGAAAGGAACCAGAAAGTTTAGACACTTTTTTTGTATGCTACTGTGTGGACATCAGGGATGCCATTTTGAACTATGCCATGGGTGACAGGCTGAATCTGGGACAAGGTCCACATCAGGTTCTCCCTCAACCCCTCCCCTAACTCATGTTAAAATTCAACTGAACCTCAAAAAACAAACAGAGCAACCATGGGTTCAGATGGCAATGACCTCCTGCACATTATCATCAAAAACCCCATGAACCAAAAGAAACTACATTGCATGAATGTGTTTATTATGTACATAAGTATTGGACTCATAAGGAATTAAATGATTCCGGTTCTGATTCCTCTTAACATTTCTAGTTCCTTAGCTGTTTCCATTCTTCAAGTACTATATAAGAAAAGCAGTCCTTATTTGATTTACTGCTGGACATAGTAAATGACATTTGGAAATTGCACTACACTGGTCACGCTGTAGGTTTCGTGCTATATATACAAAAGAATCGGCTAATAAAAAGTAATTTGTTCAGGAATCGCACTACACTGGCTGCGCTTTTGCACGGCTGATTCAATAGCGGTGCTACAGTTCTGCTGAATGGTAACACAGGAAACAATGACTACATTTACATGGACACCAGAAAGCAGGTTATTGTGAACCGTTAACAGAACCAAAAGTAATGAAAATCATCCTGCTCTGGTTCCCCAACCCTATACATTAAGATATTATACTTTTATCTTATTGTTATGGGGCAAAACTAGCATGTGTGTGTGTGTGTGTGTGTGTGTGTGTGAGAGAGAGAGAGAAATGTTGGTACCTAATGACCCACTGTTAGGACACTCCAGAGAGAGAAGTTCAAGGACCATGTCCTGCCCAATCCATCCATCTAACTGTTTCACAAATCCCTCAGGAAAAGGAAAAGTATTTTGCAAGAGCATTTGTTTTAGGCCATGTAGCCATGTGCTGTTACGAAAGCTGTTACTTGAAAAGCTTATTTATGGTTGAAGAACGGGGAAAAAAGCACTTTGTGTGCCAGTTGGAGTTTTTTCCTCTCTATTATTGATTTCCAATGAGAAATCTCCTACTGTCTTCCAGTTATGCTTTAGGTTCGATACTAGGACCAGAAAACCTTACTGGGACAAAAATAGAAAAATATGGATAAATATAAAAAGCAGGAAATTAAAGTTTTACAAGTATAAAGATATTCATGAGAGAAGCTCTCACTCTCTCTTAGCTCTAGTTTTAATAAGAGAACAGTTGAGTGATTCAGCTCATGGCCATCAATCAATCAACCTGCACATTTATCTCTATATTCAAATGAACAGTGCACACTTCTTTAATAATATCTTTCCAAAATTAAACTATCCATCAAAATCTGCTGCTGAAGCAGAAACTGTAAAACGGGCACGAGTTCAACTACATACCTCTGTAAATTCACACTTGATTTAATCTCATTAAGATATTCTCATTCGATACAATTGGTGGAGGTTGAATTGCACCCAAATTGCATTTCTTTATCAAGCAAAAATGTATTACTGATGGTGATACAATAAAATACATTTATGGATGGCTCTCAGGGCATGATGTCCTTGCAAAACGTATTGACACCAGTTTTCTGTTGCAAATCCTTTTGTAAGGCTACCTCTGTTGTTATAAAATACCACACAGTTGTCTCTGAGGAAAAGTCTGATTCGAACACTCCACCTCTCAAAACAAATAATCTACCAGATAACCGTCAATGTGACCAAGTTAGAAGCTAAAAAAAAAAGTCAACAACAACAAGAAACTGACAAAAAGAAAAAATTAAATAAGCTATAGAAAAAGAGAAACTATGGTAAGGCCATTCAGTGACCTAAATATAAGACCATACAATATTCCCACCAGCTATCTCCCTGACTCCCCCACACACACTCAGCTCAGTTGAGATTAGCATTATGCTGGAAGCTCTATTTGTTTAGGTGAGATCGAGCCGCAGAGCTAATACCGGGCCAATTTGCTCAGCGGGTCACGGATGTGCAGCAGGAGTAGGAAATGAGGCAACTCTGGCCCCCGGAGGTGAACCTTTCCACTCGTACATCACCAAATGTTTTATTCAAAAGAGTGGTGAGCATACTCCTTGACAGGTGCTGTCTCCATGGGTGGAGGGAGCTGCAGCCCTCAGAGTGAGGGACTCTGCTGGGGTAATGAGGCTGCCAGGCCCTGAGGAAGGCCACATGCTGGATCCGAGCTAAAAGCCAGAGCCCTAAGCCTCCAGAGTGATGACTTGCAGAGTGGAACGTCCACTGTGGAGCAGGGGGCCAATCACATTAGTGAGAGCAGCAGAGAAATAATGGGGAGTGGGGGACTTGGCCTCAAGAGACTTTTTGTGATGCATGGGGGGAAATTAAACTCCTTTCTGACAGACAACCTTTAAACATGTTCACACTGATCTAAACATAAGACATAGTTTGCCATTTTAAGATACCTGTCATTTCTTTTTAAAGGGATATTCCAGGTTCAACAGAAGTTAAACTCAATCGACAGCTTTGTGACAATTTTGTTGATTAACACAATTTTTGACTTGTCCCAGGTGTATGTAAAAAAAGAAGCAAAAATCTACATTACAGTAAGGCACGCAAATCGAGGTGAAAGGGGCAAAATTTTTTAAAGATTTTAAAAGGCAAAAATGTGAAGCTTACAATTTTATATAAGCACTACTAACATTAATTCTTCTGTTAAACCATGCATTATTTGAAATCTACATTTTTAGTGTCATTTAAGGGTTATCGGGTTTACAATGTTACAAAATGTAACAGAAAAAGGTTAGTAGGCAATTTTATCACGCTAAAATAATGTTAACACACACATATTGTTTACATCTTGCAGCTATACTTTAAACAGTGAGTATTTTAAAGTGTGGGCCTATTCACTTACGTTGTGCCTCACTGTAAACCAGATTTATTTTATTTTTTTAAGAAAAGGAGGTACAAGTCAATATACATTACAAGTACAAGTCAATATACATTTTTGTGCTAAACACCATTATGCCACAAATGATGTTGATTAAACTTAACTTGTATTGAACCCATGATATTCCTTTAAAAGGACGCCTACTTGTAAGTAAACGACAGTAAAAGCAGAAAAACATTTCAGTTCTTGGGGATTTTTTATGCCAAATATGAGTTGTTTAAAGACAACGATACGCTGTTCTCTGTATACAACAACATTTCTCAAGAAAGTTTTTTTGTGCGCGTGTCAAAATAACTATTCGTGTAAATTGCAGAAAGGGGGGGGGGGGGGGCATAGTTGTTTATACCAACTGACCTGTGTTCAAAGCCAAAACACAACCTATAATCTGTACTTTAGCCAGTGTCCCTAAAAAGTCCATTCACTGATTACATTTCAAAGAGATAGAGTATGCAAAACGTCAGTTCTTGGAAACTGCTTGCTGCTGCAAGCGATGCATGTAGAAGGAACAGCTGGCAACCGAGTGTTAGGATAATAGCTTTACATGAAAACCTGTTGACGACCAACCTCACCTTCCAGATGGACAGCTTGCATCTTTGAACAAAAGGCCATACACCTATTTAGTTATTTTGCTTTTATACAAAAATATCTTGCCATGCATTTATTACAGGGTCAGTCTCCCTGGAGCAACCTGAGGTTAAACGCCATACTCAAGGGCACATTGGTGACGGTTAAAGGATTACCAACCAGGTTGGGGTTCAAACCTACAAACCCTTCACTTATCAGCCCAGATCTTCAACCCTAACACAAATCAAATTTAGAGATTAATACATAAATCACTAACACACACAGTGCAGAAACTAGGATGAGAGGGTCCTGTCAAAGACGTTCACACCTTTCATTCAGATTCTCTCGCCTGCCTTCATGTTGTAACCAGATTTTATGCTTTAAGAGCATTCTTCCTGTCGCCACAGCCAGCGGCTTTAATCGCACACCACACTTTCAAACATCATCTTTGGGGTCATCCAGCGCCCGACACCTCAATTTTTACTGCACTTCCTTTATTAATTGACGTAAAACCGTGAAACAATGGTTGAATTTCGGCCAAGGACCCAACAGGACGCCTCTGATATCACTTCAGAGCGTTATTTAAATGAAGCTAATCATTTCTAAAAAAAAAAAAAAAAACGACCAGTCTGCTTCACAATTTATAGTCACGCATTTAGCATAAATTGGATTTTACTTGCTGTAACTTGTACTTAACTCCTTTATTTTATAATTAAACGTGGAAAATGTAACTATAACAGCCTCATAAAGATCTTAAAGTGGTTGAATGAGACCCTATACTACTTTATTAGGATTATACAGTAGCCTACAGACAACAACTTAAGTACCAGAAACTACAGTTACCGTGGTCCATTTTTGTTATGCTATACACTATTGATTGTAGTGTATCCCAAAAACTAAAAGATGTTAAAAATTATGTCATCAAAGTAGCCTACTTTTTAACAAAGATGATAAAGATGCATTTGTTCGCGTTAAGATGAGTTACAGATGAAATTATGAATAAGGGAAAGTATTTACCATAAATTGCTCTGTGGTGCTGACTAGATGTCCATGCAGGTTCTTGCCGAAGGGACTTTGGGAACGTGCAGCGGCCGAACGAACAGAATGAGGGAAGGAATAAAACAAATGCCTTCAGATAAAATGGAAAATATATATAATCCCTGGTATCTTCAGTCGATTTTTAAGTTTATTCTTCGTTTTACGTCACGCGCGTAAAAAGGTAAAAGTCATCCAAAAACTGCCTCTTTTGCAGAATCGTTGGGCACTTTTCCGTTGTTTTCTATAAACGGTGGATTTCCAGATTTCCGCTTTTTATTTTTTACTGAATTCGATCTTACTTATAGACGAATGCGCAGCAGTTCCCGAAAAAATGCCGTTTGTCCGTTAACTGCGTTTTGAACGAAAGCAAATGATTCCGTCGCTCAGGATATTTTTACCTGATTACTTGCTGGAAAAATCTCCGATTAAAGTTTAGTATGAAATTGCAAATTCCAGTAAAAACATTTTATTAAATACCACAGTTGACACGAATCCGGTAAATAAACAAGCGCTTTGCCAATTAAATAAACTCAGATTCGGTAATGTCCTTAAATCCAAACAGCGAACTGACTTTGGCTTATACAATCAAGAGGGATAATTTTCTCCTCGGTATGTGATGAAAAGCTCCGGTCGTGTTTAAGAAGATATTCCTCTAATTGGAGAGCAGGTGCAGGAATTTAATATACGCCGTTTAATCCCGCAGAAGCGCAATCACCGTTCGCTTCCAGCGGTTCTCTTCATCCCTTTGCTCAGAAACCTTTGGTCGCGATCAACTCCGATGTCCGTTTAATTATTCCGTTGAAGTACTGACCAAAGGCTGAGGTTCTTGTTCACATTAACATCAGCCAAGAATTAATCTACTTAAATCACTATTTCGCCTATATTCCGCAGCTCTGTGGAACGCTCATAGGCAATGCGACCTACCCCTGCGCCGGGCTGCCGAGACTGACAATAACCCGGAACGGTGCAGACTGTCACAGCTCCACAGACCGCCCATCAGCCAATCAGCGCACAGGTCAAATTTAAATATTCCCACGGATCGGCCAATCACGGGTAATTAAGGGCTGCCACCACGGTTACGCTATCGCGACCAAACGTCATGTTAGAAAGTGCGCTCACTTATTAGGACAGTGGTTTTCAAACTTTTTGATGCCAAGGACACTTAAATTTGATGATATCCTTGCTAAGGACCCTTTCCTAAAACATAAAGCCAGCTTTATATTTTTATGTATAAAGACCCAATTTTACAGTGAGAAAAATAGTGTGATATTATATAAAGATAACATATGTTAGCTAAATTAAATATTTGGCTTTTATATTGGCTTTTATATTATCATTGTTCTAAAGCCAACCACAGCTACAGTAAATTACATTTTTGCTTACCCGTTTGCTACAACAGCAAAAGAAAAAATAAATGATTATGCTTGCACAGCTTTGCAAAAGAGGATAAAATATACATACAGCTGGATAACATCAGTGAGAGAAACAGACCAAAGTGTGTGTCACTCCCTCAGCTGTGTTAGAAGCCTAGTAACTGTTTTGTTAATGTATTTTTTCAATCGTATCCCAGGGTAATATAATACAAAGTGAAACAGATCAAATAATACATGAGCATTAACAGAAGAATTAATGCAAATACTTTTATAAAATTATAAACCACATTTTTGCCTTTAAACCCTCCCAAAATTGTCCTCATTCACTTCCATTGTAAGTGCCTCACTTGTAACCTCGATTTGATTCGATTTTTATAAGAAAAAAGGGGATTTTGAAAGGTGTTTTTTTTTTTTTTTAAGGGATGTTGAAATAATTTTTGTGGTAATTTACATTATGCCACAAATGCTGTCAATTGAGATTAACTTGTCCTTATGTTTTATGTTGTTTTAAGATAATTACTATAATTAAACTACGTTGACTGTTCAGCCGTTTCCCGCCTCCTCCTTGCCCATCCTGAACCGCATTACATTGGTGCCGAAACCAGGAGGGAGGAGGGATGCACTGTCGCGGAGTCCTCGCCGCTGCCATCTGCCTGGGGACGGAGGAACCATGGCCGTCTCCTGAGAAGGGGAGGAGCAGTTCCGTCTGCCAGGGCCTGGAGGACTCACTGCCGTCTGCCGGAGAGGAGCGAGCTGGCGACCGCCAGAGGATGGAGGAGTGGTTGAGGAGCGGGCGACGGAGTGGTTGAGGACCAGGCGACAGTGCGTCCAGGAGCCGGCGAGCAAGTTCTTCTTTCTCTTTCCTCTCTCTCTCTATATTTGTGTCTCCACTCGTCTCCCAGGTTCGCAGGAGGAGGTGTGGACCACTGGCTGACAGAACGGCTAGAAGGTCAGCATCTCTCCCCCAGAGATGGGGTGGGGGGGGGGGGGGGGGGTAGTCAGACAGGTGGCACCCCAGCCTGAATAGACGGTGTATGAGTGTGACGAGGAGGGCGTGGCTGGGCCGTGATGCAGCATGGCCAGTGCAGAATCAGCTGATCAGTAGGAGAGCGAGATAAAGGGCAGCCAGAGATGCCGGTTCGAGAGAGAGAGACGCACACGGCTGAAGGATGCAGGAACCGGATTAACATTTATAAAGACTTTAATAATAACTTAACATCAAACTGAACTGGAACATAATATCAAACTTCAACGACACACACACAGCTCCATGTGTGTGTGTGTTTCTCTCTGTCTCTATCTCTCGCTCTCTCTCTCTCTCTCTCTGGCATCCCCATCTCCTCCTTTTATCTCTCTCCCACTGACTGAGCTACTTAGCTTCAGGCATGCACCCTTACGGCTGGGCCACACCTGCCTCTTCGGCACATAATTAACATTATGACACAAATGAACTGTGAACTATATGGGACTATGAGCGAACTGCAGAACGCCTGCACCCTGAAGGACTGTTTATTGTCGCCAGAGATTTCAACCATGCAAATCTCAAGACAGTGTTCCCTAAATTCCATCAGTATGTGGACTTTGCTACAAGAGGGGCAAACACTCTTGATATTGTTTACACAAACATCCCAGAGGCAAAGCCCTGCAGAGGATAGTGAGGACAGCTGAGAAGATCATCGGGGTCTCTCTTCCCTCCATCAAAGATATTTATAAAAAACACTGCATCCGCAAAGCAACCAGCATTGTGGAGGACCCCACAAACCCCTCACACAAACTCTTCACCCTCCTGCCGTCTGGCAAGAGGTACCGAAGCATTCGGGCCCTCATGGCCAGACTGTGTAACAGCTTCTTCCCCCAAGCCATCAGACTCCTCAATACTCAGAGACTGGACTGACACACACACACACACACACACACACGTGTCCCGAGTTGCACTTTAATTATTGTCACTTTATACCTGTCTGCTACCTCAATAAGTGCTATGTGCATAAAACACTCATCTCATAGTATGTTATGTTTACATTTAGCATTTTTAGAAACTGTCATCTTTTTGCACTACCATGTACTGGTCGGCGCTGCACTGTCTCTCACTGTGCCTATTTTCCTGTTAATTTTTTGTAATTTATTGTACTGTCCCATACTTTTTGCACACGTTTGCATGTGCACTTTATATAGGTATTGTTATTTAGTCTGTGTAGTCTTGTGTGGTTCTCTGTTTGTACTATGTTGTGTTATGTAGCACCATGGTCCTGGAGGAACGTTGTCTCGTTTCGCTGTGTGCTGTACTAACTGTATATGGTTGAACGACAATAAAAACCACTTGACTTGACTTGACAAATGCGGTCAAATGAGCTTCACTTTTATTGAAGCAGGAATATTCCTTTAAAGGGTCCTGTGTGACAATTAAAAGGACAAATATTCCATGTGCTCTCTAATTTAATATGCATAATAATTAAAAAAGAATTAGCATATGCTGCTTAAAATAGTTTTAGATGGAGTTTAGCGTGACGCTCCTGTTCTACCTGCTCCGTACAGGTCTCAAACCAGGGTCTCAAGCATGGGAGGTGGGTGCACTAACAAGGAGGCCATTACACTCACCCCCCCTAAACTCTATCAGCTAAAGTAACGAATGGCAAATGCTCAGGATACTGTAATTAACTATTTTCCCCAAGAATTGTACTTTTTAAAGTAGTTTAAAAATGGTATACTTTTACTTGAATTCTTTTTAAGTGCTGTAACTGTACTTTTACTCCGCTATTTTCCCACCTTCTGTGTTCGCTACTTCCCTGTCCTGATTTTATTTTTATCTATCAACATGATTGGATCGGGAGAGTCTTGTGACTCCCGTCAAATCAAATCACACCTAAAAACTTGAACGGCAGCTGCAGATCTGGTGCCAACTGTTATAGTTTTGGAGAATGCCTCAAGCATAGTTTACAGCTGAACACCTCGGCCACACCTGGAAGGGCTTTTCACAGTGAAAAGGCCAATTGCTTGACTGTGTCATTTGAGTTTAACTTACTTAAGCCAGATATCATCATTAATCCTGCCTCTATTTTGAAGAAACATAGAGGTATATTTCATATTTCTGCTTACTAGTTTCTGTGTGTCAATAACGTAGCCTGTAATTTAACAATTTATCACTGAGATTATTGGACTGCTGTGAAAGATTAATGCAATATTGTCAATAGGGCTGGGCAATAAAATGATCTAGATGTTTATCGGAAAAAGAGAGATGTCCTCGATCAAACTTTTGAGTAGTTTTTTATATTTAGCCTATGTTTTAACACTAGAACAGGGGTGTTCATTACATCAATAGTGATAGCAAGAGAACCACTTGGTGTATCTAGATTAAATATAAAAGATTGACTTTTTATTTGCCTGATGTCTGTAGCAGCGTGCTGTTTGATTGACAGGCGGCTAATGTTTGAGCGCTTTACATGCGCGTGTGCTCCGTGAGCGCCAATGCAGTTACGCTCCTAAATGGTCAAATACACTTTATAATTCTGCCATTGCTCATCTTGGCGAGGATTTAATGTAAACGCAATCGTTTATGTCTAAAGTGAATTTAAACAGCTGGACAAAAAGTGCATCAAAATGTCGGACTTGAAGTGTAGGCCTACATGTAACCGAATTGAGCACTGTCTAGTAGGCTGTGTCATATAAAGGCTATTAATCAAAAAAAAATATTAACAAGGAAATGAGAAAACCACTCACTACTTTTGGCCGAATAACTAGAGTAGCTTTAAAACTATTAATGTTATAGAATAAAACAGTGACATTTTTAATAATAATATTTTTTGAAATTATTGTTTGTTTTTTATAATACTGCCACCTGATGTAGAGTGTGTGTTTACCAGGAAAGTAGAGATGATAAAATAATTTATAATTATGCTTAGCCTTTATAAAGATAGAAAAGTTCAACATGTGCAGAGCAATAATTCAGCAGAACATTCCACCAGTCATAAACTTCAGAAAATTGTGCATCATGCATTAGAATGAGAACAAAACAATTTATTGGCTTAAAAGATACAAGAACTAAATCAATGTGGAACATTGTATCTGAAAAGGAGGACAATGTGGCCCCACATGTGCTACTTAAAGAAATAATTCACACAAAAATTACAATTCTCTTATCATTTACTCACGCTCATGCCATCTGTCAATGACTTTCTTTCTTCAGAACACAAATTAAGATTTTTAGAAGAATATTTCAGCTATGTAGGTCCATTCAATGTAAATAGAATCGAATCGAATCGAATCCTTTATTTTGGTCACACATTATACACACAGTTTTTTGCATATATACAGTGAAATTTATTAGTTTTCACATATCCCAGCTATGCTGGGGTCAGAGTGCAGAGTCAGCCATGATACGTGCCCCTGGAGCAGATAGGGTTAAGGGCCTTGCTCAAGGGCCCAACAGTGGCATCTTGGTGGTGCTGGGGCTTGAACCCCTGACCTTCTGGTGAATGAAGGGGTGCCAATACTTTGACACTCCAAAAGGCACATAAAAGCAGCATTAAAGTAATACATACAACTCCAGTGGTTTAATCCATGGCTTCAGAATTGATATGACAGGTGTGGGTGAGAAACAGATCAATATTTAAGTCAATTTTTGCTAGAAATTCTTCTCTCTGCCCAGTAGGTGGCGATATGCATAAAGAATGTGAATCAACAAAAACCCAAGAAGAAAGTGAAAGTTAAAGTGGAGATTGACCGAGCAGGGAGGAAAATTAGTTAAAATGGAATTAAATATTTATCTTTTTCTCACCACATCTATCAAATCGCTTCTGAAGACTGAACCACTGGAGGCACATGGATTAGAATACTTCTATGCTGATTTATGTGATTTGTGGAGCTTCAGTATTTTAGCACCGATTCACTTTAATTGTATGGACCAAATGAGCTGAGATATTCTTCTTAATTTGTGTTCTGCAGAAGCAAGAAAGGATGGCATGAGGGTGAGTAAATGATGAGATACATTTTTTGGTTGAATGATTCCTTTTTAAGCATGATGTAGCCCCTGTACCAAACAGCTTTTCCCATGCCTGCTCTACCTCCTCTATTGTGCAGGACATGAATTACCAAGTGATCCTGCTTATTTGCATTCCTTGTATTGTTTGAACATGTTTTTTGCACAACAATAACTCTCTGTCAGCATTAAGAGAAATTTAGACCCTACACATAAACTGATTTTAATGTTATTGTTTCATACATTATGATTTAAAATGGTGATCAGTATATTGAAAATAACTTTTTAATTTTTCATTTCTGTTATCATGTCTCCATTTTATTTTTTGGAATCAGATTCATGAAGTGCTTATCATAGATAAATGATGTATATTAAAAGTTGGCATACAGTGTTCATTATAATGGGGCATAGGTTTTGCAACGCAGTACTCAGTACTCACTACTCATGAGTACTTTTAAATGAGCTACTCTTTTACTCTTACTTGAGTAGTTTTAGGACAAGTACTTTTACTCTACTCACACTACATTTTTTGGGAAGTAACAGTACTTCTATTTGAGTATGATTTTTCAGTACTCTATCCACACCACAATACACATCAACTTCTTAACTGACAAAACTTTGGCGGTTGACTGCTAAGAGTTGGCAGAGAAGAATGAACAGTTTTAAAGATTTCTGCTGATGTGTGTGTTTTTTTTAAAGTCCATGCATTTTGAGTGGAAAATTCACTCTCTTTTAGGTTCTCGATAACTTTAAGCACTGTTTGCAGTGCTGTTTGCAACCTCATATCAATATAATTAATTCATATAATATTATATTACAGGGCTGTGAGAGATTCTGCTGGGTTGATTTCAAATGTGAAAGGCATGGAAAGGCTTTAGTCAGAGCTGCAGCCTGCTGTCAGAATCCTTCCTTAGGCCATCAGGTCTTCAGCTTCTCCCCATCAGATCATCCTATTGGATCTTGCCTTCAAATAATTCTTTTCAATGTCAGTCTGGTTCACATGAGCATTAAGAAGAATAGAACAGAATGCTTCTGCTGTTTTGAATTTTATAGTCTGTAATGTTGATCCTAACCCTTGAATTAATAATACATAAGCTTGTTTTCTTTCATTTCCTACCTAATAACCATGCAATCTTTCTGAGAACAAGCCATCGGTAATCAATTGTGCTTCAGTTATGACATGCATGTGGGAGAGCATTTTATCTTTTGATTTCGTATAAGCAGATGACTCAACTAACATTCTGCACATGTTTGCCCAAGTTGATTAGAATGGACACAATTTGCAATAAAGAATGTATCCAGCAGTGAGGCTGCATGAGCACACATAAAACTAATTAATTATTTATTCGCAAGACAAAACAAATGTGTCAAATGTCATTTTCCACTGGGTAATTTCCCACTGGCTGAAAAGTTACATTTTAAAGTGAGAAATGACCATATGCATTAAAGTTCTTGAAAACAGATCTAGTATAGCAAAATGCATATCATTAGTGTATTTTAATATTCTTTACTAACAGTGGTGTGGGGAGGTAACTCAAAACACAAAATGTATGATTTAAAATAAAAAATAACAGAGATTAGGGCAGAGTAAAAAATATAGATTTTGTAATTAATCACAGACTTCATCTGAATGACCTAGATATCTATTCTTAAAATCCCAAGATTGACCTTTGAATATGCAAAGTTCATCAGCGTGATCCTTTCACTGTGTATTGAGAGTAAAAGTGTATTTTAACTCATTCTGTTTATTGCGTGTTCAAAGGTGAGATCCATGCAATCCATTTGTCATAATATCTCTTTTAATGTCCTTTCTGTTCTTTACAGTCAGCTGTTGATCAAAACAACAAAAAATAAACATTTAATTCTAATAAAGAAGCTGTGCAATGTCTCTTTCGTTAATATGTGCTAACCTGTAGTCTTAAAGAGACAGTGCCGTTTTAGCACTTGTTCTAAATTTAAATGTAAATATTGTAAATAATACAAAATTATGCATTCAATTTTATATCGCACAAAAGTGATATTGCACAGCTTCTTTATTAGAATTAAATGTTTATTTGCTGTTGTTTTGATCAATAACTGACTGTAAAGAACAGTCAGAGAACAGAACAGAACAGTAAGAGTCCAGTGCACTCCCCCTCCTATTGCTCGCCGGTTTAGATAGCATCCATTTGGTCGAACCACTTCCACTTTTCCTTGATGTTTCTGTAGTCACTTTAACTTTTTTACACTTTTTTTGTAATTTTCCCTACACTGTTGGTCCGGTGGTAGCCATATGCGGCCAACAGCTGAGACAACCTCCTGAGAGACTTTGTTTCGCTCATCGCTAACTAGTGGACCGTCTGCAACTCTTTCATTTACCACGGCGTGGTTTTGCACACAGCCATTTTGAAAAGTGCGTCAAAAAATGATACTTTTATCGCTGTTGTTAACTTTAAAACTAGCAGATTGATGTTGCGTATCGGAAATCCAGTGACGCTGGTAGTGACGACCATGACCAATCAGTGATCTGCAGGATTTTGACGTCACATTTAGTATCGACTCGGCTCGCTTGGAACCTCAACTGAGGTGGTACTAAAAAAAGTATCAAGTACCATGTACTATCCACAGTGGAAAACCCCAAAAAAGCAAACGGAGTTGAGTTGAGTGGAAATTGTGCAGTGGAAATTCTGAGTAAAAACATATTGAGAGTCAAACCCCTGCTAAGCTAACGGGAGCTTTGCAGTTTTGTATATCTTCTTGATATCTTCCAAATATCGGGGAATGGAATGCATTTATGGTCGGAGATATCAAGTAGGAATATTCCACATCCAACTTGAATGGAACGCAGCATAACCGTGTACCCTGATGAAACGAAATTAATTGCATGCAACATTTAAATCGAAATATTATTAGATAGATTTTTCCAGGTATTATAGACCTCCTTGGTAGATTCATATGAAAAATTATGATTTTTGAATGTCTGTTCGGGAGATGTTCATTTCACAAAACAGTCATGCTGCAGTTAAAATTAGGCTTGCTTGAGCCTTAAGTGTCGTTTCAAGTTCTGGCTTTCATGCGTGGACGTGTTTTTAAAATGTCAATTGGTATTATTAGTTAGCTGCAACATAATGTATGATGCCCAAAGACATACGGCGTCTTATTCATTGTGAAACTGTGTTTTCTTAATGGCATGAATCACACTGAAGGCTTAGACTTCAAATGCACGGCCCGCCACTGGTTAAAATACTCAAATACTCAAGATGTAAACAAAATGCATGTTAACATGATATTTGTGTGGTAAAATCACGTACTAACCATGCCATAAACACTAAAATGACCATAAAAACATAAATTTAAACAACATTACTGCTCAAATAATAAACATGTTTTAATCATAAAAATTTGTATAAAATTAGGCTTCACATTTCTGCCTTTAAACTCTCCAAAAATTGGCCCCATTCACTTCCATTGTAAGTGCCTCACTGTAACCTTGATTTTGGGATTTTTATTTGAAAGAAAAGAAAAACCTTTTTTCCCATTATGCCACAAATGCTGTCAATTGAGCCCACCTTGTACTGAACCTGTAATATCCCTTTTAAATTAACTACAATAAGGCAAAAAAGTCATAAAAAAAACTTCCAAGAAAGTGACCAGTTAGTTACAGCACCTAAAATATAAACTTTATAAAATTTTAATTACACATTCAAATCATTTTTATCTAATTATTAAAGTGACATACTGCACATATGATTTTTTTTTTTTTTTTTTTTTTAATATATCTTGGTTTGCTGTAATATGTTGTTACTGGTGAATTAACTGTTTTAATGTGATTCCTGCTCTGAGAGTGCTTAGTGGTGTCCTTTTGTGTTTTTAATCACAATTGTGGAATTGTGGAATGAAATCAGAACTGATGCCACCCTCTCTTACTCTTCCTTAATCTTTTTCCATCTCTCTGTCCTTTCCATCTGACTCAGAATAATATGTGCTCTGTCATTTGTGAAGTCCTAATCCTTGTGTTTCAGTTTATTCCTTGGGCAAAGTAAGGCAGTTTAATTGAGCGAGATTCAAGTCTTCACAAACAGCAAGGTAACCGTGAGAAATCGATGGAAACAGAGGCATGGGAAAAAGAGATAACATTGATTTATCTGCCATCGATAGGGCTGGATTACTGAATTCCGCTGCCAGGTGAAACGTGCGCTGTCTACCAACACAGGAGGATCTCGAAAGGTGTCAGATGGTCAGAGGACACAGAAAGAGAACGAGTGAGTGAGAGAGAGACTAGGAGAGAGGGAGATTGAGAGCGAGAGGGCATTGTGATGATGGAGAGCACGGATGAGGGCAAGGGCAAATAGATATCAAGCTGAAAAAACAGCTGCTGATGTGATCTGATGAGATTGAGAAATAGGGAGTCGGATTTAGGGTCACAGGTATTACACACACACACACACACACACACACACAGTGTTAGGTTTACCCCTAAACCTAACACTCACAAAAAACATTTTGCATTTTTACACAAAAAAACATAATTTATTATGCTTAATAAGCCATTTCCCTCATGGGGACTGCTGGCTGGGCCCCACGAGGTAGTATAAACATGTACACACACACACACACACACACACACACACACACACACACACACACACACACTCACACACTCACACACACACACACACACAAACCAGCATGTGGCTGTTGCTGCTGTGTGGCCTCAGGCACAACAGCAAAGGTCAAAGTGAGATGTATGTTTTGAGAGTATGTTTTCCTTGGAGATCAGCAACACATGTACAGTTAATTGTAGTGTTTGTGAGCAGCATTTTATTTGAATGCATTTAAAGGGAGGAAAATGTAACCTGTAAATTTATATTGATGGAGTATGTTGTTCTTGTCAATAGCAATAACACATTGAAAAGGGAACCAATTTATACATTTTTACTTCAATACACTGTAGGGTTACACTTTTAAAAAAATAGATATAGAATGTAAAAATTCTACAGTAAAACACTGTTCAGTGGTTAACTGGTAGTAACCATGTACAGTGATTTAAAAAACATTATTTAACAAGACAACACATGCAATTTGACATAAAAATATTGTTAAAATATGTTTTTATACTTATAAGTGATATTATATTTAAGACAATACATGTACTTTCATTGTAAACTACTGAAATCTTATTTTATTTATCAAAAGAATACATGTAATTTTAATGTAAATATATATATATACATTAGTACTAAAAAAAGTACGATTTTCCTTATAGTAAATGGTGAAAATGTATATTTACCAAAACAATACATGTACTTTTATTGTAAACTAATGAAATTATATTTTAAGTAAATTTTTTACAGTAAAATATTTATGTAAAAGTATAATTTACCTTGAATTAGAGTTTATGATGAAAACGTACTCTATTAAGAACAACTGCACACCTACTTTTTCATGCGATTATCTAATGAGCCAGTCGTGTGGCAGAAGTGCAATGCATAAAATCATGTATATACGGGTCAGGAGCTTCAGTTAATGTTCATATCAACCATCAGAATGGGGAAAAAAGTGATCACAGTGATTTCGACTGTGGTATGATTGCTGGTTTGAGTATTGGAGCTGATCTCTTGGAATTTTCACTCAAAACAGTCTCTAGAGTTTACTCAGAATGGTGCCAAAAAAAAAAAAAAAAAAAAGCAGCGAGCGGCAGTTCTGTGGACGGAAACGTCTTGTTGATGAGAGAGGTCAACGGAGAATGGCCAGACAATGCAGTGCAATTGCAGTGAGAAGAATAGCATCTCAGAATACACAACACGTCAACCTTGAGGCGGATGGGCTACTGTAGTTTTCAAATGCATTCTGATTGGCTGTGTAATGTCGCACATTTTTTTAGTTTTTGTCTTTAAAATGTAGACAAGAATGTTATGCTAGGTAACTCTGCCCACTGAGAAATCTTAATGGTCCAAAATTCTGCTCCACTAACTGTACATTAAAGGAATATTCCGGGTTCAATAAATGTTAAGCTCATTCGACAGCATTTATGGCATAATGCTGATTACCACAAAAACTGATTTTGATTTGTCCTTTCATTTTCTTAAAGAAATTTAAAAATCAAGGTTACAGTGAGGCATTTACAACGGAAGTTGAATGGGACCCATTTTTGGAGGTTTAAAGGCAGAAATTTTAAGCTTATAATTGTATAAAAGCACTAACATTAATTGTTCTGTTAAAACTAGAGCTGTCGAAGTTAACGTGTTAATCCAACGTTAACGCAATATTCTGACTGAGCTTGCATTGAACTCTGAATATTCCTTTAAATGCATGTGCCAGCATTTTCTAGTTTAGTGTGGACAGACAAATAACTTCTTGCTGGAAACTTTGCATCACACCTGGTTAGGACAGGGTGTAAGGCACCACTGTGCTTTTAGTCTCTCAATATTTAAATAGCTGAACTGCCACTAATCTTTTTAACGTATTATTTTATCTTAATAACACCCTTCCAAGAGAGAAGAAGATGGTGTTATATGCTGCTCTGGTTAGAGTGAAATTTTACAATAGCCTAAGTT
This sequence comes from Moxostoma hubbsi, assembly GCA_032164185.1. Lineage (NCBI taxonomy): Eukaryota > Metazoa > Chordata > Actinopteri > Cypriniformes > Catostomidae > Moxostoma > Moxostoma hubbsi. The sequence goes on from JAVLUX010000215.1 coordinate 11,122,467, forward strand.
TGCATTTGAGATGGAAAATGGAGATACAGCGTTTTACTGGGACAATGACATGGTGTTCCCTGATAGTATAACTGAAGAGCTCCACTGTAGAGGATTTTGGCTTTGTGTCAGTGATAAACCTTTGGGTGCGAAGGCCTATGCTGGCTCCGATGGGTCTGCTTACCTGAAGAATCTGTTAAATGTGACTTACTCCCCCGGCTTTCCTTTGCAGAGCAAAGGGACAGGTTTGATCCAGGCAAGATAATGAAGGGATATTGTGTGAAAAGGTGAATTCAGCCTGGATTACCTTTATCTATGCATGTGAAGGGTAATTCTTCCACCTGGGCTGAAAATAAAGCAGTTAAAATGTTTTGAAACTCCATCCCCTTATGCAAAACGACTCCCAAGTCACTGCAACTGCATGGCCAGAGATCTGAACAAAAGATCACAGCACAGAGACTGTCCTCCCACAGAAAAGACTCTTTCAGACACCAAGTGTTTTGACAGAAGCCACCAGAGAATAGCCAGTTGTCTCTGTAATCAACAGCTGATTTGGACAGAGCTGCCAGGAACAAGCCTTTCAGGCTTTTTTCACCAAGCCATGTGTCAACATCATGCTTTCCTTTTTTTAAAGGCAATCAGAGACAGAGGACAGAGCATTAGTGTGCCTGACAACATGAGAGATCTCTGTGTCTGACAGCAGCCATAATGTTGTTGTTATAGAATGGTTAACATTAATTATGAAAATTAAATAGTATTTTATGGGTACAATTTATGGTGGGTATATACAGTTGCAAACACCAAAATGTATTTAGACACTTAGGCGAATCTTAAAAAATTCATTAGATATCATCCACCAAATGGCATTTAATTTAAAGGAGTTGTTCACCCAAAAATGAACGTTCTCTTATCATTTACTCACCCTCATGCCATACCAGATGTGCTTGACTTTCTTTCTTCTGCAGAACTCAAATGAATGATTTTTAGAAGAATATTTCAGTGAATGGGTACCAAAATGTTACATTACAAAAGCATGTAAAGGCAGCATAAAAGTAATCCATCAACCTCGAGTGGCTTAATTCATATCTTCTGAAAAGATATAATTGGTGTAGATGATAAACAGAATTCTTCTTTTGTTTTTGTCGATTCACATTCTTCGTGAATATTGCCACCTACTGGACAGGGAGGAGAATTTATAGGAAAAAAGGACTTAAATAAATACATGGGACGAGACCAACTCAACCCTGAGATTGTAAAATCTCGTTAAGGTATTGGGTGTTGCCCAGGCCGCTGCTCTGCATATGTCTGCTAGGGCAACACATTCTCACACCCAACTCGTCACATATTGACGCTTTTGACAGGACCCCTTGGCGTCACATTTTAACGCCCTGGGTATACCTTTGGCGTCATTTTTCGACGCGTTGGGTAGTCCGATAGATTTCTATAGAGGATTTTAAAAATACAAATATAAAAAACTTTGATTAATTGAACACAATCGTAGCATATTATATATATTTATTAACATCAACAAACCTCCGATAAAAATACGTTATCCAGCATGCTCTAGTTACCAGTACCTAAGAAAACGCTTAAACTGCTTACTTGTACACGCCGTGGAGCGTTGTTAAACTCACCTTTGAATGCCGTTTTGGTTAAGACTACCCAACGCGTCGAAAAATGACGCCAAAGGTATACCCAGGGCGTTAAAATGTGACGCCAAGGGGTCCTGTCAAAAGCGTCAATATGTGACGAGTTGGGTGTGAGAATGTGTTGGCTAGGGAGGTGCCATTGGCCAGTGCCCACAGACTGGGTGTGATAGGCCAATACAATGGCATCGACAACCCAGTGGGAAAGCCTCAGTTTGGAGACAGCGTTCCCTTTCCGCTGTCCACCAAAGCAGAAAAAGAGCTGCTCAGAACATCTAAAGCTCTGCGTGCAGTCCACACAGGTACGCAAAGCACGCACCGGACACAGCAATGAAAAGGCTGGGTCTGCCTCCTCCCGGGGCAGTGTTTGCAGGTTCGCTACCTGGTCCCTGAAGGGGGTCGTAGGAACCTTGGGCATGTAGCCTTGTCACATTCTTAGGACGACATGGGTGTCTGCCGGACCTAACTCCAGGCAAGTGTTGCTGATAGAGAACGCTTCCCTATCCCTCTTGATGGAAGCGAGCGTGATGAGGAGGGCCATCTTCAAGGAGAGGGCTTTGAGCTTCACTGATTCTAGCAGCTCGAAGTGGGGTCTAAAAGGACCACAGAGAGATCCCATGAGGGAAACAGGCATGGCCTGGGAGGGTTCAGCCTCCAGATGCCTCTAAGGAACCTGATAATCAGATCGTGCTTCCCTAGGGACTTACCTTCCACTGCGTCATGGTGAGCCGATATGGCGGCTACATAGCTACATAGCTAGCATAGCTGGGATATGTGAAAACTAAATAATTTCACTGTATATATGCAGAAATGTATGTGTAATGTGTGACAATTGGCTAATTAAATTAAAATAAATTAAATTAAATTAAATTTACAGCCAGCAACTCTAGGCGGTTGATGTGCCAACCCAGACAGGGCCCCGTCCAGGAGCCGGCGGCTGCTTGCCCATTGCACACTGCGCCCCAATTCTGTTTGTAGGCCTCTGTGGTGACCAGAACACATCGGGACACCTGCTGTAGGGGGACTCCTGTCCACAGAAAACAGAGGTCTGTCCAGGGGTTGAAAGTCTGGCGGAAGCCAGGGGTGATGAACATGTAGTACGTGCCGCAGCACCATACCCATCTCGGATCTCTAGTTTGAAGCCAGTGCTGAAGTGGTCTCACATCATCCCAGGTGGCGTGATCACTGCAGAGGATGCCATATGCCCCATGAGCCTCTAAAATTGTTTCAGAGGGACCGCTGTGCCTGGCTTGAATAAGGTGAGGCATTTCAAGTGCAGATCTTTGAGTGCCTTGGCCTGGTGAACTTGCAGGATGGCCATGGCATGCAGGGAGGAGGTGGCCTGTCCAGTGGCGCTGTAGGCTTTGGCGGTCAGTGAAGAAGTCATCCTACAGGTGCCGCATGTGATCGCAGCCCAGACACATAAGGCAGCACCTTTGACTGTCAGGAGTGGAGAGAAATTGACCGCATCCAGGAACTAAACAGGGGCAGAAGGGCATCTTTATAAAGACGCGTCCTGAAAAAGATGTTCAACGCAAGCAGCGTATTTGCTCTTTTAGAGAAAATAAACTCTTTTACAAATATTTTCTTTTAGCAGTTCTGTCGAATCGCCCACGGGCAAAGCTGCACTGCCATGCAGAGAAGGACAAAGCTGCTGATATGTGCCGTAGATCCAACAGCATAAGCTCTGCAGTAAGTGGAACAGTAAGTGATCTCAGCTCACTGATCGCACAACTGCTCGGCTCCAAAGAAGAAATCTGAATGAACAGATGCATGATTCCCTCCTTTTATACCCGTATGGTATAAGGGTATAAGGGGAGGGACATGCAAATTCTGTCTGCCAATGTCTCATTGGCCTTTTCAAGTTCAGAGGTAACCGAGGCCTTCAAGATAGTCCCCTAGTGTCGCTTCACTCGACACAACATCGAAATGTGCGACAGACAGGGAACTGATTTTTTAAATCCACTACAATGAGTTTTGGACCAGAAGGGTACGAATATCCAGAGAAAAGGTCCAACAGCATTTGTTTGCAGATGACACATGGTTTGCAATGCAATGAAATTCATACATTTTAACTATGAATTAAATGTCAAAATACTTTTGGGGATCACTGTATTACTGTAAGTCCATGTATGTATATTAAGCTATCTCAAGCATTTAATCCTCTCAACTATTATGATACATGATCATGTGTTTTTTTGAAGTGCAGTTCATCATTATTGTCCCTCAGTGAAGTCAGGTAAAGGAAGACTGATCATGTGTGATTTTGGAGAAGATTTGGCTTTGACCAATTTCGCACCTCCTTTCTCTCCTCATGCAGCATCATTAATTCTGACAGGTTCTCTTTGCCATTTGGGATTTTAAGTGCTTTTTCTTTCCCTCCCTCTCTCTCTCTCTCTCTCTCTCTCTCTCTCTCTCTCTCTCAGAGTGTCATCATTTTCGCTGTTTATTTTTCAGTTTTTAAAAATGATAGATGCAGGAAGAGACTGTTACTGTAGGAGAGATGCAAAGTCCAAATGAGGAACATTCTGCCCTGCTTTGCCTATTAGTATCTACTCCTGCTCAATTTGAAATGGAAGTCTGATCACATTCAAGAAGAATTCTTATTCTGGTGCTCATAATCAGACCCCTGTGTCGTCAATGCAGGATTCCTGAATGGACTTTTGTGCGATTTTAAAGTTCAACTAATTCACAGTTTGCCTTTTGAGACAAAAATGAAGTAGTCTTATGCTCATTGCACTCTTTTAAATTTATAAATTGTGTGTCAGATAACAATCAAATGGAACTTTTCTTAATTCCATTCATGAAATAGGCTTTTAGCAGAACCACAAAAAAGGCTGTATTCTTTCTTGGAACATGGGAACTTATGACCTCAAAATTATGCTTTATTAGAATGCTTTTCTTAGAATAGGTTTGCACCTGAATAAATCAAGAAACGTCACAGTCTCTCTGCTTTCAGTATGAAACACTTGGTCAGAAATATGTGCATTATTAACTATCTGCCCCATATTGCCTCTGAGAATACTGTATGTGCTTATCGAGAAGGCAAAGAAGAGGCGGCTCAGACCAATAGAAACAAAACTGAAAGAGAGAAAGAAGTAACATGCAATCAGTACTAAAGGGGGAGCCCAGCTGAAGGAAGCGCTGTGCAATTAGTAAAGTTACAGGATGGAGAGCTTTACAATTAAGTAGTCCAGATACCATTCCAGGGACATAATTGATTCACAAAGTGGTTTTATTTCTAGTAAGCTCCTGTTATGCCATAAAAAGTGTGAGATGAAAGAAGTTTTGAGATAAATAAGCTCCAGGTGCTCATTTCCATGCTTGCTTCTCTCATTCACTCTCAGTCTCATGCATTCCAGTCCTCTCAATGCAATTTTGATGTCTGCTACTCCATTTGCCCTAATGCCATCCCCCCTTTCCTTTTCTTTTCAATGTACTGTACATGTTCATTTTACAACTCTTTCTTTTTGCCTCTCTCAGCTGCAGAGACAGTATTCAATATTCACCTCCACCATCTCCAAAACACTCCAATGAGACACCTGCTCATTTCTGACCTGAAAATCTCCCTGTTTAATGACTCTTGAAGATCCATTATTCCTAAACCTTGCCCAGCCTATCTAATAATCAAATTTGCCATTTTGCTGTCTTTCTTCACCCTCTGCTTTCTTAAAGGTTGGCTGTCTCTCCTCCCTCTCCCATCTGGCAGTCAGTCTTTGTGTGCAAATCCCTATCTCTCCAGTCTTACTGTATTACTGCGTTAAAACACCATTTGTTTCAAAGCTGGCACTAGGAGCGGCCAGCTACCCTCCTTGCAAAGCACTGCTGCTGCTAATCGCCTGTCCGCCCACATTCCTGCACCTCCTCTGCCTCTCTTAATATCTCAGACCACACATTTGAAACTTGGACAAAAAAATAAAAACTGCCCTTCTTGCTATGGGAGCTCAAGCTCTGACATTATGAAGATGAAACTGGTCATTCGTATACAAATAAATGTAGGACTAGAAGTTCCACCTTATTGTTTAAGAGCCAATAACCTGTTATATACAAAAATTGCTTGTCAATTAACTTGAGGATGCGCAGGTGCATTAGGTGGACCAGCCTGACCAATTGTGGGGTATTTTTTGCTTGATTTGAGATTAAAGGTGATTTAAGCAATTTTTTTTTCATGCAAAGGTATCCAAAGAATTTTCCTACTCCCTGAAAGATATTAATGAAATAAGTGTTGTGAGATATCTCACCTGTCTCTGTGACAGCACTAGACTCTGTAAAAAGCAAACAAAAATGTGTCTGCAGGCCGCGGTCTCTGAAATTATTGAGACCTAATGCCATTTTTATGCCCGTAACAGTTGTCAGTTGAGGGCTTTGTTTTTGCTGCTATTGTGTTTGACAACCGTTTCTGCTCGATATCGGTCTCGAATCTCATTTACTATCTTTGGAGTGCAGGGTTTTGGAAAGAGGGGGCATGGCTAATCCAACAGTCCAGCTTGTGGAAATTCTTATAAAAGCTAAAATTGCTTACAGCACCTTTAAGGAACACAATTTAAAATGCCCTTATTGTCAGATTTTATTGCTGATTTTAAATATGTTATTTGAATGTTATCTTGGCCAACAGTTTTGGAGATGTCATGCTTTCCCTATTCAAGTAGATAGACAGGGCAGTTTCATGACAAAGACGTCACTGTAACTACTTTTGCCTCCATTGTGAAAACTTCCTGGTCATTTCGTTCTCACATCAATTTGGATGATTCTGTCATAGATGCAAAAATCTCATGTTTATCGCACATGCTTAACCGAATATGTTTATACTAATAACTACATTAGTTTATTTCCATTATACTATCATATTGATATTTTAGATCCCCTAACTTTACCCCATTCCTACATCCGACCACTTATTACCAATAAAAAAGAGGCAGGTAAATTTAGTCACAATAAATTTAGTTACATTTACAAGACACACAAGAGCCAATGGCATCTGACATTACTGACATCAAAGCTGCTGTAATGCTTCTTGAGGTGGATGTTTTAATGTTTAAATTAGTGCAGGTCAAGATCTGACTGTTATGGTGGATGGGAATGCTGATCATTAATTAAAGACTTAAATTTAGATATTTTCTTCACTCAAAGCCATCACACATATCACATGTTTTTAAGGTGCAAGAAACCGACCATGGTTTTCCATCGAAATTTGTTCGACTAAAGTAAATAAGAATTGTATCACGTTTCCATCCACTACTTCATACGCATTATCTTGAGGGAACCGTCTTGCCACGTTGGAGCAGCTGAATGACCTCCTTGCTTCGGGGAGTTTTATTTTCAGGATTGGCGCAATTATACCTTGCTTTATTAAATGGTGCAGGAGACGCCACAGAACAAGTGTAATATCTGATATAATGAAGGCTGAAATGGATGCAATACTCACATGCCACCAACCTCGGCACACCTGGGAGCACACGTGTTTAAAACTGTTCTGGCGGATTGTGAGGATACACTTTAAAGACCAGCTGTGGGTTAAATACTTCTAAATGTCAAGAGCTGTAGAATTGTGTGCCAAGGTCTGTCCTTTCGTTGGGAAAGTCACATCAATCTATTGCACACTCCTAATACGTGCACGAATGGTCAAAACATCACCTTAATGTGCATTTTAACTAATATAAATCTCTAAGAAATCCACCTCCTCCTAGCGCATACAATTTTAAGCAAATTTTGAGAGCTTAGTCACATTTCAAGCATTTCCATTGAGGATTTCTTAAGCGCCATTTCAACATGTGCATAAAAATAGTTGGATGGAAACCCACTTTATGAGAGACAATGAGTGATCTGACCTGAATTTGTGTCTCCATCACTCAACTTATGTCCAATTTGACTATTGCACTTTTTTTTTATTATTATTATTATTATTACTATTATTTTATTCTCATTTTTCCTTTATTTGTAATCTTCACCATTTTTATATTCTTTTGTATAAAGTTAAGCTGTATATGCTTTGGTGATACGAATGTACAAACATTTATCATGCCAATAAAGAACCTTTAAACTGAAAACTAGACCCCCACCTCTCTCTTTCCCAGCCTTTTCCTCCTCTCCTCCTTTCCTGAGGAGTTAAGGTGTCGCAGGCTGTTTAGCACCTGGAAATCAGTTTGTCAGGAGACATGTCTCTCTCAATGCTCCTATTGTCATTAACCAATACAGGGCTGGGTCAAGGAATCCTTCCCCCCACATCCTTTAATTGGGTTCTTGCTGAGAACTCACACACACATAGACATACACCCACACCTCTGAGCGAAGGTGAGCAATGTCACTGTCATTATGTGACTGTGATTGGACTGGAGACGCTGCCAAAAACAGCATTTCCTGTCTGGCTGCCTCCAAACCATGGGGTTTGGGGAATTATTGTGCAGCTGAGATATAATGTTAGACACTTTAAGATTTTTGCAATCTACAATCATGCATAATTTTAATCTGCAGTGCCGCTCATCAGTGACTGTTCCCTGGCGAGAACCGGCTGATTAGCACAGAATCTCTAGAAGTCTGAGGCGTTGCTCGCTCAGACGACCAGACGAATATAAGACTCGCTGGATTTCAGGTCTTTTCTGTTTCCTTCACTGATCCTTAGAGAATTCATACTGAGAAAAGAGCCAGAACTCTACAGTCACATCAGATAAAATAAGATTTATTTTAGGTGAGTGACTTTATGCAGCATTTTAATCTCTCAGTTATTTTTAAGGCCACGTAATCGACTGCCAAAGCAATTCCACCTCTCGATTTCCCTTCTCTCTGGAGGCTCTGACAGGTATAAAAGCATCTAGGCCTGTCTTTTACCCAATGCTAAAGGTTTTATCCTCGCAGTTTGAAACTCTGATCCCATTGCAAATGGCTAAATTCGTTGCCCAGGCAACCTACTTCCCTCCTGGCTAGTGCTATGTTAATTCAGAAGAGGGTAAAATGTTAAGAGAACAGATCCATTCACATCACTCATGTCTGAGAAATCTTTAATGGCAAAAAAGCTTGCTGTCTATTGCTTACTGCCTTCTAAGCAGACTGATCACACAGTGAAATCTGAAACAGTTGTTTGACTTTTTTTTAGCAAAAATTCAAAACACTACCCTAAGTGGCCAAAGCGGTAAGTGTTATTGGGCATATGGGCATGTGTGATCTCCATTTACTGGGTTTATTGTCCACGGGGGGTGGCAAAAGCAAGTAGTGATTCAAGTTGTTTTCAGCTGTACAGGCTGTAATTCAGTGAAGAGGAATATATATCTTATAAACTGAGCCCCCCAACCCAAATTCCAAACCATGAGAGGAGTAAAAATGTAATGCTATAGGGAAAAAATGCAACCTCCGAATTACGCTCATAACTGATCATGCGAACGCAATTACTTTGTGGAATTCCAATCCGGGTCTCCCATGCTGTTGATGCAATGCACTTCCAGTCGCACCACAAGAAAAGGAAAACACGCTGGAGCCGATGCAGAAATTCTTGATTGGAGATGGCACTTGTCAGTGAGTCGGCATATTGTGGCCGATCCTAGTATACTGGAACCCTCTGAAACTACATGCTGACTTCCTGTGTGATCATGTTGATCTAAGTCACATCCTAACTAAAATGGATCCTTATAGTAAGTAATGTAACAGTCTACATACGCAGCAACTCTATATGACATACAAATAGCTTGTTTCAGGCAAAGCACATTGTAGACTCGACTCACAATTGATTTCAATAGAGTTTGGAGGTAACTTGTTGCTAAACTAACTAGCCTGGTTTCTTTAAATTATGTGAATGTGGTGACATTTTTGCAAAACAATATTACATGATTCATTACACAAATCGTGGCAGTACCGAGTTGGAATTTCCACAGTGTGGTGTTTAAAGTGAATTAAATGTTCTCACAAACAGATTTTTCAAGGTTTGAAACAGGTTTTGAAAGTTAATGCTCTATCGAGTTTTAAATCAATAAAACCTGCCTCCCTACCCTAAATCTTAAGGCATCATATGTGATCTTCAGACCTAAAGGCAGGCAGCATAATTGTGCATAATTAAGTTGTTCAGCATAATTAAGCATCGCATGCATCCTTCACATATAAGGCAATCCAATAATCATAATAAGGCATAAATGCATTGCGATGAGCTAGGTGAAAAAGGTAAGAAAATTTTTGATTATAAACATATGCCTATTTAACTCATTCAGTAACAAAACGTATTTAATAAAAAATAGTTAAATCAATTTAAACTGGATTGTTTTACCCAGTGTTTTGTGAGGAGTGTATTTTGTTTAATAGAGTATCAAATCCTTAGATTCAACGTGGTCTCATAGAATCACATTACTATACCTAGTCATTTTTACATGGCTTGTTGTACATATCGAGGCAGTTTCCTGGTGAAATATACAACTATCACTTTTATTTACTTTTACACAAATAATGAGTAAAAGGCCAGATTATCAGTTTATTAACTCTTACTTTTCACCCTGTTATTTTTTACAACAGCGCATAACTTGTAATGTGATATATTTTTATGTTCGCATTACATAACCAACTACATTTACAAACTTGTTCAAATTAGATCAAATTGCATGGTAGCTAAAAAAAATTATTGAAATAAAGTATTGCACTTGCGATGCAAAGGACTGGGGTATGACTCCTGAAGAGCACAAGTTGACACATGGTCAGAAAGTGTCAAAGAAACACCACAAAACGAGTGTTTGCTTCAGCAATGGCATTTTTGTATTATTATTATCATGCATGAACTTTTTCTGTAACTATTGGTTAGATTTAAGGTTTAGGGTAGGAACGTTGGTTCTGTAGGGCAGTTCACAAGGTTTAAGAATGATACTAAGGACTGTCTCTCTCTCTTCACTTGTGTCTCTCTCCCCAGTTCCAAGTTTTGTGTATGGCAACTGAGCAGACAGTTTATTCTTGACCTATACTCTATACCCTATGCACTATAATCCTGAGTGTGAGAAGATTTCCTGTCTAGAGCATGACAGAGGCTTGGTCTTTAAGAAAACAACAACAACAACAACAACAAAACAAAGACGTTCTGCCCCTCAAAATGAAAAGTGAGGTACTACACTGAAATAATTGGATTTGCGCTCTCTCTCTCTCTCTCTCTCTCTCTCTCTCTCTCTCTCTCTCTCTCTCTCTCTCTCTCTCTCACTTTCAGGCATAGAGTGCCCATGTCCTTAATAGGTAGTACCCGAACAGATGGAACACAAATTGCTCTTTCCCTGCACCTCTGGGTTCAAGGCAATTTTATCCTGTGCTTGTGAAGTTCTCAGACTGCCTCCCTGGCCTTTGAGCTGTGTGTGCTTCAAAGGACCCCCTCTCTCAAACACACACACACACACACACACACACAGGTGCGTGCCTGATTGTGACATCAATTCCTATGTGCCTGAAAAAGTTCCTTGAATGATTCCTATGATTCAAAACAGTTCTTAATGCAGATGATTCTAGCTACACAAGCTTGATTTCACACATATTTATGATCTGAAATGTGTCCAAATGCAATTCATTTAAAGCATTGCAGTTCTCAACTTTGGCACAAGGGGCGCAATCCACTCAAGTGTCAAGTGTCAAGTGTCAAGTGCTTTTTATTGTCGTTTCAACCATATACAGTTAGTACAGTACACAGCGAAACGAGACAATGTTCCTCCAGGACCATGGTGCTACATAAAACAACATAGGACAAACACAGAACCACATGAACACAGAACCACATGACACTCTTTTCCTATATGCGGAAATGTTCCACAATTCCGGAGGGAAGCCTATTTTTGTTAACCCGTCTTCAGTTTTCTCACTCACATTGGCCAATGTAATAAGCGGATAATGTGATATTTAGTGTACTAAATTTATTAAAGTTTTCCCCAAAAAATCATGTGGCTCCATAGTGCAAATACTTCAGAGAGTCGCTATGACCGTTTTTTACAGTTCTAACCTATCAAAGTTTAAGGAGTGGATTACATGAAGCTATGAACCGAGGTGAGTCATGTTGACATCATAAATTACTTTGAGTTATGTCAGCCAACAACTGCACATAAAGAATGATTCTGGCGTAAAACTACATTGTGGACATTTTCGTACACACTTTTGCACTGTATTTTTTCTTTAAACAATACTGTCACTGTCAGTTTCATGTCTTAGTTGTTGGTGCATATGCTCTTAATACATTGAGTTATGGTGCGCGAGTTTTTGAATCTGGCTTGTGACAATTCCTGAGCATGGCCCTGTTTACACCTGGTATTTAGATGCATTTTGAGCTATCTTTTTTCAATGGGATGACGCTAAAGACATGTGTAAACGGCGTCCAAAACATTTTGAGATTTGTCCACTTCAACCACATTGGGCTCATAGAGTAAACGCTTAGTATGTCATAAAATAATGATATATCGATTATAGATTGTCACATTATTTTATCTACATATTTTTGAACCATCAATAAATTAACATTAGCTGACATTTAAATTAGAAGCATAATTTGCATGTTTTCCAATTAACTTAGTTGGGCTTCTATCGAATGTCTGGCATAATAGCATTGGGAGACTACAAGGGGGCCATATAACATTTACTGAAGCAGGATGCAAGGCACAGGTATCATAATGTTTGATGGGTATTTTAGAGTTCCTTGCACAGGAATACATACACGCAAAAGTTAAGCAGGTTTTTATATTTTAAGAATGAAAGTGTAGTTCATGAGTTTGCAGGATAGTGTATGAAACTGGTTTAACTGCACAAACTGAATGATTACAAATTATTATGCAATTTCTCTGTATGCATGTCATTCAAGCTGTCAAACCACAAAAAAGACATAATTGTAACTGAAAATACATTGTGTAGGCTAAATGAAAGATGCATATACACAATATATCATCCATCGATGACTATAGATAATAATCTTTGGCCTTTGATAATGATTTGGGTCAATTTAATGGAAAACTATGCACTGTGTATGTTATTTTGTCTGCCAGATACTTTCGGTGTGAAACCTCCTTTAATTTACCCTGCCGTTTACACTTTAGCAATGTTTGAGAAATAGGTTTGAAAACACAGACAATTGTGCAATTGGTAGTCCTATTTATATTTGAAAAATCTCGATATAAAAATCTTCTGGTTATCGGTGTGTGAAAAAGACATTGATTCCAAGCCTAGTAAACGCTCATCCTTTTGATCAGCAGCACTGTCAATCAACCGCTGCGCTAAAACAAGTTTTTAACTTTTCCAGTTATTTGAAGATTTAGCTGGAAATAACAGTCCAAGCAGAAAAACTTAACAAAATGTCTACATGTAGTACAGGTAGTCCTCTATACAAATAATGCTATACAAATATAATGGAAAAATTGTGCACCATTTCTTTAAGCTTTTTTTTTTTTTTTATTTATTTTTTTTTACTTTTTACTATTTTGCCCTTCATCATCATGCAGTAATACAGTACACTGACATAATTAGTGATATATGCCATCATGTGTCTGTTACCATAATAGATGCAAAAGGCCAAAAATAACACAGCCCCAATACTTTCTTGGGAAAAAAAAAAGTTGATTGAGATAATAGTCCTGCAAATGTCATGAAAATGAATAGAATCAGATTTGTGTCCACAAGGTCTAGGTCTAATGTTTATTCTGTAAATCAGATGTGTCCATCATCCTCTTCTCTCAGATACAGTGCAGGTTTAGTCTAAGCGATGGAGCCTTTTGCAGAAAAATCCATAAAGGTGATTACAAAAAGCCTCCAGTCCTATTGTTTACCAGCCCATTAACAAACAAACATCAAACCCCATCTCTCTAAAACCTGCTGACAGAAAAGTTGACGATTAATTACCATGGCAACTGCCTCTTGATTACAAACTGCTTGATGGGTCTTTGGGATGCAAGGGGACCAGTAAAAAAAGGGAGAAAAAGGAGGGGTGAAGAAGTGAATTTAAAGAGCATTGTGCTAAATTAGAGGCCTTTATGAGTAGTAGCGACTAATGGGCCGCATGATCTGAAGGGTTAACCACATCCCTGAGGTAGTTTTGAACAATCAGAGCTCCAGTTAGCAATTCGGGAATTAACTGTAATGAGTCTGCCGTTGCCATAACAACATTTTTTTTTTAAATGACACTTGTCAAAGTGAAGAACACTTGAACATTATGAAGATGAACCCTTTTTCATTGGAAATGGAGGGTAAGTGCATGAGGGGGCGTTCATTTAGTCGAGGTCCATTTAATTATCTGCAAAATGATGAGCATTATTTGTTTGTCTGAATAAACTTAAAAACATCCCAAAAAAACAATGTAATTAACCTGTGAAATCAGTTCGAATAAAGTGCGCAGGGTGGAACTTTCAGTGTCAATACATGTGTGTGTGTGTGTGTGTGTTTCAGTGCATTGCTGGTTTTCCATTTACAGGCAGGTTAGGGGGGCATAATAAATTCAGGCAAACAGGGTTCAGTGATGTTTTGTGTGGGTTAAAACTATTATTTTAGAAGGGAGAGACATAGAACGAAAATTCTGAGAGGTGTAAAATGGACAAATGGATCTCGATCCATCCATCTCTCCATCTCTTGCTTTCTCTCTCTCTCTACTAAATAGAGGCTGCAATGTGATTTGTGAGAAATATGGATATATGTATGGATAATAAATGATTGAAGGAAGGAGATTATGTGCGTATATAATAGCGCAGCCGTCATGCTTTCTCAGTTTGTCAAACTGAAGTGCTCCAGGTTTCTGACAGACAGCACAAACAAAATGGTGTGGAGGAAGAGCACATTAAACTCCTTATAAACAACCCTTAGAGTTTAGTGCTTTGTCTTCCTTCAGGCCTGCTCGCACATTCAGCCCTTTCAACAAGAAAACTGTCTGAAATATGGGACGCAGACAATCTCCTGAATGCTAGCGTGCCATGAGCTCCAAGCAAACATCTAGAGTAAGTTCAGAACTGGGACTTCTGTGTTGTTTTCAAATAATAATAATAATAATAATAATAATAATATCTAAACATCCATTAAACAACATCCATTTTCTTAAGAAGAAAAATTATGAAAGTTAATAGGACTTTTCTTTCTATCTATCTATCTATCTATCTATCTATCTATCTATCTATCTATCTATCTATCTATCTATCTATCTATCTATCTATCTATCTATCTATCTATCTATCTATCTATCTATCTATCTATCTATCTATCTATCTATCTATCTATCTATCTCACGTTGCTTAAAACAAGAACAAATATTTTGCATGCCAATTAGGTAATAAACAAATCTTAAAAGGTTAGCTCACCCAAAGCTGAAAATTATGTCATCATTTACTCAACCTCAGATGAATGACATTATTTCCTCTGTAGAACGCAAGAAGATACATTTCGAAGAATGCTTTTTTTCTATTACTGTAATAAAAGTGAAAGGAGACTGAAGCTGTCAGTTCCTAACATTCTGCTGTCTACTTTTGTATGCCATGGAAATAAAATAAGTAATATTGGTTTGGAAGAGCATTACGATGAGAAAATCATGTAAGAATCTTTTATTTTTGTCTAAACTATCCCTTTAATATCTAATGCAATTTAAACCATTGCTAAGGCTAACAGGGAAAGTGCATCTGTAATGTTTGCAAATGTTCAAATAGCATTTGCTTATTGTTTCTACATCTCTGTAGATACATTCTATTATTATAGAGAAATAAAAATGTGCATGTTTGCATTGCTGTTTACATGTGGTATATTTAGGCTGCCTATTGGCAATTTGCTGTATTTCACCAACATAAACACAGCATGTAGATGGTGGCAGTATTGTGTGCCACTCCGTGGGGTTATTGTAAGATAAATCACCACTGTTGCTACATTTCTGCTGAGAGCCTCTCGATACACACCGAGGGCCAAGCTTGTTATGCACTCCCATAAGCACACATACACACATTGCAGAGGGGTTTTGAGATGCATGGCTATATGTCATGCACACTCTCATCGGTTATTTGTGTTTATGCTATTAGTGTTGAAACGTCACCGCTGTGACCTGCAAAGACCACAGCAACAGTAAAACCACACACAGCACCTACAGTATATAGAGCCTGCTTTACTAATGCTGTCAACACTGAAGTTGGGATATTTCCTGTGAAAAAACCTTCAAAACTGCCAGTGATTGAGTGAGGAGTTCATCATGCCCTAGTAAGTATGTAATGTGATGATAGCATGGTACAATAATGGTAGTATTAGT
Source organism: Moxostoma hubbsi (assembly GCA_032164185.1). Taxonomy (NCBI): domain Eukaryota; kingdom Metazoa; phylum Chordata; class Actinopteri; order Cypriniformes; family Catostomidae; genus Moxostoma; species Moxostoma hubbsi. The sequence goes on from JAVLUX010000215.1 coordinate 11,138,286, forward strand.
ATTTTGATAATATGTTATAAATTGTACACTTGTAACAAAACATCACATTGTTTACATGGTACTGCAATGTGCTTCAGAGAATACCATGGAACTACCATCAGTGCTTTACATTAACACCACAATAATGTAATGTCTTTGTAATAATGTAATAATCTTCATTTGGAGGCTTTTCTGAGTAAATATTAATAAATGCAATTATTTGTGATTACTTTAATAAATCAGAATATCACTGCATTAATTTGAAGTTTTCAATCCATTAAAAGACACAAAAATGCTCATTAGCTATATTATACATATCTGTGTGCTTATGTACTATCAATACAAGTAAACAGATATTTATATAAACAGATAGACTTTCTGTTTGGAAATGGGCTCAAACATGAGATTTAACTACCTATAAAATTAACGGCCTGATCTCATGAAATCTACATGACTGAGGCAATATTTTTGCAAAATTACACTCAATAAACACTTTATTAGGAACACGTGTACACCTGCTTATTCATGTTGATCTCTTGGGATTTTCATGCAAAACAGTCTCTAGAGTTTGCAGATGGAAACACCTTGTTGATGAGATAGGTCAACAGAAAATGGCCAGACTGGTTTGAGCAGACAGAAAGTCTATGGTAACACAGATAACCACTATGTACATTAGTGAGCAGAATAGCAATCTTAGAATGCACAAAACATCGTACCTTGAGGCGAGTTGGGATGCTGGAACAATTGTCTATGTAAGATCAGTGGTGGTTTATACACCTTTTGCTGTGAGTGGCATGTTTACATCGACATGCTCCTCCCATTTGGAACTCCATTAAGTGCTTTCATATATCTGACCTCATGGTCTTTGTGGTCTTTGAGCAGAGAGGGGTCACTGGTAGAGAGGTGCGGTGGGTCATGGTCCCAGGAAGTGGTAGATATATGCTCATCTTATTGTTTTGTGCTTCATGTCAAGCCTGATTCTGACTGTGTCTTTCTCTGTTACATTTCAGTCGGTTGCGTAAAGAAAGATGATTTGATCAAAACAGTCCTCCTTCAAGGGCTTTATTAAAAAAGTCACAGAAATCTCTATAGTGAATATATATATATATATATATATATATATATATATATATATATATATATATATATATATAAAAATAAAATGTTCTCTGCTATATTTTAGTCTTGTGCAGAGCATGTCTTGTGTAAAACTAATTAGTGTAGTCCAATTTAGTGATGTGGTTTGGAGTGATCATGCCTTTAAATTGGTCTAAACAGTGTACAAATCATTCTAAATGATTTAATAGCAAACTGGTCTGAATCAAAATGCTTTTTCAAAATCTGTATCCAGTGATCACAAATGACTGGAAAGGTCTTGGAAAAGTCATAGAAATGAATTGGTCATAAAGGGTCAGGACCCTGTTTATAAAATATAAAATAAAATCAATTTATTGTCACTACACCATATAAACAAACAACCTAGAAATCAAGGCTAATAGCATAACATAAAGACTTAACTGTGGCACAAGCCTAGTTTCTTAACAGATCAGATAAAATGGAGTTCCCATTAGGAACAGTTCAGTGAGCTCTTTGAGTGGTGAAACCAAATAATTACCATAAAAAAAGAGCCCACACACGAGTCAGTACCCAACAGCAGCTATAATGATTCCTAGAATTCCTAGATTCCTGCACCTAAATTTGCAAAGGACAGCTCACCATCTATGATGAACATAATTTAAATACATACACAGTTGTAATGTACTCAAAAATTCCAGTTATGCACATTTTTAGCTTCGAGCCATTGAGATTCCTTACCACTGCAGTGTCAGAGTTCAACATGATTGTGAGGACATTCAGAGATTCTATGTGACATCCAACTATATTGGAGGGCAACTAAAGCCTTTACTTGTGGTTTGTGTGTAGTTTTTACATGAAAGTTGGAATTACATCTAATTTAGAGGTTTTGAACCTGCTTGCCTGACATGCTAAGTGAGCAACTAAGGTCTGTTGTGGTTTCATGTGCCATTCAGGAGAAGAAAATTCTAAAATCGACAATTCCGGGAAAATAGACTAGCATAATACCGTAGAATTTTTTGTTCACCCAAAAGTAATGAGTACAGATTATTTCACAGACATAACGCAGTGTGGAGGTGAGGGCATGGTCGAGCACCCTTCTGGGGAGAGAGAAATTGGTAAGAACATCCACCTGAGATAAATTGTGACTAATTACCATTTCTATGTTCACAGTAAGAGTCAGGGGAGATAAAAGATGGCCCAGTCCAGAGAGAGAGCACGAAGTCGAGTCTTCGTGAAAGTGACTGCTGAAAAACATATCTCTAAAGTGACTGTAAAAACTGTATCTAGTTTACTTGTTACAAAATGTCTAAAACTAAAATCTGAATAAATGAATATCAAAGATTTGATGTCACAAATATCGGTAGATCTGGCGATTTTGTTTTTCCTCAAAAGCGCTCAATGTAGCTACCCAGTTAAAAATTGTGCACCTGACTCCCAGAAGTCAGCCAATCTGACTAGAGGTTGATTTTAGTCAATACGCTATATGCATTAGATGGTCACTGTATCAATCTGAGGCTGAGCTGTTTTTCCATCATCGGGCCAAGCAATGACATTCCATTCTGATCTGGGCTAGTACTGATCTGTTTCTTTTTCCACTGTGGTACTGTGAAATAAGGATTATAATGGATTGACTTAGGAATTCACCAATCATGAGTTGCCATGTTACAAAAGTCGTTCCACCAGCTGTCCTGAGTACAGTTAGCTACTGCTAAAAAATCCAGGCCAGGTATGCTTTGAAATCATATCGTACAGAATCGTGCTCAAGTGGTAATGCTAATGGAACCTTTACTCACTGTGCTCAAAACCATGCTCGTTCAGCCCAGTAGTTGAAAAGTGCTTTATGTGAGATGCCAAACAGAAGACACCAATGACTCTCTAGGTAGAGCAGAGTTTGTTATTAAAACATTCACCACTGATTTAGTGCTGAGACAACACACAAAAGTTTTTCAAGGGAAATAGCAGCCCTGAATAGGGGTGAGAAAACATTCAAATCATGCAGGGTGTCAAGGGCTGGAGTGAAGAATGGATACAATATTTTAAAATGACAGTAACAGGACGTGCATTTATATGCTGTATACATTGGATGAACTGTCACCATCATCATTCAGTAAGAGAGGAATGGGCATTTCATAATGAAATATGCCTGTGTCGCCTAGTCTTATCGCTATGACACGTCTTGCTAGTGTCCAGGTGGTTCTGTCCACTATACTATAGCCAGCTTTAGAGATTTTCCACAAACACACAGCTGGAATCACACAGATACCAGCCACATAAATGGAGGGGCGAGATTGTGGGATTTCAGAATTACCTGAGGGTAGGGTAAAGAAAACAAGAGATAGATGCATACAAAGACAGTGGACTTAAAACTCTGTCTGCAGGACAGCCCAACCTCCTTATTTAGACAAACGTGTAGATCAAATTTACTGCCGAGTCATACGAACTGACAAAACAGTCCAAAAGACCTGAACAAAGAGGACAGGCCATTCTGTGTGCGTGTGTGTGTGTGTGTGTGTGTTTGTGAGTGTGTGTGTGTTTGCTCACACACAGGAGTGTGTTCACGAAGCGTTTATTCAGAGCTCTGAATGCACTGTTAATTAAAGTGAATTAGATATGTGCTGAACCCATTTTCACAGAGACTGGCCAGCAATACTTTTATTATTGGGAAGGATCAAACTGGCTTATTCGGCTGAAGATTCAAGCCAACAGAGGAGAAAAAGGGGAAGATTTATTCAGAAAGTTAGAGAGAAAAAACAGATATCTCAAGGCTCTCAAATGCAGGTGGCGGTGTGGAGAAAATCACTTTCTGTCTTTCTTTCCCCCTCCTTTATCCCAAAGGGACGGAGATGACAGCAGCAGGAAGAAGTGGAAGTAGCAAGGTTCAGTGGAGGAGGAGAACGGGCAAGCACATCAAAGACTCCTGACTGGAGTGTGTCCACACCTTTCTCACTCTCCCTCTCTCATTTTCTCTCATGCAGACACACACACCTCTCACAGACTCTTATCCACCAGACAAACGTCCGTTTTTAATTTGTGTGACAATACATGCGGATGGCCCCTTATTTGCAAGGAGAAGCCTGGAGCTGCTCCCATTTGAATACGCATACATCTGGGTTATCAGAGATCAAGAGCCTGTGCACACAGACAAGCAGAGCGTGACGAGCCGAGCTTGGCCCTCGCCACAGCTCAGCTCAGCACAGCAGCACAACACAACACAGCATCACACTACATAGCACATCTCACACTACACATCATAATATAATACTGGACCCAATATTAAATCTAAAGATAAAATATCATGCACTATATAATCAAACATAATAAAAGATTATATTACCTGAACTAAAATACTACTAAACTACTGGATACCACAGATGTTGCCTAGATGTTGGCTATGCAAATGTTATTTATCATTCTTTTTTACCTCCCATCATTTTTGTCAGATTTTGGTCACATTTAAAAATGTATAAATCCATGTATTCCATCAATAAATATTTCTTGAAATTGCATTTATTATATTGCATCTATATATATCAGGCACGTGCCATGAGCTTTGAGACCGTGCAAGCATCAAAGATTTTTAATACACATTACTAAACGCTGTGCTCAAAACACAATATACGGTTGAGTGTAATGTCGCGGAAATGTTAAAGATATAAATTGTTGCTGTAGAACCCACCAGTCAATGGCAACAATTATGTCACAGTGGCGAACTTCATGACCAAATTGTTTTAAATTCAGTAATATTGCTCATATCACACAAATTAAGGATTTTCATTGTAAGGGGAACAGAGGAAAGGAGGAGGCGAGAACCGGCTTGCCAATATAAATAATAGTTTAATGAAGAAATAAACCAAAAGACACAAACACGGACAGCTGCCTGTAAACATTCTGTGTCGCACCACTGTCCACAGTCGGCCTTTATCCCTCTCGGAGGCTTGATTAGCCTGATAAGGGACCGGGTGTGTAAAATCACGACCCGGCCCAGCCCTCCTCCCTGTCACAGTCATATATTGGGCCGAGCATGTATATATCCATTTAATAATTCAATGAACCATAGTGCCAGAATATCTTGTTTTGACATACAGCAAAAAAATAAAATAAAAAGATTGCCAGTTACTAGCAGGCTTTATGTTTTGACATCATAGGCCTCACACGTCACTCTTCCCACAGTTCAGAATGAAAGGAATGGGCAGCAGTAATTTACTAATCTGACCACCAAAGAAAACAATCTTAACCTGAATGCACAAGGCAAATGTAACTTAGACACAGCAGACAACATTCTTCTTATTATTTTTTTAAACGGACACTGCACCTAAACTTTATAACTATAAAACAGACAGAGAATAATACAAGAAAAACATGATTGCCAGATCAACAATCCATGCTTCTCTCCTTACATTTACATTTATGCATTTGGCAGATGCTTTTATCCAAAGCAACTTACAGTGCACTTATTACAGGGACAATCCCCCCAGAGCAACCTGGAGTTAAGTGCCTTGCTCAAGGGCACAATGGTGGTGGCCGTGGGGTTCGAACCAGTGACCTTCTGATTAGCAGCCCTGTGCTCTAGCCACTATGCCACCACCACTCGAATGCACAACTCTACAAGTCAACCACTTTTTTAAGTGAATGTTCAGAATGTTCAACAAATGAATGTTCAGTATTGAATGAAAAGTAAATAATGCTTTTAATCAGAGAAAGCATAACATAAAGTGCTTATACCTGAGGATGGCACCAAATCGAATAAATTAATATATATATATACAGTATTATAATATAATATATATATATACACTGGTGGCCAAAAGTTTGGAATAATGTACAGATTTCTGCTGTTTCGGAAGGAAATTGGTACATTAATTCACCAAAGTGGCATCAACTGATCACAAAGTATAATCAGCACATTACTGATGTAAAAAAACAACACCATCACTATTTGAAAAAAGTAATTTTTATCAAATCTAGACAGGCCGCATTTCCATCAGCAATCACTGCAACGCCTTATCTTTGAGTAATCATGCTAAATTGCAAATTTGGGACCAGAAAATTACCTGCCATTATATCAAACACAGTTGAAAGCTATTTGGTTTGTTAAATGATGCTTAACATTGTATTGTTGTTTGTTTCTGAGTTGCCACAGTATGCAATAGACTGGCATGTCTTAAGGTCAATATTAGGTACAAATGGGAAACAAGGAAAGAGCTTTCTCTAGAAACTCATCAGTCAATCATTGTTTTGAGGAATGAAGGCTATACAATGCTTGAAATTGTCAAAAAAAAAAAAAAAAGATTTCACACAAAGGTGTACACTACAGTCAATAGTGGGACAACTGGACAACTGGCTCTAACAAGGACAAAAATAGATGTGGAATAATTACTGTATGGAGGTTCAGGGATATCCCCTGAGAGAAAACTTATAAAAATGTAAAAGTCTGAATGGAACATTTTTATATTTTTCTTAAAGTGAGGATCTACAAACAAACAAACAAACAAAACAATTTACATAACAACAGTGAAGCATAAAAATACAGTTTGCTTAATTTAAGTATAAATAGGCTTTTCTTGCCAACCATGCCATGATGACATCTCTGATTAATTTTCACAGAACAAAATCAGAACAAAAATCTGTTTGTTTATTATGACAGGCTAACATGCTGATCAATGAAGCTAAATTTAGACAGTAAAAAACTTTATAGTCTAAATGCAGCACATTAACTTGTCCTAACACAAACCTGGCTTAGCTGAGCCATCTGAATCACACATCAGACAGATGAAGATAGTTTCACTTTGCTTAATTTTTGTTTTCTGCAGTGTGTTTTAGCGAAAGATGTCAGTTTCTATAGTGGTGTCTCTGCTACTGTTGTTAAAATAACCACACCTTCAACTACGTTCAGTTCAGGCTTTATGTGCTGCAGCAGGGAGAAGCAACGCGTGTGAGTGGAAATAAAGCACGTTCGGCATGGGAATAAGCATGTTGCGCTGGACATGCTTTATCTGCTCCGCGCATATGCCAACACAATCACTTAGCCAGGTGTAAGATTATTGAGAAATATTTCTCGCTAGCGCTGAGAGCGCTTTACCTGTTCCGTGCGCGTATGCCTACACACACACATAGCCAGGTGTCAGATAACTAGCAAAAATATTTAGATCTTGGCCCAGATTTAATTGTCCTTCGGGCCGGATGCGGACCAGAGTCCGCCTATTGAGTACCCCTCACTAGATGGACATCTTTGATCATTTTGATGAGTTTCCAGTGATGTGTGCTGCATTTTAAGAGTGGTACAAGCACAAATTTTAACGATGCATCTGTTCTGCTCTATTTAAATATTCATCCGCTGGCTGAGAGAACTGCAAGCCATCCTGAATGTAAACAGTGAGATGTCGTGCCTGTGAAGACCAGCATCTCTGCATTGGCCGATTGAAGGATCCGAACATCAGAAAAGAGCAAAGGATGGCTAAACACTTTCTGATCGCGTCAGTGCAGGATTGTTTCTCCATGGATTGTATTACGTTGGTGTGTTCAGAACATTTCAGCATGGATTGTATGCGTTTTTGGCTCATTTTACCATATATTGCTTGCAAAACTAGTCACAATATGATTCAAGCTTTGCAAAGGATCTGTTATTGCAGGATGGGGCAGTTAAAACATTTTTTTAACCCAATCGCAAAACCTTAAGTAAACAGTTCCAATCACAAATGTTTCAAATGTCATGACTGTTTAATAGTTTGTGCTGCTGTGCTAGAGTGAACAGTTTAATACATTTAAATGAAATGTGTTGGGTGTGCGTTATGAGTGAACTCTGATATGTAGTTGTTTTATTGTGAAATTGGTTGATTCTCTTCCGATTGAGTTTCAAATATGGCTATATTCGTGTGGCTGCAACCAATCATAACAGTGGGCATTAACATTGAAGTTTAAAGGAGGCGCTGAGGCCAATACCGAGCGTTTCAGACAGAGGGACAGAGACAGGGTGGAAAATAATCATATATTACTAAATTATATTTGTTTTGATGCAAAACAAAAACTTTTCTAACATAAATCAGTGGACCTCAGAAAAAAGTATGTCATGACCCCTTTAAGAACTGATAAATGATAATTCAAAATAAAGAGTGTGTTTAATTGGAAAATCCATATTTTTACCCAGCCCTAGTTAAAAAAAGTAGGCTTACACAAAATATTAGGCCTATATTAGGATACATAACCCTATAAGGAACTCAGCTTAGTGTCAAACTAAAATCGAACGTATAACTCATGGCTATTATTAAACTTGATGTAACAGTTTTGTTGATATTTTCATCATCACCATTTAATTGAATTATCATCATTTATTATTTTATCATTCATATTTTATTCACATGTGTGTAATAATATACAGTATACTGTATATACTGTATATTGTAAATCAAGATTGTTGTCCTTCAACATTCGGTCAATGTTCCCTCACACCTGTATTGACATGATAGTGATGCTGAAGTCTTAAAGTAACCTCTTGTCTTTTGCGACTGAAGTGATCATCCAAATGATAGGACCAACGATCGAATCATAGGAGTTTAATATCAGCCGATATCGATCAGTGGCCAGTCAATCGGAGAATCTGAACAATATCCCAATTTAAGAATAAGTCATGTCATGTCAAGTCAAGTCAAGCTTGTGACTGTTAGATGCAGACCTTTTTATTTACCAGGGGAATTCACCACAGTCATAGTAAGCAGAGTTTACATTCCCCCCAGTGCACTGCAACAGATTTTAAAACAGCACAGTAAACTGTATGCGGTGATGTACAGTTTAAAAGAAGGTAAAAAAATAATCTAAAAATAACACAAACCTTCAAAGTTAAATATCTCAACACTATACAGTGCAAAATCCATAGAACACAACACTTAACAACAATAGAAACACAGCCCACACACTCAGACACACAAAACACAATTCTACAGACTCCAGAAGTTTGTGGCGTTCCTCTTCCAGGCTTCCCAGTAAACCTTAAATTATATACTACACCAGGATGCTGCACTTTTTTCATAAAAAAACACATTAGCCTGTTCCACCATGTCATCCTCACGTCTTATTCCCTCATGAGTGATGGGGAGAAAAAACTGTGTGAACATGTGAGCATTCTCCCAGAAAATATAATTTCCTCCCTCTGTCGGAACAGCTGAAGACACTTCTTGTTTGTGCTTTTTTCCCGTGTCAGCTGCAAGGTCCCCTTGACGACAGCAGCCGAGGGAGAGAGAGAGAGAGAGACAGAACGAGTGAGAGAGAAAGTGGCTCCCCTGAGGGGAGGAGTTGCCTCGGGCCTCAGAAAGCCTATTTACGACAAGCTGTGCTTGTTACTTTAATCAAAATAGAGCATGGAGCTTTTCTTCTACCCTTGTTTTTTTGTGCTTTTGGCAGGAGGTTGTTATTGTAAAGCACCAGGTTCCATTGTGCTTGACCAAGCAGTGAAAGTAAAAGGATTAGGAACAAGAGGGAGGGAAGGACAGAAAGAGTGGATCAAACCTTTTCTACCACAACATAAGCCTCTCCTCTCCATGCTCTACATCGCTGTATCCCACTGGCAGAGCTTGCCTTTTTGGTATATGGGTGCAAGTGAGAAAGCCTGGGTTAGGTGCAACCTTCCGAAATTGGATGAAGTCTATGTAAACAGGAATTTGATGGAAAGAGGTATGAAATAGTTCATGACGTATATTGCTAAAGCTATTTTTCCTAATTAATAACATTTAATTATATCATTATATATTCTAAAGCCTGGTCTGCTTACCCGCTTGCATATTGCACCCACTTAAGCTCTGCTATAGGCAGCTGTAACTGAAAGATTAAAAATGATGCCTTTACAGGCAGTACACAGTTTGTGTTGCATCTGGTTAGGACACAAATTCATTTGAATTTGTTCTAGCTCATAAGACAGGACGTTATGGTGCACTGGATGTCAGTCTGGTTTCAGAAACATGTTTCAGACACAGCCCATCTCTCTCTCTCCCTCTCCGCCAGAAGAGAACCTGTAATGTCACAGAGTGTCTGCAACCTTTGATCCTCAGCTGTACTCCATCAAGTTCAATTAGAGCCGCTGCCGTCCCTGGCGGCCCCGTTTGTCATCATCTATTGGCCTGCGCACATTCCACATATTGAAGAAGTGGACAGAAAATCAATAAATAGGATTGAGCTGCCGAGGCCTGCAGGGAGCCCTCTCGCTCTCTTTGTCTCAGTCTCTCTCACTATTTGTTCCTCCTTATGGAGTCTGCTAAAGCAATTCTCAGATCTGCTCTGTCATGCCCGTCGATTTTCACCTAACTCTACACAGTCCTCAATTTCATCAGCAAGCAAAATCACAGATTTGGACTTTCAATATCTCCATCACTCTTTCTTTACCTCTAAATCTTTCTCTTTATGCCGCTCTCGCAAATGCTCATGGTCACCCACTGTGTTTTCACAATGCAATTGCACAGTTTGACTTCCTCTCTAAAGTGCTTCCTGGAGCGTGACCTTTCACCCTGCACCCGGTGTGACTGCCATCCTACATTGAGAGAATTCAGATGAAAGACTAGAGGAACACTTGAGTATTTCACCTGAGAAAATAAGAAAATGCTTAGTTTTAAAAGGATTTTGCTATCTTGCAACCACAAGAATTAGTGCAAATTCAATCAATCCTCACATTAATCCAACAGCTGGCTATTTTGTCTATTTATTTTTTCAACATATACCGGTGGGACTGAATGTTGTTTGAATTTATGTTATGTTTAATATCTCAGAGAGACATTCCTTGCTCCCAGGGTCAGAAATGAAAACTCGCAAAGCATTAATTGAAAGTAGAATTTGGCTTTGGCTAGTTACTTTCCAGTTTTATGGAAAGTCATCAGGGCATGCCTTGACCTGTAAGCCCTTTTGTGTATGCAAGCCCTGATGAAGGTAATTTATATGCTGATACTCCTTGGGTTTTCACATATTTTGCATATTCAAATAAAGATGTTTTATAATTGTAGATTAAGTGCCTTTTTCTTTATTTTTTATAACTCCAGCAGGTTACTCTTAAGCCAAGGCAGCAGTCATCTGTTTTTCTTTTGTTTCATTCAAATGAAATGGATTCAAATTAAAGAGATGCAAACCATCAACTAAAGAATACATCTGTCAAAACCTGCACATCTTCTAACAACATCAATGGAAAATTTACAATCACAGGTTTATCTAGGTCTTTTTCCTCAAAATGCCACGTGTAAACACATTGATTACTCTTTGCATTAAGCCACCAAAATGAAAACAATGCATCCTGCCATTTTGTGACAGATTCAGTTTCACTAAGAGACAAAAACTGGCTCATCTTGATTGACTCAATGTCCACTATTCCACTGAAATATACATATATTTTTTTTTTATTGTTATAGAGACAAACTACATTTGAAAATAATTTACAGACACAGACAGACAGACAGATTAGACAGATAGATGGACAGACAGACAGACAGACAGAATTTGGCTATATTGTAATATAGTTTTGTTATTTTACTTATTTAAAAAAAACATTTACCTGTCAAAATAACCCAAGACCCTGCTTGCACCACATGCATGGTTGACCACCATAAATGACCAGAAAAGGTTTCTGTTTTTCAGTCATGTTATTTTTGCTTTTATTGCTTTTTTAACTTTGGGCACCACAATAAATAAAAAGGATTTAAATCCAGATGGTCTCCAGAGACTGAGTAAATGCTCAAAGAAATGTTGAAAAAAAAAGTGACAGAATGAAGTTTCCTTTAAAAAGCTTACATGAAATATACCAGAAGGACATTTAACTGCTTTAAAAAAGAACAATGAAAAGTGATTTTTCATTCACCTAAATGCATTCTCTTTCTCTCTCACACACACAACACAACAATTTAATCAGTGCAGGTGCATGAAATGCTTCCCTGAGGTCCCCAGCTATCCCCGCTGACAGAACTCTCTCCTCTTTCACCCGCAGGAAAAGTAACAAAGCCACTCAAGGTCAGCGACTCCTTGACAACCGCTCCATCTGCAAGGTATTATCATTTCATGACCTTCCTGCATCAAAAATTCCTGCTGTTTTCCCACAGATTCCATCGCCATAGTAACTATTGATTTATTGTTTGTTAGTGGCCAGTCGTTCCTGGATGATCAGCTCTTGATAGCGCCATATGACAAACAGCTGCTCTTTGGACCACAGAAGTTGTTGTTGCAGTGTTTGTAAGTATGCGTATGTGTGTGAACACTCCTGGGGATTCCCGCCCTGAAGGCCCAGAATGTCTTTTTTGAAAGACAGAGACTACATGGCTAACTGGATTCAACTGTATCAAGATGGCCCAAGATGACATGTCGAGCTCTCTGTGGACCTCTAGGCAGTGGTTTGCCAAATAAGAGTTTAGTAACTCCAAGGATCAAACCCTATTTACCTCAGCTTCAAGTCACCCTCAAGTCTTCTCCTACCATCCCATTAAAATGCTGAATAACTCCCCCCCCCACCCCACCCCATCCTCCAAGGAAGCAGAATATATAAAGTCCTCCATCAAAATCAGCTCTCCCCTTTACGAGAACATTAATCACCTCTCTCTGCTCTTCAAAGCACCTTCATGATGCTACAGTGCTGTCTTCGGCCGCACTCAGCTCTGCCCAGCTCCACCGTTTATCTCACCAGTGATGGAGAGAGTGAAAGAAAGTGAGGACACACAAAAAGGGACACTAAATTAAGTCTCAACCTCTGACAGCACGCCTACAATCTGTTCACTAACCATTCAAAAATGTCAAAAACTGACTGAAAATACTGACTGATTAGCTGGCTTAATCCCACCTCTGGGAGTCAGGGTTTGTATATGAAATGTGATATGTGTGATATGAGCATGAAGCGATCGTCTTTGTTCCGCAACTGCTTTCGGGTCCTTGAATAACGTATAACGTGCGGGTAAGATGGTGCCCCCCTAGGGAGTTGGTGCCCTATGCTGACTGCGTAGTCTGTTTATAGGGACTGGCAGTACTGTTGTGGCAATTAGCATAACTTCTGTGTAAACAGCACCTCAAAAATGTGAGTTGGATGTTTTTCCGTCACCCAAAGCATTTTAAATATGTACATTATTTAAGATATAATTACTGAACATTGCATGCGTTTGAGCTATCAGTTCCGTCAGCTAGAAAAACTGCCAATACTTACGTGTAGAAAAAAAATGATCTGGTTTGCTTGCTAATTTACGTCTGTGAAATATTACTTTTGGATGTACGAACATTCTGATTACAAAGTAAACACATTTCCACTCATTTCTCATCCACTTCAATGAGTCTGTGAACACAATCACCAATATGCTGATAAAAAAAAACTACACAAGGAAATCATGTTTATGTAATATTTTAAATCATCAGATTATTCTGTTTTTGATATGAAAACATTTACTGGAACTGCACAACACTTGTATACAATGGATAATCTGGTAAGAATGCAGGTAAAGGTGTTTATGTGCACACAAAATCAGATTAGTGGGCAAAAATCTTTTTGAGTATTACCTGTTTGACTGTTTTTTGCTTAAACCATTTACGCCAAGCCAGGGGCTCCCCGGCCTGAGAGAACGAGGGAGGAATGTGACAGGGCGAAGGGTGGGGCTGGGTCGTGATTCTGACACCCGGTCCCTTATCAGGCTAATCAAGCCTCCAAGAGGGATTAAGGCCGACTGCGGATAGTGGTGCGAGAGAGAGCGTTTACGGGCATCTGTCCTTCTTATCTGTGTGTTTGTGTCTTTTTGTTTCAGTTTCATATAAAAATATTTTCTATATTGTCAAGCTGGTTCTCGCCTCGTCCTTTCCTTAACCCCTTTACATCGGCTTATTAAGCATAATCAATATAAGACTGTTCTTACAAACATGCTCACTAAAACAGTACAATGAAAACAAAGAAAACCTGTACAATGGCCCGACACTGTACTGCTATTATGCTTTTCCACTCCAGTATATTGTTGTGGTACCAAATATTTCAAATTCTCCTGCCTCTAAAAAGCTGCAAAGTTGACCAGACTTTATTCTGATAGTCAAAGTACGTCATCGCTAGACTACTCAATTCATAGAGTTAAGAAAAATACCAAAGGAGGCACATTATTAAAAACAAAATCGCCAGACGACAGATGCAATACGTCTTTTAGTAACTCTTTATTTAGAAAGCTGATATCCCAGAAAATTAAATCACTTCGCCATGCTAGACATTTATTGTTATCAGTGTCAGGAAGCCAGACGCTACTTTACTTTGTGCTTGTGCATGCTGTGAAGCCAAAACGGACCAAAGCCGGGCAGCTTTAAAGAGTTTTCTAAAGCACAACCGGAGTCCCATTAAACTGTGACCAATCATTGCCTCCGTTCACCCTTCCCTGTTAAAGAGCTCCATTCAAATAATTTACGGCACCCACTCTGTTTAGTTTTTAAAGAGAGAGAGAGAGAGAGAGAGAGAGAGAGAGAGAGAGAAAAAGGAAGAGGCTGAGAGAGACAGAGCTTTTTGGAAAATCCTGGCAAGTCCCAACGCTGTGACTGACTTGCAGTAAATAAATTAGGCAGGCAAACGAGGCAGGTCGCTGGCCGGGAGTGAAACCTCACTCAGGCTAATGACAGCCCTGGCTGCAGCCACACAGCCCTGGAGCTAACAGGTGGAACTGCTGATATTAATGACTCCAGGTGGGCCTGCCAAACAGGAGCAGAGAGAGAGAGAGAGAGAGAGAGAGAGAGAGAGAGAGAGAGAGATTGAGATAGAGGATTAGGAAGCTGAGACCAACCCAAAAGCATTCTCTCATCCCCAGTCCTAAGCCCACTTTACAGATATGCGCAAATTTGAACAGGCAACAAAGCAGTTGTAAATACTTAGAAAAGTCTAGTGGCTTTGGTTGTGTCATACTGAGATAGAAAATGGGGTATAATTTAGGACACGAGTCATCTAGATAATCCTGCAGAGGAGGAGACCAGCTAGACCAGCAAACCATCTTAGGCTGGTTTAAGCTGTTTTTTTAAGCAGGGTGAGGCTGAGACATGAGCCATGGAGAAGCAAAAAACAGAGGACAGTAAATAAATCCGCTCTCCTCTGTCGCAGGAGCCGAGCCTGCAGTGGCATCCTGCTCTTTTCTTTTTTTAACAGCCGGTCTTCCTTCCTTTCTGCCTTTTTGCAGATGTGAATCGTAATCAGTGACAAGAGAGCTGCACACATCAAACGGCAGGGAGAGGCTGGGGTCTGCGCCGCCACCTAATAAAAAGCAAACAAGCCATAAATAAAAGGGAATTTTATAGAGGGGCGTCTGTGGTGGGCTGGTGGAGGGCGGTAAGGGAGGTTGCACAGAGAGATGCACAGACACATCAGAGGGAGTGTGTAGCATGATATTGACTGTTATAAATACAATAATTCTGTGTAAAGCAAGAAGAATGATGAGAAAGGGGAAGAGAGAGAAAGAATGTAAGAGAGACACTGGTTGGATATGACAGCAGGTAATGAGATCTTTTGATGTTGCAGATGAGAGAGAACAGAGAGTCAGCCACGGCCCTCTGGAGAGGAGAGAGGTGAGGGAAGACCACGGCTTTGGTTTCAGATCAAACACACACTACACACATATACATGGATAGAGCAAAAACTTATGTCAGACTTTTATTTGTTGATTTTACTTCTGCTTTTAACACCATTCAGCCTCTTTTGCTTGCTGAGAGACTGATAGCGGATTTTAACCTGGATTTGAATTTGGTGGGCTGGTTATTGGATTTTTTAACAGATAGATCTCAGCGTGTGAGGGCAAACAGCACCCTATCTGAAGTCACTTTTACATCCACTGGTTCCCCCCAAGGTTGCTGTCTGTCTCCTCTCCTGTACATCCTGTACACAAACCAGTGTCGCAGTTTGTACCAAGATAGATACATACTTAAGTTTGCTGATGATTCTGTTATTGTCAGCTTGCTATCAGGGAATGAGCGGGACCATGGGCCAGTCCTTAGTGACTTTGTAGAGTGGTGTGATAGGTCATTTTTACAGCTGAATGTATCTAAAACTAAGGATATGGTCATTGACTTTCGCAAGACACCACCCCCCCCACAGTCACGGTTATTAAGGGCACGGATATTGAGCCCTTGGAGACATACAAATATCTTGGAGTTATTTTAGACAACAAACTGTGTTTTGAACCGTTGGTTGACGCTGTCTCAAAGAAATTCCAACAAAGAATGTACTTCCTGAGGAAAATGAATACTTTTAATGTTTCTTCAGACATGATGATTCTGTTTTATCGTGCTTTCATTGAATCGGTTTTATCTTTCTGCATATCTGCTTGGTTTGGAAGCCTCTCCCTGACAAATATAAACAGACTTGGTAGTCTGGTCAAAGTGGCGAGTAAGATTTCCAGGATAGGTCAGGCTCAACCAGGGGAGTTATACATAAAACAGGTACAGAGGAAAGTTAGAGCTATAGCTCATTCACAGGATCACCCCCTTAGAACAGAGTTTGAGCTTTTGCCCTCTGAGCGCCGTTATCGAGTTCGTAGCTGCAGAACAAAGAGGATGTACATATCTTTCGTTCCGGCAGCTGTGAGGCACCTTAATGGCACTTAGCACTTTATATTAACTTGCACAAGTTGCATTTTTGCACTTGTTGGTGTCCTGTACTTTATTTATTTATTATAAATTATGTACATTGGGCGTTAATGTGAATTCCTTCTTGCTGGTTGGTTTTTTTGGTGAGTGTTGTTGTATGTTATGTGTTTTATGTTGAGCATTTGCTGCAAATTCAATTTCCCCTTGTGGGACAATAAAGGGACTTTGACTTTGACTTTGATACAGATACAGTGATATAATATTGTGCGAGCACACATGGCCATTCAACACACCGCAGATAGGGATAGTTTACCCCACAAATATTTTTTCGTCTTCTTGTTATTCTAATCTTTCTTCAATGGAACTCAAAGGGAGATGTTATTTATTCTCAGTCACCATTCACTTTCATTGCACGCATTAAAAGTGAATGGTGATTGAGGATGTCGTTCTGCCTAACATTTCCCATTTAGTTCCATTAAACTGTATTTTTGCCCACATGGAAAGAACCTATATAAACATATATGTTTTAATATAGGTTTTGATATACAGTAGGTTTGTAATATATGTGACATATATAAAATTGGCCGGTTTCCTATATGTACATATATGCACATATATGTACATATATGTATACATATATGTGCATACATGTACCTATATAGGTGCATATATAGGTGAACATATAGGTGCATATATGTATACATATAGGTGCGTATATGTGCACATATATGTGTACATATATGTGTGCATATACGTGTGCATATATACGTGCATACATGTACCTATATATGTACATATATGTGTACACATATGCACCTATATGTTCACCTATATATGCACCTTTATATACCTATATAGTAGCAAAATTATTAAAATCCATAGCTACTAGGCAACATAAAATCCATAGCTACTAGGCAACTAAGCCCAAAATTTAGAAATTTACATTATTTATTTAAGAACAATCAAATAGTACAAGAACAAATATAAGTCAAAAAACTGAACAGAAAAAAAAATATATATTATCTTGTTGATCTTCTCAGCTCCGTGAGCTTCGAATTGATAGATGTGCCTATCTGCCCTTGGCTGGTTGCCGGCCACTTCTTCAATGTAGCATCTAGAGAAGACAAAAATAATAAGACAGATTACTAATAATAATAACACAGGTGAAGTACAACTTCTGCAGTTGTTTTAGATTAGATTATGCCGCGCACGCAGCCACACAAGTTGGTGGCTCAGATATCAGAGAATTGGAATTAATTTGATGTTGCACCCTGCATTCTGGTGGTTTGTGGGGAGGCCCAAAGCCGGTGATAGGGGCAGCCTACTGAGATGGACAATATTGGTTACATTCTGTGAAGCAAACATAGCTTAAGGTCCATCCCCAGGAAATTTTTGATCAAGTAGATGTGATTTCCTGCTTTCTAGTGGATTTTTGGGTGGTCTGCTAAAGATGTGCAATACCTGAACTTATTCTGATTCATGTTCGGCATCATGACTTGTAGGGCCTTCTAGACTTGAGCTGAACATTCAACCAGAAAACTATTGTTGTGCCTAAATGACTGCCTATGTACCACAATAAAGCCTAATTCATAGACCAGTGTTTAAGATTTAACCTAGGTAGGTTGATTTGAATTTTGATTAGAGTGGTATTAAACTAATTCTTAACTGAAACCTAGCCTATGTTGTGAATAATTGTATTCTTAAGAGCACTTAATTATTTATGTTCAGCCAAAAACAACAAGATTAGTTAGGGAGGGAAATTATTCTTCATTTAAAGCCTCCCACAGAAACAAATAAAGTGCAACAAATAAAGTGCTTAAACAGTACAACTTTTTCAAGCAGTAAAACAGATGAATGAATTACAAAAATAACTAAAAATTAGGCATAATCAGATGCAGATCAGAAGCTGGGTTAAGTCCTTGTCTATGATCTGTGGGCATGGTTATACTGGCCTGTGGCATTCTTGGAGGCCTTGATGATATCTGAGGGGGGCTCCCATTTAAAGCAGGGCTCCAGATTGGCCATCTTTATGGTCATTATTGATGACAGGGTGCCATCCAATGCTAGTCTGCTTCTTCTCTTGGTTTTGTTCAGTCCCACAAGTGAAAACACCCTCTCAGCATCTGCGTTTGCATGGGGCAACATCAGGACCAGGAATTCTTTGGCTCCTGTCACCTATGCACCAAGAACACAATGGAAAAAACATACTTTGATTTTTGATTGATTAATACTGCAAGTATACTTCAGGTTGATCCATTAACAGATAAAAAAAAATGCATAATTTGCAACATGCATGACATATGCATGCAACAGATGTAGCCAAGTCACACCTGTCAAAAGGAAAGACAAAAAAAAAGTGCTTACCTTATGTTTCCGGGTTTCCATTTCAGCCAAGAAACTTTCTATTTCAGTTTCATCCTGCAGGGATATCATTGGCATGGTCTGATAATTTAGAAACTCCTCACCCAGAAGGTCATGCTCCTCTGGCCCATGGTATGGAAGGAGATGGGGAAACCTATTTATGAAAGTAGAGTTACAAGTTGTTAAGTTTTAGGTATATTGTCATCAACCAGCAGCACAAAGTAAATGTTTTGCAGAGGAGAAAAATCTCAAATAGTTTGGGAAATACCAGTGTCATTCGACTCATCCGTAACAAGGGTATACGGGGCTTTTTTCATCTCCTTCACAAGCTCCTGTGTGAAATATGGTGCAAGTGCTTCATTGGTAATGCAGGATGACTTAGTCCTGGCACACCTGTACTCCTGCGCTGTCTTCGAATCTCCGAAACATTCTTTTAGGAGAGGCTCCAGGTGGTCCGCAAAGGCTAGGGGGATGTTGTGAACTACCAACCCAGCTGTCACTTTGACCTCAGCCCTTCTTGTCTGTAAGAAATTAAAAATTATTAATCCTCCCTAAAGACCATAGTTTATTTCAAATAGACACCTGCGATAATGGTAAAAAACACATTCAGCAACTAAGATCACAAATTAAGAAACCTGGACTGTACTACACTGAAATACAAACCAATTAGTCAAAACTATCAACCATGACTTTACTGTGATCAACTATAACACAAAACTCTTGACAGGACCATTACACATATCATACCTTAAACTCTTGTGCAGACATCCCCCCAACAGAGGGAACGGGCATTGCATATTGAGATATTGTGGATGTGGACTGGAGAGCCTGTGTCTTTTCTTGGTGGCCTTTGCTTTTTATGTGGCGCACTACATCTGCCACACCCTGGTGGCAACATGAGTTTTCAATACGGCAGACTGCACACCAGTAGTGCGTCTTGAGGCTTCCTCTAGTAATAAATGGCCATGAAGAGGTCCACTCATTTTTGAAAATGGATCTATATGTTGCTGCTCCAGCCAGAGCACGACTATTCTGGCCCTGCTGTTGGATTGGGGGGGTCTCTTCTGTCTGTGCCTCTGTGTCTTCTTCCATCTGCCCTGTTGGTCGTTCTATTTGTCCTGTCTGTTGCTCCTCTGCATGTGCGTTTATCTGTCCTGTCCTTTGCTCCTCTGCATGTGCGTCTATCTGTCCTGTCTGTTGCTCTCTCTGTCCTGTGTTGCTCTTCTGTCTGTCCTGTCATTTCTATCAGTCGTTCTGGCTGTTCTGTCAGTGTGTTTGTCTGTCTTTTCTCACTTGGCTGGTTCTTTAAATAAAATAAAAGGTTCCGCTTTTGTCCTGGCAAAGGTCTCTAACGGGACATCTTTGAAACCTTAAAGAATTCATGGTCATGTTGGTTTAATAACTCTACTCTCAGTTACAAAAACATGCCTACTTCTATGCACAAAGTTCCTGTATTTATGTTAAATTCTTTTGAATACATATTACCTGTTCGAAGTGCTGTTTGGTCCTACAGAAAGTCTTCATCCACAGTGAGTCCTTTATCTTTGGCCTGTTAATAAAAAGATAAATGCCATGTGAGTAAATAAACAATGCTATGAGCTGATGTTTTGAGCATGCAGTACAGGTGAACATTGAAAAATTAGAATATCATGCAAAAGTTCATTTATTTCAGTAATTCAACTTAAAAGGTGAAACTAAATATTATATAGACTCATTACATGCAAAGTGAGATATTTCAAGCCTTTATTTGTTATAATTTTGATGATTATGGCTTACAGCATATGAAAACCCCAAATTCAAAATTAGAATATTGTGAAAAGGTAAGCCATAATCATCAATGAACTTTTGCACGATATAAAACATTTTCAAGTTTCACCTGTATACCACGAGGTTAACAAGGTGCTCTCCTGCTGCTTGTGTGCTGTGAACAGTTGTGTCTGTGAACATGAATGAATAAACTGTCATAACAGCTGAGTTTATTCACTCATGTTCACAGACACACGCAGAAGCACAAACACAAACAAATAATTTCTTTCAAGATTTAAAGTTTAAGAGAGTGAGTCAATTGGACGACATTTCATTGTTACATACCTGATCTCATCATCAGACTTCTCGAGGTAGTTTCTCCCGTTGTCTTTCGCGGTATTTTTCTTCTTTCGCTAACCTCGGGGTGCAGCGCATAGGGTTCAGTGGCGCTCATCAGCGCCATCTACGGTCGGGGAGTTTTCAAGATCGTTTTTTTTTTTTTGCGTGAGAAATTGGATGTGTGGCGTGAGTGCGTGTGAAAACAGGTAAAACCGTGTGTCACACGGCAAAAGCGTGAGAGTTGGCAGCTATGGAAGCGTGACCTTTTCAACGTAATTGCGTATTACGTGAAATTGTAAAAAAGGCTTGATTGACAAAATAAAAAAACGACAAACCATTTTGTTATACATTTCCTTCTTTTCCACTATCTTCATACAAGAAAGAATTGACCTTGTAAATGTTTCAGGAAAATGTGTAGACATCATAGCTTTCCATCTCCTCTCACTTAATTGCCATAGTTAAATTCCATAACATGCCAATTACATGTGATACCAATTTGTAATGTGATACCAATACCGTGTATGACAGTTGCCAAAGTGAGATATGAGCTACAAAATGACTAGATCCTGCCATGAGCTATATAGGAGACATATCTTGTATGCACATATAGGGCTTATATGTGGATATAAAGAAGCAATACAGGAGACCTATATGGCCTGTATATGCACATATATGCACCAATTTTGCCTATATGTGGCATATATGCGCATACAGCATATATGTTATCATATATGTGCATATATGCTGTATATATGCAGCATATATGTGCATATAAACTGCATATAGGTTTCATATATGCACATATATCCTCATATAGGTTCTTTCCATGTGGGTGGTCCTGTTATGTATTGTATACAATTTAATATGAATGGTTTTACATAAATTGTTATGTTATGATGCTTACTGTATTTTAATTGAACGCATATATTCTTCATAACAGTACTGAAATATGTCACATAGCAGAACTTAAAAAAGGTTTGTTTACCTTTAAGTAAAAAAAAAATCAACAAGGAACAAGAAATTCAAAGAATAACATAGAAATTAAGATTTTTTTCAGTCAATATAGCATTGCAAAAGCTACATGTGGAGCGACCTGTCAAATCTGACAGAGTTTATTTTGAATCTCTGTACTTTTGGCATGTCTGTGAGATGGTCTTTGTTGAGACTGACTTTGAAGGTCTCCGCTGAACAATAATCAAGGCCTGTCTTAAAGAACGCATGGGGATCAGAGACAGTCGTGTTCTCAGATCGAAAACAAATTGGTTTCACCTCTTCAGACAACCATATGCAGGAGTGGGAGTAGCTTTTGACATTTCATCTCCTTTTATTTATAATTTTTTTTTTATGGGATTTGGAACGCAAAAAAAAAAAAAAAAAAAAAAAACACAGCTGTGATTCATCACCGCAAAGTTTGTTTTAGAAAAGAGATTTTGCTTTATAAAGACACAAAAAGAGAAATGTTTCACTCATATCTCCAATCCTTATACAATACTAGGGACAATAGACTTTTAAACAGGGCAAAAAAGGGGAGCTGAATTTGCTAATGCATTTGAATGTTTCTAATTGCTTAAAAGAATTTAAATTTTTTAGTTAACAGTTACTTTATGATTTACTTACCCTCATGACTCCCAAACCGATATGACTTTCTCTTAACTGTAGAACACAGGAGGTGTTTTTCCAAAACACGCAGCTCTTTTTCATACAATGAAAGTAGACTGACCGGTGATGCAAGCCGCTAATATAACTAAAAAGCACCAAAAATGGTTGAAGTTTTCCATATGTATATATTTCTATTCCTATTCGCTATATTCCAAGTCTTCTTAAATCGAGTGAGTAATCTCACATATATCTTCTCTGGAGTTTCAGCTATCTCAATAATATTTTAAACTCACCTGCAATCAAAAGTCAGGTATACCAAAATTCATTATTCACTGACAATCTTGTTGTCTCTGGATATACTCTGGATATACTGTAGCAAACAAGTGGCATGGACAACTTTTATAGTCCTTTTTGTCTTTTTTGAGATTGACAGCTCCTGGTCACAATATGCTTTTGCATGGAAAAGAGCAGCATGAACATTCCGCAAAACATCTCCTTGTTTTCAATCGAAAAAATAAAGTAATTTGGGTTTGGAACGACATGAAGGTTGAGAGTAAATCATAACAGAATTTTTACATTTGGGTGAACTATTCCTTTAACAGCTTGTACAACCTTATCTGGAAGCTTTTTGTACATTTTTTTTTTATAAAGTTATATTTTCAAATGCTGACTGATACTACACCCAGATTTTATTTGAAAGGTTCTGTTACATATGTATGTTTCTCTATGCATGTGGAATAGTGAACTTCTGTGAGAGGTTTCTGTCGATAGAAATCTACTTATATAAATCTGTAATGACATGTAGTCCTTCACTTCCTGCGTGCAGACCGGCACCTCATACATAATTTCCTGTGTGTATGTGCATGCTCAATGGCCATTAAGTCAGATGGGGAAAGTTTTCACCAGGCGATACGTGTCATTTCCTCCTGTCACATGTCTGACTGAACAGGTTTCACCAACAAATCCATAGCTGATTGTTCCCGACACAACAACAGAGAATATTCTAGATATCACACAGGATTTTCTCAGAAAACACAGTCGACAAATAACAAGCATAGAAAACATTTCTATGGCTCATTTCCCTCATGTATGGACAAATCATTAAAAAACTTTATTGAATGCTTTTTCCATAATAGATTTAGAATGGAGAATTTTCCAAAGAAAGTGGCACAATCACATACTGGCTCACTAAAAATAACAACTGAATATGTATTTTTTATCATCACTCTCTCATATTTAGCAGTTCCAAACACCTTTCAATATAAAGTGTGTGTGTATATATATATATATATATATATATATACACTCACCTAAAGGATTATTAGGAACACCATATTAATACTGTGTTTGACCCCCTTTCGCCTTCAGAACTGCCTTAATTCTACATGGCATTGATTCAACAAGGTGCTGAAAGCATTCTTTAGAAATGTTGGCCCATATTGATAGGATAGCATCTTGCAGTTGATGGAGATTTGTGGGATGCACATCCAGGGCACGAAGCTCCCGTTCCACCACATCCCAAAGATGCTCTATTGGGTTGAGATCTGGTGACTGTGGGGGCCATTTTAGTACAGTGAACTCATTGTCATGTTCAAGAAACCAATTTGAAATGATTCGAGCTTTGTGACATGGTGCATTATCCTGCTGGAAGTAGCCATCAGAGGATGGGTACATGGTGGCCATAAAGGGATGGACATGGTCAGAAACAATGCTCAGGTAGACCATGGCATTTAAACAATGCCCAATTGGCACTAAGGGGCCTAAAGTGTGCCAAGAAAACATCCCCCACACATTACACCACCACCACCAGCCTACACAGTGGTAACAAGGCATGATGGATCCATGTTCTCATTCTGTTTACGCCAAATTCTGACTCTACCATCTGAATGTCTCAACAGAAATCGAGACTCATCAGACCAGGCAACATTTTTCCAGTCTTCAACTGTCCAATTTTGGTGAGCTCTTGCAAATTGTAGCCTCTTTTTCCTATTTGTAGTGGAGATGAGTGGTACCCGGTGGGGTCTTCTGCTGTTGTAGCCCATCCGCCTCAAGGTTGTGCGTGTTGTGGCTTCACAAATGCTTTGCTGCATACCTCGTTGTAACGAGTGGTTATTTCAGTCAAAGGTGCTCTTCTATCAGCTTGAATCAGTCGGCCCATTCTCCTCTGACCTCTAGCATCAACAAGGCATTTTCGCCCACAGGACTGCCGCATACTGGATGTTTTTCGCTTTTCACACCATTCTTTGTAAACCCTAGAAATGGTTGTGTGTGAAAATCCCAGTAACTGTGCAGATTGTGAAATACTCAGACCGGCCCGTCTGGCACCAACAACCATGCCACGCTCAAAATTGCTTAAACACCTTTCTTTCCCATTCTGACATTCAGTTTGGAGTTCAGGAGATTGTCTTGACCAGGACAACACCACTGCCATGTGATTGGTTGATTAGATAATTGCATTAATGAGAAATTGAACAGGTGTTCCTAATAATCCTTTAGGTGAGTGTATATATATATATATATATATATATATATATATATATATATATACGTGTCTGGGCAGCTATCACATTGAGGCAGCGTTTGTGGATGGTTCATGTTCTCATTGCAAAAATATGACCATGGCAACGCTGCCGTCGCGGCTTTCCTTCTTCCGTGGAAAAGCCACTCTAGCCGCCCCCCGTGCTGCGCCTTCTATCCATGGGTATGAGGCTGGCCCGGCTGGCACTGGAGGCGATTTGGGGAGTTCAATGGGTGCGCTCTTGCAGGGTAATTCCCCGTGGACCTCCCGTTCCAGTTTGCTCGTTTGCTCCATCCGATTCCGAAATGAGACAAGCCTGCCTCACGGCCAGCATGACATCTCTTTCGTGGCCTGCGAGCAGGATGAGTCTTCGATCACTGCATCAGTGATAGCACTGGCAATGTCAGACGCCGATGACTCGACTGGGCTGCAACCTTCGGGTTTGCCCACCCAGTTCATGGCTGATGCAGAGCTGATCGCCGTGCTTGCCCGTGCTGCCGTTCATGATTGGTTCCTGGGTTCGGGGCAGGGCTCACGGCCACGCCCCCCCCCCCGGTCCCTTTCTTCCCGGAGGTGCACGACGAACTGGCGAGTTCGTGGAGGGTACCTTTTGCTGCCCGAAACAGACTTCTGGGTTCGACCGAGGCCATCCAGCACAATTTGCCCCGGATGCTAGATCCTGCACCCCATCTGCTTGCTGAAGGTGTCCACCTGCAGCGGTGAAAGCCCAGGCGGCTCCGCCTCAACCCAAGCCCAGTTCTCGGCCCCAGTGTAGAGACCCCCGCAGTCGCTAACCCGCCCTATGCCGGTTTTGCAGATCAAGGTAAGTGCTTTGAGCTCCCCATCAGCACAGCCACCTCGGGACGAAGCAACGCTCCCCGACGCAATGTCACCTGGTCTCCCCCCGCGGCGAGGCCCCACACTCAGGTACGTCAGACGCGATCGTCCCCTTAGAGCCCCTTGTCTGAAAGTAAAAGAAAGGAAATGAACACCTTCACTGATGCGTATGATAACGTTTGATGGCCCCAGCCAAATCCTTGTGGAGAGGAAACACTCTCCACTGTTGTGGGATGGCGGGAATGAGACGTTGTGTCCCTCTTGCCACAACACACAACACTCCTCAGCACGAAACCTGAATGGAGTGGCATTCCAGCTCCTTTTATACCCGTATGTCCATGGGACTGGCATGCAAATTCCACTCGCCAATACTCATTGGCCTTTTCTCAAAGAATGGGAGGTGTTCAGGGCTCTCAAGGGCGACCCTAGTGTCACTACATCGACACAACGTCTCATTCCCTCATCAGGGAACAGAGGTTATGACAGTAACCATGACGTTACTACAGCATAAATGGAACCTTTGTAATGTGCCCGCCTGGAGTCATTACACTGACCAGCGCCAGAGCCCTTTTACCAATTGTACCTACAAGCTTAGCATAAAATAGCATAACGCAGCAGTACCATAGATATTCTATGGTCTTAACACGCTAGTTGACTGTTACGCTCTCACCTGTGATAGAGCCATGGAGGTTGTTATCTTATTAATTAAAATAATCTCTGACAGCGCTTCCCTGTCAGTGATAAAATTATGAAGAAAGGAGCTCTTAACACTATTTGATGTACAAAAAAAAATCAAAAAAAAATTTCAGCCTACGTAAGTCATGTTTTAATTACCACAGAAGAACAGCAAATCTTATCTATCACCAAAATGCAGAATGAGACGTTTCTGTTTGCAAGCGCTTTTAATGGTGAGTTCAAAACGGTGCACGACGCTTGTGGATCCGCTTCAACGCGAATCATGAACCCATCTTTACGATTGCTGTAACAAAGCGGATAGTCACAGTCGAAAAGAAAATTAATATTGTGGAGGATGACAGTTTAACGGATATAATGCTCATTGCAATAAATATGCAACCTATGTGGGAACTAGTTTTTTCAATTAGTCAATCTCCCTCTTAGGCTTTGGGAAACATTTAATGTTACTTGAATTGGTGCTATTTTAGTGCATTGTCTTTATATTGTGGAAGAATTTGTTTGGAAAATGTTAATAAAGCATTGTATTGCTACATATTCTTTTCTTTTCTTCCCTAAGATGGAAATAAAAGAATTTTGACAAGAAAAGAGGTATAAATAGTGTCAAATTTCAGCACTTTTAAAATCTGCGATTAATTGAGATAAACTACAAAAAATTATATGATTAATCATGATTAAAATTTTAATCGACTGACAGCACTAATATATATACTGTACATATAAAAAACCTATTTCTTCCTGTAATATACGTGCGTATATATAAAATTGTATCATATGTTTTCAAGTCTTTAATGTACACTTGTGAAGAAATCTGATGCATGTTTCAATTTTTCATTTAAAAATGTGATAGTGAATGTTGAGATTTATAGTATAATTCTTATTTTTTTTATATATATATTTATCTGTTGCTTACCCACACTTATCATATCGCTTCTGAAGATATGGATTTATCCACTGGAGTCGAATAGATTACTTTTATTCTGCCTTTATGTTCTTTTGGAGCTTCAAAATTCTGGTCACCATTCTCTTACATTGTGAGGACCTACAGAGCTGAAATATTCTTCTAAAAATCTTTGTTTGTGTTCAGCAGAAGAAAGAAGTCATACACATCTGGGATGGCATGAGTAAATGGTGAGATAATTAAAAATCATCTTTGGAACTCTCTCGGGGCAGGCTGTGCAGCTATTTTCTTTGTAAACAAGTGACACACAAGTACAGCTCCTTGAATGGGGAAAGATTGAAATTTCCAAAAAGGTTGGTCAAGATGCAGACCTATAAAATGTAGTGTATAGTTTGTTCGGTTTAAATTTGGTCATTAGTTTTGTCTCTTTGTCTCTTAAATCTATAAAATGTCCTGATTATTTTAGTTTTCTACTGCACCAAGAGTCACTGAGTTCAGTGTGAGCTACGTGGTAAAAAAAGGCACAGCGCTGAAACTACCACGTCTGGGACACTTCACCTCGCAACTATGCAATGTGAAGGGTGTAATCTGTTAATATGGGTGCCAAAACGAAAAGATGCTGCTCACGACCCGCTGACGCCCCACTCACGGAGGATATGTGAAACCGCCATTAAAGTGTATTCATTGCAGATGTTTTTATCTGTTTGGGTGTTCACTGGGAATTAAACCCATGACATTGGCGATTCATGGACCATGAAACTTCAGCATGTCTCCAACTCTCCTTGTAGAATGTCTCAATCCATTAAAGTTTGTAATTTTTGAATTAAAATTGCAAAAATTAGGATTGTTTTTGAATAGGTTTGCTGAATGTTCCTTCAGTCTGCCACTGGTCATACACACAGATTGAGCAAACACTCAAAAATGCTTTCTGTTTGGGGCCTGGGTAGCTCAGTGGGAATGGATGCCGACAACCAACCCTGAAGTCATGAGTTTGAATCCAGGGTGTGCTGAGTGGCTCCAGCCAGGTCTCCTAAGCAACCAAATTGGCCTGGTTGCTAGGGAGGTTAGAGTCACATGGGGTAACCTCCTTGTGGACGTTATTAGTGGTTCTCACTCTTAATGGGGTGCGTGATTATTTGTGTATGGATCGAGATGAGTAGCATGAGCCTCCACATGCAGAGTCTCTGTGGTGTCATGCACAGTGAGCCACATGATAAGATGCTCAGATTGACTGTCTCAGAAGCAGCTGTGACTTGTCCTCTGCCACTCTAATTGAGGTGAGTAACCACACCACCACAAGGATCTGCTAAGTGGAGTGGTGGTGGCATAGTGGGCTAAAGCACAGAACTGGTAAGCAGAAGGTAGCCAGTTCGATCCCCACAGCCACCACCATTGTGTCCTTGAGCAAGACACTTAACTCCAGGTTGCTCTGGGGGAATTGTCCCTGTAATAAGGCTTTGTAAGTTGCTTCAGATAAAAGCGTCTGCCAAATGCATAAATGTAAATGTAGTTACTTAAAATTTGAAAATCCTAACAAATACATTCCATTGTGTGCAGACAATTAAAATTTGTAAAATTAATTTGCATTGGGACAACTGAAATATTTTTGTTGGCCAGAACCAGATGTACATTGTTATCTCAGGTTCCCAGCATGCACTGTGGTATGAGTAATGACTGCTAATGAATGTCTTACTATTTGCTTTTTATTGCAGGATTTGCACTGGTGGTGTTGTTTGTTGTTCCTTTGGGTTTTGTGTCATGACAAAAATATGATTATTTTGTGTCACCGTCAGTGTGGTTTGTGGTTTGGATGTTAAGACCCCCTGCACGCCTTGTTGAAAAGCTTATTTTAAAACTATTCAGGATGATATTTTCCACTATTGCTGAGATTATAAACTCAAAGCTTGATTGACTTACAACAAATCTTTGACAAAAAACCCATGGTATAAATTAAATTGTCTCAATGTAATTAAAATTATGATTTTGACAAATTTTTATCTTGTATATGTGACTATATGAATTTAAATTCAGAGATCAAGACTTGATATTGCGTTCATTACACTTTTTTGTGTGAAAATTGCTGTTGGGCTGGTTGGGTTTTCTTAGTGTCACAGAGCCACATTGTTTACACTTTTTAGTAGAATCACATTATGAATGGCTTTCTTACAGTTGACTATGAATATTAAGCTAAGATAGGATAACTTTTTTATGTCTACAAAATTCCACACTTCACCAAGGATATAACGTTGATACCAGTCACCATTAAATCTGACGTCACTAAATAGAGAGTACATCCTGAGGCATTTGGTAATCAAAGCTAAAGGCGAGCCACAGGAGGGTTTAATTACGAGAAGAACTGCTCTGGGCCCCATGGCTAATTGCTGGAACGCACAAATGGAGGGGAAATTCAATGTAATGTGAAGCGTAGTAAAGATAATATGATCGCTCTACAGGAGCATCGTGTGTTTGTGTGTGTGTGTGTGTGTGTGTGTGTGTGTGTATGTGTATGTATACGGTATATGACTCTCCAACAGGCTTGCCAAATACAAGGATTGAAGGTAAGATTTGAATAAATGGTACACACAAACACACACATACAGCCTCTTGCATTTGCTAAAGTAACATAGCTTTCTTTCAATTTGATCTAAGTCATTTTTTACCGCCGGAATTGGTCATATACATCAGATGAATGGTACAGCTTATCATGGCTAATACATACCTGGCAAATCAACAGTGATTATTGACTGCCTGTAACAGAGCTAATAGCAGAAATATACTCTTTGCAAATAAGTGAACGTGGACACAAAACATAGAATGCAGATGTAATCGCTGGGCCACTGCATTCCAGTTGAACATACTTAACATGCATGCTTACGTTACAACTGTGGAGATAGACCTCAGTACTCCAAGAGGTCCCAGCAGTGCCTGGGACCTCTTGGAACTTTAATTGAGTACCCCTGGTCTAGGCTATCCACTGAACAATTCAATTCACTTCACTTTAGTTGTATTATTTATATAGCTAGGCATTTGGGTTATGAAGGCATCTTATAAAACTGGATTGTTTTTTCTATATCTGTCTGGAAAATATCAGAGCTCGTAGTGGTAAAATTTGCATTTGAAACTTTGAAGAAGATTATTCAAAAATAAATTCAGCATATTGGTTCATTAAAATGTACAGCTTGGTTCTTGGACTGACAGGTCTTGGACTGGGTCTTAGGGATAAGTCTTCGTCTGGATCTGGGTCTCGAGAGGTCTGGTCTTGTTCTTGGTCTTAGGGGGTCTGGTATTGGTCTGGGTCTTGACTACACCTCTGGTGTGAACTGTCCGCTTCTTTGGTGAGTTTTCTCTTTAAGGTAAGTTAAGTAAAGACAATATATTTATTGCAATTTACCTGAATAATAGCACATCCAGTTTAATGGCACAGACTTTTGAAGGTAACTCTATCACCCCCTTGAAAACTTGTGAATCTGTGTACGTGAAGTATGTTTAGCCTAGTATGCATAAACAGTACTGGGTAGTAACAGATTACATGTAATCTTGATTATGTAACCAGATAACAAAAATCAAGTACTTGTAATTGGATTAAATCACATAATCATTTCAAGTCATTTAATTTAAAATACTCATAATCAGACTAGTTACTTTTTTATAGATTATATGATTACATATTAACATGGCGACAGCAGTAAATTGTTAATTTATTGAAACTTTTCATGTCAATATCATCATATTCTTACCCCAAAGCACAATAGGCTCACAAATGAACATTTTGAGCATGTCCTCCTTTTATGTTACAACAGTAAGATAATCCAGCTAAGGAATACCTGATGGACTATTACTAAGTAGTAAGGGTTAAAAGTAAGTGTGTCAGAGTTTTGAGATTGCTTTGACCTAGCAATGTCATCGCTGTTGATTTCAGGTTCATTACTGTTTGTTCATGTAATGTTTCTATTGTTTATGCACTTCAAATTAACTAGATATCTTTTTTAAAAATAATTATTATTTATTACTATCACACCAATGGTGTGCAGCTCACACATTGAACTTAAATTGCTAAATTCTAAGTGTCCTGCCCGCAGGGTACACAATAGTTCAAAAGCAAAATATGGAACAAAGCCCATCGCTCTACTGTTACTGCTGATACAGTGGAGTCTGCTGCATGAAACTTGACATAAAACCTGACAGAATTGTTCCTTGTGTGACTTGTGTAACTCTGCTGTTTTAAAATATTCTGCTCTTTTAGAATATTCTTGCTTTTCAAAAGATAATATCTTGCACCACAGCTTTGGAATAGGCGATGTATAAATTATTTCATCCATGTTATGTTTAATGCACTTTTTAAAAATGTCATAAGGAGCACTTTTTGTGAGGATATTTTTGTTAGTATGAAGAATGGAATACATGTTCTTTCTCTTTGTACTTTAATGTTAAAATGAATATCCTACACAAATGCATGTGACATAAAATAGAATTAGGTTAAAAGTAATCCAAAAGTAATCGGATCCCCTCAATGTAATCTATGAGATGACATTACTGATTGCATTTTTGTAATGTAATTTTGTAATCAGTATCTGAATACAATTCACAAGTAATCCGCCCAGCAGTGTGCATAAGTAGTATGTTTCTGGTCTAAAGAAACCATTAAATTGCTTTATGAGCGCAGTTTTCTGTCCTTTGACATATTTTCCTACTGATTCAGGCAATTTGGGCTGGACAGATCAAAGGGATCCTCCCCCTTTTTTAAAAGCCAACAGTCTTTATTTACATCACACCCATGAACCATGATTTGCTACTTGGTTGCAGGTGGTATTCTTACTCTAGACTAGAAAGTATAGGATTGGAAAAAAATCTACATAGTGCAAGATGTGTCATCAATATTTTTGATCCATTATCCCAGAAGAGAAAGACTATACATTTTAAATCTGTATCTGTTTAAGGTTCATTTTGTCAGCTTTTAGTAGTACACTAGATAGCCTTAAAGCAGAGTAAAAACAGATATCATAGCCAGCAGTTATGATATAGTAGAACAGAGACAGACATATAATGCACATACTGATATTAGAATGTGGTCAAATGGGGGAATTGGAAAATAAAAGTTTATAGCATGATCACTGGGGTGGTTTGTTATTTTCTATTTCCTCTCGAAGTTGTTTCAAGTTCTGTGTTTTCTCAGGTTTGGGTTTATTTTCTATTATGACAACATGCGGCCTGATCTGAATCCATATTTCATAGTTGGGCATTTGGTACCGTGACAACGGGCTGCAGGGGCCAATGAGGACACAGCAGGGAGTTCCAGCTGTGCAGCTCAATTTACCCATATGCCTGTGATGCTGCCGTCCACCCATTCAGCGGGAACTTTGTCTCCTGCTGCTTCTTTCTGGCAGGAAGTAGAGGCATGCTGAACCTGCAAACCCCAATAATATGTGCAAATATAGTACATAAACACACACACACACACACACACACACATACGCACAATGCCTCAATGATTCTGCTATCCCTTAACATTTAGTTGGCCAAATTCAGATTAAAAAAAAAAAAGTCACACGTAGCCTTAGGAAAGAAAAATCATAAATTTCTTCAATCTCCCAGACCCCACGTTTTGGCTTTGCTATATTCAACACATTTAATTTAAACTGACTGATCTCTGCTGAGGAGATTCTGGGCTGTCAGTTAAGTGTTAAACTTTTGAGTCATGTGATAAAACATTATGGCGTTGATCACAGAGCTGTCTGTGTTTGGGTGAAACACCAACAAAACTACATCTGGTAAGAAACCTAATTAAGTTTTTAAACTGAAACCTGTTGGAGTCAAATGATCAGAGTCTCTAGTTTCATACCATATGCCATTTAAAATTTTTTAGCAATTTAATCCGAAACAGCATGCTGTTAAACACAATGACCACATTCGTAGATTGTATGCTCAGTTTCTGTATGCAATGTGCATTATCACATTGAGAATAAATGGATGCACCCCAAAACTGGAAAATGTTGCTTTGCGGCTTTATATGGAGTTAGGATGAAAATAAGGTGCATTTCAAACTGTTCTGAGACCAATGCAGACAGAAAGCACACTGGAGGTCAAATCATTTACTAAATAGGGAGCAAGGGAGCATCCTATAGCATTCAATACAAACTTCCTATTTAAAGTTCAGTTTCAGGCTGCAGATGATGTTTGGATTACTCAATGTCAGACATGGGACAATGGTAATCAGTACATAAATTCTGGATTTATAATGTATTGTTTTATTTTAACATGGTTGGCAGTGATTGGATGATGCTGGCCAATTCTTTAAATTATAATTGTGTATGCCTATTTCATATGTAATGTCTGTAATGTCTCAAAAACATGAATAACCAACACTTCAGGAAACATAAAAAACAATAATAAAAAAATCTGATTTTTATAGCTAGATATTATTTAAAAATTCACAACGTAGTCCCACTGTCAACATATGTGGACAAACTTTTTTAGTAAAACTATATATATTATTATTATTATTATTATTATTATTGCATGTTCCTTAGGGGCTAATAGTTACAAATCAAATATGGGAATGGAAAAAGAACACAGCTGTCACACAGGGTTCTCAGGAGGTTAATATGTCAACTGTCTCTCCAAGACACGAATGAGATTAAATAGAGAAGTAATGGAGACTTTTTTCAGGATGATAAGTAGGAAACATGCAAAAAAAAAGCTAAATAAATAAAAAAAATAAATCTGTAATCTCACATGTGTCTCCTCTGGAGTTTCAGAATCATCTACAAGATATACGCTATATGCTATATATGCTATATAGGGCTATATATGCTGATAACTACCAAAAATCAGCGAATCCCAAAATTCAACAACCCAAGAAACCCTCGTTTACATGATATTGGAAATCGTCTCGGGTTACTTGAGTGTAACACTTGTTCCCTGATAAAAGCGCTTTGGGAACAACTTTAGGTGCAACCAGCTGTGAATATGTGTGCAACACGTCAATGAACATTGACTGGAATTTATAGCCTCTGCCGGTGTAATCATTGGATGCACCTATGGCAGGGCTATAAATAGATGCGTCACAGGCGCATCGTCAGGTATTTTGTCTGAAGAGCAGTCCTGGGGCATCCCAGTGCAGTAATGAAGCGCAGCATCTCGTTCTGCTTTTATCAGGGAACAAGGGTTACACTCAAGTAACCCGAGACGTTCCCTTTCAAAAAGCTACACTTATGATGCTGCGCTGAAAAAGCGCTTTGGGAACATGAATACCCACGCTGCCACACTGTGGCTGTCCAGACCACCTACGATTGTGCAGTGTGCTGACAAGAGCATGAGAGGTCTCGGACATGAGCTTGAGATGTAGACTCAGGACATAAGAGTGGCAGGAACATGTAAAACTGATGAATGTGTGCAGAGAGGACCAACCTGACTCAGAGAGAAGTAGGGGGAACATTGCTTTGTCTGTTAAGAGGCGAAGAGGTCCACTTCTGCCCTGTAAAATCTCACCCAGATTTGTTCCACTACCTCGGGGTGGAGTTTCCACTCCCCCGTCGGTATCTTCTATCTGGACAGTAAATCTGCTCCCACATTCAGGCATCCAGGGATCTAAACTGCCCTGAGTAACAGGAGCTTGCCCTGGGCCCAAAGGAGAATCCGACATGCCAGAAAATTCATCTGACGTGAACGTGGACCTCCTTGATGGTTTATGTAAGAGTATGTACTACCGCTGTATTGTCCACCCACACCAAGACGTGGCAGCCTCTGGAGGAAGTATTTCAGGGCCAGAAATTCAGCCATCAACCTGAGACAGTTAATGTGACAATCGAGTTGACGACCCTCCCTATACCCTTGAGCCAGACGCCCACTTAAGACCGCTTCCCAGCCCGTCAGGGAGGCGTCTGTCGTTAGCAAGCTGCAACAACAAGATGTACCTAGAGTGGGACCCAAGGTAAGAAACTGGGTCTGAACCACATAGAAAGGGAACGAAATGTGTGGCACGTAACCCTTATTTGCCTTAGGGGACTGGCCCTTGGATGAAATCCCCTGGCTTTTAGCCACAGCTGAAACGGTCTCATATGCAAAAAGGCCCAAAAGGATCACCGTGGATGCAGACGCCATGAGACCTAGTATTTGTTGATACTGACGAACAGTGCAACTTTGACCTAGCCTGACTTTGCTCAGGGTGTTCTGAATGGATGTGATTCAAGTGGGAGACAATGACCGTGATCGAATTACATATAACTCCCAAGTAATTCCCTGGGAGGGAGAGAGAACGCTCTTTTTGATGTTGAGTCTCAGACCCAGAGCAACCAAATGCGCTAAGACAATATCCTGTGCTGAACTGCCAGTTCTTGAGACTGTGCTAGTATCAGCCAGTCGTCTATGTAATTCAGAATGCGGATGCCCCAGAGTCGCAAAGGATCCAGTGCTGCATCCATGCATTTCGTGAATGTGTGGGGTGATAGGGCTAGGACGAATGGAAGAACCCGATACTGGAAGGCTTCACCCCCGAAAGCGAACCTCAGGAACTTCCTGTGCTGTGGCAGAATTTCTATATGAAATATGCGTCCATGAAATAGATCGTGACCAGCCAACCATGATGTTGGATCTGTGGCATGACCATCTTGATAGTTAGCATCTTGAATTTAAACCCCCTGACAGAGTGATTCAAGCCTCGAAGATCTAAGATCGGACGCAACACCCCACCCTAAATGGGAACCAGGAAGTATTTGCTGTAATAACCAGACTCTTTCTCTGGAAAGGGAACACGTTCTATGGCCCCTTTGAACCAAGAGATTTTACAGTTCTTTCCTTAGTAGACATGTCCGCACCGGTTTTACGGTAGTGGGGGACCATGCCGTTGAAACACGGAGGGCAGTGAGCGAATTGAATTCTGCAGACCTTCTCTACTGTTCTCAGGACCCACATGGAAATACCTGGCAGAAGTTTCCACGCTGCCAGGTTCTCTGAGATGGGTATTAATTTGTCACTTCCTGTTGAGGGGATGTCGAGTGTTCCACATCCTGGACTAAGGCAGGAAGCAGCGGTACACCCAACTTTTCATTGAAACTTCATTCAAACTCTTGAAACACCAGAGGCGGCAGGAATGGAGAGGTTTCATGGGGGTACCGGGTGTGCCGAAGTTGATGATACACGCGCCCCATCCCGAGGGGGCTACCCCCACAAGGCTATGCACAAGGCCGTCAGGGTTTCTTCCTTTTAGAAATTACCCCCCCCCTGAGGTCTTGCTTTGGGGGCTGCCGAGGGCGACGAGCCTGTCCCCAGTCTTTACGAGGGGGAGCACGACTCTCCACGCTTTGTTTCTGAGCCTCCCTTCTGGGTGGCCAACGGCCCCGCCCCCTGAGTGCGACAAGGAAGAAACTGCCTAAATTCTTCCTTGTGGCTTTTTGCCTCCTGGAACCTGGAG
Source organism: Moxostoma hubbsi (assembly GCA_032164185.1). Taxonomy (NCBI): domain Eukaryota; kingdom Metazoa; phylum Chordata; class Actinopteri; order Cypriniformes; family Catostomidae; genus Moxostoma; species Moxostoma hubbsi. Next base: position 11,175,282 of record JAVLUX010000215.1, read on the forward strand.
AAAACTGTATCCATAGTGTCTCCAAATAGGCCAGAAGGCAAATCCAGGGCATCAAGAAGGAAAACTTTGTCCTTATCTCTGATGCCCGATAGGTTGAGCCATAGGTGTCTCTCCGTGCTGACCAAAGCAGACATAGACTGGCCAATGGCACGGGCTGTCTGCTTGGTTGCACGGAGAGATAGATCCGTGGCTCTATGAAGCTCAGAGATAGTTGTTGTGGTGGCTCAGTGGTTAAGGCTCAGGGTTACTGACCAGAGGGGTCACTGCCAAGACACCACTGTTGGGCATTTGAGCAAGGCCCTCCAGGGGTGCCGTATCATGGCTGACCCTGCACTCTGACCCCAGCTTAGCTGGGATATGTGAAAAAAATTATTTCACTGTGTATCTGCAGAAATGTATGACAATTGATAAATAATTTTTTTTTTAATTATAGCAGCATGCTCTTCCCCCAAACAAACAAAGAAAAACTAATGTGTGTTGCCTTAGAGCGTAGACAAGGGAACACACATCGTTTGCTCTGACTTTCAGTCATTCTCTCTTTTTAAATTTTTTTTCTTTTTCTTTTCTTTAGAAAGAAGAGAAAGAAGAGAAAGATTTTCTGCGCACTGCCTAACAAATTCTCCTAACAGAGGAAAGAAAGTTCTGACAGGCTCATGAAGCACACACACACACACACACACACACACACACACACACACACACACACACACACACACACACACACACACAGAGTGATCTGAAGACAAACGATCTGCCGATGTGCCTGTGATGTATCTATATATAGCCCTGCCACAGGTGAATCCAATGATTACACCGGCAGAGGCTATAAATTCATTATTAATGTTCATTGACGTGTTGCACACATATTCACAGCTGGACGCACCTAAAGTTGTTCCCAAAGTGCTTTTTCAGCGCAGCATCATAAGTGTAGCTTTTTGAAAGGGAACATCGTATTATTCCCTGCTTTTGATATAAAAAGGTAAAAACACATGCGCACAACACTAAACAGATATGCACACATTTGATAAGCCAGTAAAGTGTAGTGTACACTACACGACTCCAGCTCATTTCCTTTGATATTGAGTCAGCGACCGCGGCGAGAAGTCTCAGATATCGCGATCAATGCTCTTATAGTGTGCACACTCCTGTGAAAAGCACCTACAAGTGGTAGATGCTACGACAGATGTCAGGTATGTACACTGTCCCGACGAGCAAGAGACCGACAATGAGAGCAAGAGGATAGCCAAGTGTTGGGAAGCAGGAGACAAAATGTTATTCTAAAATAAAATAAAATATCATCTACATCTCCTTAACTGCTGTCATGCATTTTGGGCGATCCATTTGAAATGGGATAATGCTAAAGACAGCTTTAACAGACTTTTTTTTTTCTTTCTTTTTTTTTTGCTGGTTATATGTGGATTTAAAAAGAAATAAGCGTGCTATCTGAAAATGTTCAAATGCGAATGCATGATCATGCACACGTTTTTAGCTTTTTTTTTTTTTGTGCTTTACTATCATTCAGTTATACACAGGCGTTATGATTGATGTATTTCCTCATGAAATCAGAGACTCTCCCCATGAAATCCAAACACAAGTGGTCAAAAGCGACAACTAGGTGACGGTGATGTGTCTCACTTGTACACTTGTGATCAGATCACTCAAAATGCATAATACCAGGTGTACACAGGGCCTCTGTCAGGGACGAATGGTTGTGTTGTTGATACACACATTCTACAATCTGTTGTGTACTGTGACCACCAGAACGACAGAAAACAACACTGTGCACCAACTGTAAGTCATTTAGTGTAAACTAGGCTTAAGAATGGTGGTTACATGCAAGGCGAAATCAGGTTAAAGTGCAAAGATGATGTCCTTATATGCCTGTATGGCCTATAACGGATTTTTTTGCCTGTTTAATTGCCCACCAGGCAAAACATTTTATTCCGATTTCTTAGAAAAAGTGTATGCAACCTCAAAAAGATATATGATCTGAGGTATCATTCATGTAGCACAAAGATGCCTAAGAAACACAAATTCCTACTCTTCTTTTTTTCCCCCTCATAACCAACATGACTCTTAAAAACAAGCCATTCATCTCAGTGTAGAGCTTCCGTCTACTTCTGGTGGCTAATTTAGGACTAATTGCTACAGAATGAAGATGGAGTCACAGATGCTGACAGCTGGCCAGATATATCTTTTAGAATCTCAGTGTCACTCACTCGAGATCCAATTAAAGGCTGCAGCTGTGAATGGACAAACAAGCGACTCTTTTCCAGCTTCCAGTCAATCAATGTGTCTCATTGTCTATCGACGACTCACATTCACCGCCTTATACATCAAGGTGAAAAAAATTCAAAATATCCCAGCAGACTTCTCCTTGATCAATAGGAACGGAAAGGGTCACATGCAGCTGCAGTAGTTAAATATTTAGTAAGACTTGCTTATTGACTGGCACTGAAGACTTGAAGACAGTTTTGTCTGACAGTATATTTGGAAAAACTGGAAACAAAGAATTTAGTCAATCATTCCCAAAGCTGTCATCACAGATAACAGGATAAAACATGAAAAAGACAGAGGTCAACTAGATCAATAAAAATAAAATCAATCCAGTCAATAAGCAGCTGATTTCTGTCTGAGAGCCCTGGAATTTAAAAGGCACTTCCATATTGCTTTGGATTGCTTTTAGATTAAACTCAGATCTCTCTGGATGTAAATACTAGAGCTCCAGGCAAAGATACTTTTATTTATGCCTTTCTCTAATGGTGCATCTAGAAAGCAACAAGAGTTATCGGTCTGACAAAATGACACACTGATTCGGCAAGTCTAATAACATTATTCTGATTAGACAAGTATAATCGCTGCCCATCTCTCTCAGGAAAGGGGATATCTCTCCCTCTGTTTTGCAGATGGAGGGCAGATGGCTGCATTTCACTGATGGCAAGGTTCCATTTCCTTAAGGTCAACAGCCCACTGCCACAAACAGGCAAAGAAGCTCAGATTTACAATCAGTATTTGCATTTAAAATAGGTGTTGAAAAAGATCAGACTGAACTGCATTGTAAGAGGTCAAAACACAATATAAATGGCACATTTAATCACGTATTTGGAAAAATGTATGGTAAAGCGTTTGTCAAGCATCATTGTGAAGTGTGTACTTATCATGTGTAGAATTGTTGGCACAGTAAGACCTATGGAGACCTGTATTGTTGGCTGTTTATGTTGGCTGTTTTTAAAAATGGAAAATCATACACATTGGAAACCTGAAACCTTGAGGACAGAAGATCTTGGTATTGCTTCTCATCTACTTTCAAAATAGTTTAATTTACCTGATTTACTCTCCTCAAGTTCTCTTCAGGTGGGAAGCAATTACTCAATTTTAACAGGGTGAGATTTCATACATTTATTTCAATTTCTTCTCACAATCCAAGCATGGATGCTATGTCTTTTTGGTCATTTTGAGCTACTATAACATAATCCTTACTAACTGGTCCACACATGCTTTTTTTCAGTACCTTCTTTTGTGCCCCATCTTTAAAAACACTAGGATACTTCTGCATGTTTCTTCCTTCTAAAACCCACATAATTATGATGAAAGCATGTAAGATGAGGCAGTTCAAACCACACTGGATCCTAGCACAGGCTTCTGCAAAAATAGCCTACTTAAGTGAGCTAATTATGTGGGGCACAATTAGTGTTGGGAACCAAGAACCAATTCTTATTCAGAATCGGTTCCATTTTTAAAACTTACCAGAACCAAATTACTTTGATGGCTTTCGGTTCTCAAACGTGTATTCTTACCTTACGTACTAAAATACACTGAATGTATGAACCAATTTTTTTTTTTATTTAAATTTTTCATATTTATATGGCTGAATTTTTTTAAAGTTAAATTGAATGAACCACAACCTCACATTTATCTTTTCAAATTTAAATCTTCAAAACTGGCAAAGCTATATCCATCCCAATCCAGAGGAACGAGTAATTTAGAATAGAGGAATTCCCAAACCAGAGCGTTCTGAAATGTATATCTAAAGATGCAGTTTATCAGAGTAAAGTCTGCCAAAAAACTGACTTAACTATTGTTCTCCATACAAGCATCTTCTTTAATAAACAAAAAGTGAAGCTAGTCTGTCTCCAGTAAGGACATTTTAGCCTTGGCTGTTTCGAATCCATTGATTGTGACAAACAGTGGAGACAGTAATCCTGTGCAGGTACTAGATTGCCATGGTCCTGATCAATAGGCCCCGCATGAAGGAGGCAATGCCCACAGCAGCAGCAGCATTCATCAAAAGGATAACAGGAACAAAGTCAACACTGCCCACAGTCTGCCTACACAGCAACCCACTTGGACGAACAAAGCATGTAAATACTTTATCTCCCAGCTGAAATGTAAGTCAGGTTTGTTCAGGGTGAGCTCCATGTAAGGGAAGAACCACACAGAAGACTACAGAGTGTAAACAGAGTGAAAAGAGCTGAATAGGGGATATGACTTTTCTACCACATTTCACTTGACATACAGGTTCTCAGTATACAGTGTCTCATACAGTATCTCTTAATGTTAAATCAAAGAAAGAGTTGTCATTTTGTAAATCATGTGTAAGTTATTTCAGAGAAACCGACATGACTGCATTTTGTTAGAAGTGAAATGAAATAGGGAATGAAACTTAATTAAAAATGTTTCTTTGATGCTTGCATTTATTTCTTCAAAGTATATTTTATGAACTCTGCTTCATACCTTTTATATCAATTTTGTTTCAGCAGAAGTTCTCAAAAAAATGTATGTCCTCTACATAATGTGACTGGTTGGACAGTTTCTTCATTTTATGTGAGCTCTATAATTTAGGTTTCACTAATTCAGTATAGGCATCGCATTCAGTTGATAACATATTTTCAATGTAATGCTGTTAAACTCATTGTAAAGGCATTCTGTAGATTCTTCCATTTGCAAGGGAAATATATCACTGTTACATCATAATGTACTAGAGTAGTTTTACCAATGATGCTGGTGATGCATTCAACTGAACCTGATAAGGTGGTGGACATTCTCCTCCCGCCGTAAACTGAAAATTTTTCACACTTAAGCTTCATGGAAAATTATTTTTTTCTTGACCTCTTGGTTTATTTGATTCACAAAATAACCTCCAATGGCAGCCAGAACATGCAATGACAGCAAGTTCCTCACTTTGATATTAAACACATTTGTGTGTTTGCTACATCATGCATTTCAGTCATAAAAATGAATTAAATTACTGTTTCGCATAGATGTTAAAATCATACTATTCTCATTTACTAGCGCATCTGATGCCTTATATGGCATTTTCATGGCCGTGGATTATGATAATTGTGAATGAACGTGCACATGGCCCCTATTTATGAATGTTTGCAATTCACTAACATACACATATTTAGTGAACAAATTTGGGGAGAATTAAGTGTTTGTGAATCTAGAGGAAAGTTTTCGGGAAGGTCCATTTTATGCGCAAATTACTCCTACTCAAATTTACTCATATATTTACAAAAGTTTCATGAATGAGGTCCAATGAATGTGAATGGTGACTGAGACTACCATTCTGCCTAGCATCTCGGTAGTCTTTCACAGAAGAAAGAAAGTAATATCGGTTTGGAACAACAAGGGTGAATAATGGTAAATAATGGCGAGAACTATTCCTTAATGCCCATTTATAGTGCTGAAATTAAATGTTCAACAAGCATCATCAATATAGTTTTGGCCATATAGCATATATTATATCTGAAGTGAATCAAAGTCCCGCATTTGCACATTTCAATGTTATTTAGAGAATTGGGGGATCATTTTTTGTCCCTGCATCGAACTGTGAACATTTCCAAAGTGCAGCCAGATAAGATACCAATCAGCAGGCCAGATTGGTTTTCCAGTATCTGTGTGGAGATCAGAAAGACGCATCGGTGAGATAATTTGCAAATGTTTCCTGTGACCTCCACACATTCAAATGGAGTTCTTGTTTCGGTGCTGTCTCGGGTGTCCGCAAGTTTACCCACAAACCCCCGAGCCTCATGCAGATGGGGACATATTAAAATTCACTGCAGCCCAGCAGTGAATACCACTCTATATTTTATTAAATTAAAATCACTCGTTTAGAACTTGTGAAAGAAAGGTTGGAACAATACAGCTGATAGATAGATTGAACAACAGACAGACAGACAGACAGACAGACAGACAGTCATAGTTACCCTGGTGACCACTAGTATGTTTATTGTTCTCTGCCTGTCTTGTGTTTGATTATGGGTTTTGTAGTTCTTTTCAATGTCTTTGTTTCACTGGTTCTTATGATTATTAGTCCCAGTTGTGCCTTGTTTTCTCATTAGGTCCATGTGTATTTAATCCCTGTGTTTTCCTCTGTTCATTGTCAATACTTAACCTTTCATGGCTGTAGTGTTTTTTGCTTTTTTCGTGTTTTTAGTTTCTTGTGTTTATTTTTCTGATTTTATATTAAAAAGCCTGCACTCAGATCCTCTTTCTCTTGTCTCGTTCCTGCAAACATAACAGAAGAACTGACCACACTCTGGATCTAGCAGCTTTGTAACTGTTGTCTAGACTCAGACAAGGAGGTGGTACCATCAAGCAGTATATAGAGCAGGTCTGCAGTATCACCCAGGCTCTCTATTGGGGAGATATTGCGCTCAAGGACTGCTATTGTTTTGGACTCAACGAGCCTGTAAAATCCTGTCTGCCAGGGGGCAGATGTGATCTTTCCTTGGTTGAGTTCATTGACTATGCTTTAATGCTCACATTCTCCCCTTACACTGTGGGGTATGGCAGTAATCTCATGCCGCTGCCAGTGCTCAGCCCTGCCACAGTCAACGAGCTAGTTCCTAAAGCCTCGTCTGTCCCAGAGCTAGCACCTGAAGCGTCATCCGTCCCAGAGTCAGCACCTGAAGCCTCTTCCATCCCAGAGCTAGCACCTGAAGCCTTGTCCGTCCCAGAGCTAGCACCTGAAGCCTCATCCGTCCCAGAGCTAGCACCTAAAGCCTTTTTCATCTCAGAGCTAGCACCTGAAGCCTCAGCTGTCCCAGCGTCCTCGGCCACAGAGGTTGTTCCCACAGCAGTGCTCCTGGCCATTCAAAAGAAGAGGAGAAGGGCTTCTGTTCTCCAGTTGCTGCCAGTGCTACCGGACACGGAGGCTGTTCTCCATTTGCTGCCAGCGCTACCGGCCACGGAGGCCATCGACAAGCCTGTCCTATTCCCTGTAGTCATTGACCAGTCTGTTGCTCAGTCCATTGGCCAGCATCTGTCAGACACATTGTACCAGTCTGTTCAGTTCCTCCGAGCCTCCAGAGACTCTTCTTCCTGCGGCCATCTCGCCCCCTGAGTCTCTACCTCCTATGGCCTTTGAGTCTTCCATGGGACCGCACCTTGAATTCTCAGATTCTCTGGCCTCTGAGCCCTCTGAGTTCCCTTAGTTCCTTGCTCTGACCTCCAAACCCTTTGAGTCCCATTGGCTTGACCTCTGGGCCCTCACTTCTGATCACTCTAATTCCCCTGTTGCCTTGACCCTGCCAGCTTCTAACGGCCATCCACCGGGTTTCCAGTGGTCTGCCCCGCAATGTCTGCCCTGGTCTCCAGGCCCTCCGCCGGCTACGTCTTTGTATCCTGGACATCCTTCCCTGGTTTCCTGGCCCTCTGCCAGCTACGTCTTTGTCTCCTGGTCCGCCCTGGTCTCTTGGTCCATGTCTTTCTCCAGGCTCTCCACCAGCTCCACCCGAGTTGCCTGGTTCTCATCTGGATCTGCCTTTGCCGCCTGTCCATCTTGCCCTCCAGCAGTCTCTTTGGATTCACCCATGGCCTTCATGGTTTTAGGATTATTAGTCCTAGGTGTTCAATGTTTTCTCATTAGGTCCTTGTGTATTTAATCCCTGTTCTTTCCTCCGTTCAGTTCTTAACCTTTCATGGCTGTAGTGGTTTGTTCTGTTTGTGGTTTCTTATATATATTATATATATATAGTTTATATGAAAAAACCTGCACATAGATCCACTTTCTCTCATCTTATTCCTGCAAACATTACACAAACAGCCAGCTGATTTATTGATCGGAGAGGAAACATGTTGCATTGATGTTAAAGGAATGGTTCATCAAAACATTTTAAGTCTGTCTTTATTTATTCACCCCCATGGCCATATCTTTCCAAAACCACATGACTTTCTTTTTTCGGTGGAACAATAAATTAGAAATTAGATTAAAAAAAATCTTTCTCATGAATGTATCAACTCACTATGAAATGTTTTGTGTGTGTGTGTGAGAGAGCGAGCCACATAAAATATAAGAGCGTACAGGCATTGAACAGCATGAGGGTGAGTAAATGATGACAGAACTTTCATATTTGGGAGAAATATTCATTCAGCTACTGAGAGACAGCAGAATTGTGACAATTAACAATACAGATAATATATATATATATATATATATATATATATATATATATATATATATATATATATATATATATATATATATATATATATATATAATTATTACTGAAGCACACAGACACACACACAAACATTCACCTTCAGCTACGGATAAAATGTCACAACTAAATTATTAATCCTTATGTTGAATAAAAATCAATGTCCTACTTCTTTGTTATAAGACACCAAACATTTCCTCTCTGTTATAACAGATATTTTAAAAGCTCTTTTGATATTAAAATCTTGCATTTGAAACAATTTAAAAAAAGAAACAAATAAAAAAAAAATAGGTGCTTTAGTGAATATAAAAATGCTTTTATTATCAGAACAATTGTAATGTACAGTACTTTCACACAAACTTATCTATTTTACATCTACTGCAACTACTGTAAGTGATGTAAATGTATTGATTGTGTGGCAGGGCAGAGGGTGGGGCCGGGTCATGATGATAAACACCCGGTCCCGTATCAGGCTAATCAAGCCTCCGAGAGGGATAAAGGCCAATGGCAGATGGTGGTGCGACGAGAGAGAGATCATTTACGGACATGTCCGTCATTTGTGTGTTTGTCCTTTTAAGTTTATCATTAAAATATTATTTATATTGACAAGCCAGTTCTTGCCTCCTCCTTGCCCTTGAATTACATTACAGATTGTTCTTATCACACTCATGTACACTTCTTTCATATGGGTATGATAATGAATAAAAATGGCATTTGATTATTGCCGTGTAAATATGATAAAATGTGCAAATTCAATAATGTGTCCACAGGCACCATTAAGATGTCAAGAGGAAAGTTCTGGCGTTCACAAATTACAGAGGGACTGCTAACTTAATGAACTAAAATAAAGTGACATTGGATTTCAACAAAGACTTGGCATTTAAATTTGATTGATGCTTTGTTAAGAAAATCATCAAACCATCACTTCTAAATGCCACAACAGACAGTTTAACAGATGGGCCTGGGTGTATTTTGAAAGGTTTAAATTACATAATGCTAATCCAACAGGCAGAGTGAAATACAATAGTAATCTTTAAAATAAAAATTGTGTCCAGCACACTTCATAATAACCAACATAACCACCATATGCTGCCTTCTTTTGAAATATCGAAAGACCCAGGGTAGACTCAGGTCTTGCTGCCTTTAGTACATTTTAGAGTGTCCCTTTGAGACTGACTTTAAGAGATGCCTCCCTGTCTGTGAAAATATGCCAAAGTCTTCATACTCCCTGAGAAAGGATAGAACGGGGGAGAAAAACATGGATATGGACTGTTTGCAGTAGATCCAACATACTAAAACTGCACTGTTTCAGGAGAAATAGGGGAGACTGTGGCTTGTTGTCACACTTTCACTAGTGAATATTTCTTAGAATAGACGTATTTTAAAAATGTATTTCTATATAGATGCATTCCCTTATGTCTTGGCTACAAAAAGCTATTACACATTTCTACATCTAATGCTCAGGGGCTAAGATTCAACTCACTGAACACATGTTGACCTTAAAGGAATATTCCAGGTTTAACACAAGTTAAGCTCAGTTGACAGTATTTAGACTTTTCTTTTCTTTACAAACACTTTTCTTCCTTTTCTTTACAAAAACCTAAAAAAATCAAGGTTACTGTGAGGTACTGACAATGCAAGTGAATGGGGCACATTTTTGGAGGGTTTTAAGGCAGAAATGTGAAGCTTATCATTTTATAAAAGCACTTAAATTCTTCTGTTAAAACTCATGTATTATTTGAGCTGTACAGTTGTTTAAATTGTAATTTTTACAGTATTTTTAGGGTTTGTTGACATTAGGTAGTTGTAAAATTGTCTTACATTACACAGAAAAGTTTAGCAAGTGATTTTATCACATTAAAATAATATGAAAACGCATACTGTTTATGTCTTGTGGCTATACTGATTAAAGTACAAAATAAAGCCAGGGCTGGATTGTAAATCTGGCATACCAGCCATTTTCCCGGTGGGCCGACGCACGTTGGGGTCGATAAGGGGTGGACTTGCCAATGGGAGAATCGGGCAGCTGAAATGAGCCACCATGTTGTGCAGAATGGGCCACAAAATGGCACCGCTATATGCCTAAGGGGGCAGTGATATGCAGAAGAGAGACCCCCCCCCCCCCCCCCCCCCCCCCCCCAACTCAACAACTTTTGTGCCTGTTTCTATGTAAAATCCTGGGCTGATTTCTCTTCCCAGTCCACCCCTCACCTGCGTGAAGCGTTTGTCCTGACGGGAGAAGGGAAAGAAGTCTGTAGCAATGCTTGCTGCATGATATCAAGGCTGTGTAAATGCGGAGAGCAGATGAGTTTGTGGAATGATTATGAATGGGTTGGGACATGTGATCTACCTCTTGCATAGCCAAATTTGCTTGTGTCTGCTCTGACAGAGGCTGTGTAAAACTGCGGTGTGCTGTGTGATGGTCAGAGGGAGTGCAGCACGGCAAGGAGCTTGCGTCAAAATGTCTGCGTTGGTTTGAAAAGAAGTTGTAATTAAAGTATAGGTCGAGTTTGGATTTGACAAGTTTGTTTGGATGGAAGAGCTGATCTGCTGAAGGCGAATGCTTTGCAGAGAAGTTGCATCCGATTGTCCAAGTCGCTTGCATGGGTCTGTTCATGGGCAATGGGTGGGATCCAATGCCGGAAGACTCAACGCAATGAAAAAGGTAAGTGGCTGTTTATATACGTTTACTCTGGTAATGTGATTGGTCGGATTAAATGACATTCCTCTTCCAGAACCTAGTATATAAAACTCCATTAAACGAGAAGAACAGCAGAATCTTGAATGTCTCCTCCATGGAGGGAGCAATAGAATTGCTGATGCTCCATTTTTTTGGAAGTGCACACTGAAGTACAGGGCAAGGGCATTTAGGAATAGAGTACAGGTGCCAGAGAGGGCCATAAAGCAAGTAATTCACATGAAAAAGAGGCTATTAAGGCATTGATTGACTGCTGCTCCTAGTTTGCAGCCATGGGGGAATTTATCAGATTGGATTGAGCACAACAACAGCCGCAAGAAGTTTTCCTAGTCAGCAATTCTATTTATCAAAGTCTACGTAGAATTCTTAATTTAGTTTTCATACTCATTTCCTAACCCCCGTTACCCCATCAAAGCATTACTAAATCACTCTAAAACAGGGCAGAGTACACACACACACATTGCCAGGTGCTGCAGTGTTTGTGATTTAAAGCTTTGATTCTGTTCAAACGACAGCAGAGGTTAGCCTGGAGCAGGCTCAGCCGATTCATCATTTCCTGCTTGATAAGAGAGGGATTAATACATTTAAAGCTTTGGTCGCCAGCAGTCATCCGTCTAAACGTGGCCTAATCCATTCAGGTCGCAGCTCCCCGGAGAATGCAGCTAAACAGAGAAAACACCTGAAACTCTGATGCAAGGGTGGGTTGCTTACCTATTAAGACTGGAAGAGGCGTGCTGAGAGGTAACATGACATTAAAGTCCAAGGCTAAGGAAATCTCACGCTGGGGCCGATCTCAGCTCGACGGGGTACGCGACTCTAGAAAATGCCAGAATTCTGCCCTGTGGCTTTGGGCACCTTCACTAGAGCAGCAGGGCCAGATGGATTGAGGACCAGAGGTAAAGTTTGACCTAAATGCTGGAAATGGAAAAAGAGCTTATGCCACCCTTTCCACCCCTTCTGTACAAAACAGTAACCCTGACAACCCCATTCCGAATCTGGCCTCTGGATCACATGGGGGATTTTGTGGCCAAAAGACATGCCATTGGGCTTTGAATCCAATCCAGCATCAGAATTTGCAATTATGTGCCTGTGTTTTTAGGACACTCATTTTCTGTGCCCTAATAGCTCATAATGCATTCATTCCACATTTAATTTATCAGCCATGCCCATTTGTTCTCCCTCTCTCTCTCTTTTGCTCCCGCTCTTCCCCCTTCTCTTGTGTGCAAATGTGATGGCTGCAGAATGAAAGCGATCCATTATGCACATGTGTCTGAACAAGGCGACCTGTGTCACAGCTGGCTCTCTCTCTGCCTCTCTAATTTCAGTTTTATTGTGCACCAGGCCGACCCCTGAATACACACTAAATACACACTTCCTGGCCTGATGGATCTACCGAGAGAAACTGTAGATTTGGGGGAAAAAAGAGAAGCCGGATCCAACCTGCAATTGTTACCTACCTCCCGCAGTACAGAAAAGCCTCCATTGTGCACGAGAGAATAAGACCTAATTACTTTACTGAAGGAGCAGCTCTGGAGACCGTGGTAAGTGTGGTCTGACTTTTTCTTCCTATATTTCAGAGCCCTCAGGGCCAGACCGGCTTCAATTTGAAATGGATTGTTTGTATGCACCCGAGCTCTGTCTCATCTGTGAGGGCTGCTACCACATGGCTATTGACAAAAATTGGCAGAAATTATGAATAAGTAATTGCACCTTAATTACACTTACACTGTCAGGTGGAATCAGAGTATAAAGACCAAAAGCCCCTAAAAAAAGAAAAAAGCAAAAAAAAAAAAAGAAAAAAGAATGAAATAAATAAACAATGAGCATATTAATGGACAACTGATAATTTAGCAGAAGGAGGAGGTGTACATAGGCATGTGATGATCAGATGCCTGAAACTAATAATTTCAATGAAATGACCACAGTGAAACATGTTTAAATACTCCATTTAAAACTATATGTGACTTTATGACCATGCGCTACATACGCATCCTTCAACTAACATCAGCAGGGGAATTTGGGTCCCCATGCAGCCGTTAATATGGCCCTGATCGGGATGCTCAAACAAACAGAAAAATGTTTTGATAGTGCCAAAAAGCCACGCTTTTCACAGAAATTATTTATAGTTATCTCTGGATATTAAGCTGTGATAGGCAGGCGTAAGAGCGGGAGGGGGGGTGTTTTTATGGGCTGAACTGCAAGAGGGGTGGTGGGGTTCAAACATTACTTCCCAATGTCTGAACTGCTTGAAGCAGGCAGCAAAGAAAGGCAGAGTGGGTGTGTGCTTAAAATAGTGCCGCTCTAGGCGAATATTGCTGAAACGGTTCTGAAGCAAAACAGTCTGGACTAGTTTTCTTTTTGAAATTGGAGGTGCCGTTCCACCCCTATTTAACCTCTGGGGATAGAATAAAGTATTTTATCATTGGAAAAATTACACACTTCAGCTGTAAAGGTGCGCTTAGATTTTTTAAATATGACTTCTTGGACTTACACTGACACTTAGGGGCATGGATGCTACATCATTCAAACAATAGTTTTTTGTTACCGATGTCAGTGTATAAACTCACTGTTCACAGTAAACCATGATTAATATAATACATAACTAAAATTTCCATTAACAGGGTGATTGTTGAGATTGAGTGGTATTCAGCAGGTCATGTGATTCTAACATGGCAGGCCCCATGAGGGGACCCTCTCCTTTTATAAGGTACCTGATATGACTGGACTCTTCATCTCATGTAAGTGGTCAAAATTGTATACATAGTATGTTTAAAAATTATTAGAAATTCCTAAAATGACTGAGTGCACTTTTAAATTACTAGCAAAAAAGCTAAAAACTGATTGAAAATGGACAGCATCTAATATATAAACTTTCACTTCAGACATCCATATAATTTCAAATCTAAAATCTTTTTAATTTATGAACTACTTAAATTCACTGCACTGCAGTACAAGAGCAATACACAATGCCAGATGAACATCAAGCAAAATAACAAGAGACAGTGGAAGAAATGCCCTCTGATAAGTGACAGTGACTGTGCTGCATACTGTCTGAGATGACGGGATGAATGGTGACACAATGAATGAGTGAATGACAGCACAATGACAAGATGAATGAAGCAACAGAACTGATGGATTTAAATGAGGCCTGGCAGGCAGGATAGAGGCGAAGAACAATGGGGATTGACAGAGGAAATTATGGACCAACCCCCCCTCCAGGTCTCTTCCACCCGAGAGAATTTGTGGTGGGTGGGTGGCCGAGTTTTCCCCCTCAGGGTGAAAGCAGTAAGATGCTGAGCAAATGACCTGGGCAAATGTCATTTTGGAAATCTACCAAATGTCAACTTTTTATCTTTTGATCTGTGGTCTGTATTTATTATCCAGTCCCTGCTCATAAATTTCCATTGGCTCCCAGGGGGCACCGGTGCTGCAATGCAGTAAATTAATTGTGGCCCCTTTTTTTATAAGACTTCAGCCACACACTTAGTTCCATCAGCTGCATCTGCTTGACCTGTTGTTCACTCACACTGGGGAAACATCTTTCAGTCATTTACAGAGCAAATGTTCTGTTCTTGACCTCCACAGCACCGTACAAACTGACCAATCCCTGACAATACATTTCATATTGCTCTTGCAACCGTTTTATAAATAATACGCCATTCAAGGCTATTCGTTACAGTGATTTTACTATGGTAAAGGGTGTTCTGATTGTTTTACACCATGGACAAATATGCAGTCACAATCTTTCAAAAATACATTTAAAGGACTATCCTAAATGCAAATGTGAAGAGAGTAAAATATGTAAATAAAGTTGATTTTCTAAATTAAAACAGAGTTGCCATTTTACTAGTGACTATTTGGAAAAAACAAAGAGACTCAAAACATGCTGTGAAAATCTCTCTCATCTGACTTGAGCAACATCTGAATGATTGTCTCGCCATTATTTCCTTTGTAGTGGGAACTGGACACTGAGGTGAAGGTTGACCCCCAGACCAAGGGTGGGTCCTTAAGACCTGTAGAGGAGACAACACTGCAGCAGACACTTGAAGAGAGCCACTCAGCAGGGGTCAGGAGGTCACAGCAGCCTGTGAAAATACTCTAGTGCTGTGGATCGCCCTCCACTGGTGTGAAAGACATACCAGGATACACACGACTACACAGCTGAATGCTAAAGAGCATTTACAACTGAACCAAAGAAAGTAAAAGAAGAAAAGAAAGAGATAACTGATGAAATAGAGACAAAGAAGGACAGGGAATGCAATGTATTTGATCTACTTTGTGATGTTGTTGTGAAGGTTGATTGAACTTGTTTCATCTTTTTACACATGTAGTTCTTACTGTGCAAACATCCTTTCAATGTGCTTCATACATGCAATAATTTCAACATTTCATCGACATTAAATCAATGATCAACATATTACATTAAATTATATTTCCAAGGCTTTTAGTCCATGTTTATTAGCTTTGAGGCCAGCTCAATATATGATATTTATGACTTACTCCTCACTTCAAATATATTTGTCCAATAAAATGCTCTCTAGAATGAGTATCTCACTCCCCATGCAACCGAATGGCAAGTATCAAATCATTGTTCATTGCTATGTCAGAACTGAAGCCTATAGAGCGCAACAGTCTGGTTCTAGAAGTAAAAATCCAATTCTTTTTCTCCAGAGGTGAATTGATTTTTAACGATAACTTATAAATCTTTTAAGACAGACCTCCTTAGCTGAAGTTGTTAATCAATGGAATATGCTTCTATTGAAGCCATCAGTCTGTGTTATTTCAACATCATTTTTAAATACTTGTTTAGCTTCATAATTCCTGGTAAACAAGAACATGATCCTGAAGTGAAATATCCTCCAATTAGAAAATTACGGCTAACACAGTGTGCCAAATAAGTTGTGCAGCGACCGTCAAACTCCCATGCGGAGCATTCTGGGCCCCCTGACTGTATATTGCTCTGGGCCCCTAAAAAATACAGTTTTTAATTTGTTGTGGTGCTCCCTGGACCTTTGGGCCCCTAGAATCATCATCACCTTTCAACCCACTAGCTCCCATGGTGCATCGTGAATGACCCAAACAAGTCAGTCTGCCTATCCACTCTATATATAAACTATATATATACTTGTATATATTAAGGATGTGCCAGGGTGGTCAACTAATCAACTAGTTGTCTAACAATTGACTATTCGATGAGTGGGGTCGACTACTAAGATTAATATTTTTAGTGGTGGTGGTTTTAATGGGAGACGAATTTGTCAAATTAATTACGAAACGCAAATTTTGCGATTTTGTGTAATAGCTTGCTGTGCTTAATAGTTTATAAAAGTCAGCACAGTTAAACCCTCTACAAGAAGTTTATGGCATTTTCACACTCGGTCCATTTCAGGAGTCTGAGCGTGAATAGCGGGATTTTTAGCTCATATGTGAACCCTCTAAACGATCTCAGACCCCTTTAAAGCTAACCAAGCTGAGACCATTTCTGGATGTGGTCTGAGTACGGTTCGCTTGCAGCCTGCGTTTTGGCTCGCTAATAACATGCATCGTGAACACAAAGCGCTCCAGGCTTACTTGATTTTCCAATTCACGTAATACCAATCAAGTTTGGCCCTGGCTACCTTACTCCAATAATGATGATGCTGCATATACTGTTTCTTTGGAGATGTCAGAGTTGCTGATAAAAACTATTTAAATTCCTCACAAAACAAACTTAAGAATCTTTCTTCAGTGTTCTGTGCAAACAAAAACTCAAGGGTTTAACTGGACCCATTGGAATGTCGTGTGAAAGTTAAGAGATTACTAGTAACCCGAGGGTGTTGTAACCAGCCCTACTCAACCCGCTCCGAGCGTGAATCGAACTGGCATCTTCGGCGTTAGAGGAGGGCACGCTAACAAGGAGGCTAAAGGCTGCAGCCTCTAGCATCAATCGCTAGTGCGCCTCTTAAGGCCAGGGGAGTGAGGTTTACACACTGCACAGCTACCTACCAGCTTGCTACTGTTATATTCACCCCCCCTAAACCTCACTCCAATTTGGGTCACAGCACCGTTGTAACCAGTCCTACTCAACCAACTCCGAGCAGGAATCAAACCGGCGTCTCCGTCATGAGAGGCGAGGCATGCTAGCAAGGAGGCTAAAGGCTACAGCCTCTAGCATCAGTCGCTAGTCTGCCTCTTGAGGCCAAGGGATTAAGGTTTACACACTCCACAGCTACCTACCTGCTTGCCTCTGTAACATTGTACATGGATAAAACCATGATCGATTGTATTTTTATGTTGGTAATATGACTAATCTACCATGATCCATGAATGAATTTATGAATGTTGGCTCTAAATGCTGTAATATTTATATAAAAATACAATGTATATTCAGAGTTGTTATATATCTGCACTATTTTTTGATGCAGAAGATCAATTAAATATGTTTTATTGAACAAAGACACCAGTACTCATACTGATTATTCCTTTTAAGGGTATTAAACACATTTAATCATCTTAATATGTTGAACTAATTAACTCTTAATATTTAATATAGCCATTTTAATAATAATTATAATCCATTTTGTCTTTTAAATTGTGGTCTGGGTTCCACAAAAACAACACAGTGTGAATGCAAAATTGACTGAGACACCGTAATGGGTCAAGTACACCAAAAAGTGATCTGAGCCAACTTTCGAAGTCAAAGACAGTGTGAATGCAAAGAGAACTAGGTCCTTTTTCATTTTTCCACTTTTTGGTCCACTTAAAGGGGTCTGAGTTTGGTTCTTTTAAAGAAGACCCAAGTGTGAAAACACCATAGTCTCTAACGCTAGGTTTAGTCCTTTTATATGCAGCTATTACAGCAATCGGCGGCAAATCAACAATAAAATTCAGGACGATCACTCTTGGATGTTAAATCCTCTGCTTTGAGAAATACTCCAGAATTTGTGAGGTGTTGTGGAGAGATTAAAGTCCTTTGCTGACATTGTCCGACACTGCTTAAATAAATAGTTGCAGTAAAAAAGGTTTAAATTGCTTGATGTCGTAAACTAGAAAGACCTTAAGTAAACAGCCTTGTACCTTTGTCTTTTTGTCCGATTACCTTTTGCTTCAAATAAAAATTGTGTGATTCACCTAAGAGCTGGTTGGTTTGGTTCATGGCTCAGAACTCTTTCATGAAGGATTTTATAAAATCTCTGTGGAAAAAAATGAAAGGGAAAAATAATTCCAGAACCCAGACTGCTGAAAAAGCAGGCCAGCACTGTTGAGCAACAGTATATTGGCCTATTGGCCACCAGGGAGAAGCCCTTTGATATTCCTCGCCCAAACTTCAATGAGAAATAGGTGAACACTTGACAATAACTGTGTTTTGTAAGCGATTTAATTGGCTTTCTCCAATTTCAAAACGCAAACATAACAGAGCATTTATATTTTCTGTCTCAACCACTATATTAATGACAGGTATTATACAAAAGAACATTTCAATGACTCATCCCCAAATGTGCCCCTAAAAATATCAGGGGTGGGCGGCTAAATGGCTCTGTTCTTTCATAAGCCAGTGTTTCCCTGCAGCAGCCCATTAGTGTGTGGTTAATAATCCCACAAATACTGCAGAGACTGAGGAAACACAGCTTTAATCCAGCAACACTACTCTTTAATCATACACTGTCTGACATTGTCATCAGTTATACGATGTCTGTGGCTTTCTAATCTCCCAACAATATAGAATTAGAGTGTTTGTGTGGGATAGAGGGGGTGGAGATACCAATTAGGATCTCCCTCGAGGAAGATACTCTCAGATTGTGGAACAATTTCTGAGCTACACATCTGTTCAGCAGTCCGGAGTAGTGATGGCCAAATTGAGGATTTTAAGTCATGCCTCTTTGCCCTGTAATTTTTTTCTTTATGGGCTTTTGCCTCCCTTATAGGAACAGTATAAAGACAGTAATCGTATGGAATTCAATGTTTCTGGTTTCTATTATTCTTAACAATTCTGATTCCCTAATGGTTCCATTAACAATTCTACATATTGAGAAAGAAGTATTTGGAAATAAGAAATGCAATTTTTATTGCATTTACTGCTCTCAGCAGTCTGTTTGCAAATGATGATATAATTTCAGATTTCAACAGAGCAAATATAACAAATCAGTGATAAATTTAATAACATTCTTACAAAAGGCCTATTTAATGGTTTTTAAAGACTTATTAGAGGAATAAAAGCAATCAAATAAGTAGTGCTGTAATAGCACTTTGAATAAATATTATAAACAGAAAAGGTGCTAACATTATTCAGCCTTTATATAACCATTTTTTATATAAAAATTTTCACTGACTACAATAAAACTAAATGTGTAAGCATATCTTTAACGAAACATTGTCATATGAATAGTCAGTAATTGCACCTCTTGGCTTAAGAGTAAGGAGCCTAAAGTGCAACATAAAAGTTAAAGTTCTTAGTGATTTCGAGCTGGACTTAACTTGAGTCATAACTTCCAAATAGAAAGTACAAATCCCATTCATTTATCCCATAGACTAATTGATTTTCAACAATAACTTATAAGACAGACAGTGAGCTATGAGGTTGTTCATCGATGGTATATGCTTCCGTTGAAGCCTCATTGTTAGGGAATCGGGCTACACTGGTACCATCGTATGCTTTGCGCTATAGATTCAAAAACTGGCTCATAAAAGTAATTTGTTAAGGAATCAGACTTCATTAGGCATGCTGCATGTTGTGAGGTGTAGATTCACTATCGGAGCAGTGCTGCAGCTAAATAGCACCGCAAGAAATCGTCAGAGTACTTTAGTGTGGTGTTCCGTCCACATCAGCAGAGAAATGCATGTTCAAGAACCATTAACGAAACCAAATTTTTTTTCATTTTGAATAACAACCAGTTCTCGGTTATTAACCCTAGACATGTACAATAGGGAGTGACAGGAAGCTACAGATGATAGAGTTGCAGACTGATCTCAAACCTGCGTCACACATATTAGCATCATGTCTTGACTTGGAGTCAGGAGAAAGAGAATGTTGTCAAACCGCTGAACCACCACTCTGACTTTTCACCCTTTTTTGCTCTTTCTTTTCATTTTTTCTCTTTGCTCATTCTTTCTTTCTTCTCCTTACGATCCATCTTTCTCCCCTATTTCTCATCTCTTGGAGTCATATGCAAATCACTCAGACTGCTTGACTCCTGGGCAGCCCTTGTCCATCCCTGCTGCTTGACCTTTAACACACTCACACAGCAGTCAAGCACAAAGGTTCACTTTCCTTACCAAACCAACATCAACGGGCGATCTGTCTCATCTGACATCTTACAGACAGCTTACCAGAAGAAATTTCTCTCACTCTCTAACACTCTCATTCTCTACTCTTGGTTTAACAGTATCAGTTTCTTGTCATTTGAGAATATGCCTAAGCACATAAGTATTTTCAGCCCTGCAAAAACATTATGAATGCCCCAGTTTTGTGTAATTCATAACTAGGTGTTTAGAATTGGCAGCAGTTGTTGTTACTGTCATTTATGCTGGAGTTTAATTTGTATGTATGGTGAGGCATATCCTCTGCGCTGGTAAACAAACCACAGGATGTGTTATTATGACTGTAGCTTTACATGGGAACTGGGTCAGTATCCAGGCACGCTCAGATCTGCAGACGCTTTAGAGTGTGTATTGATTTTCTGACTAAAGCAATGAATTCATTAATATTAGTATTAGTCGACCATCTGACAGAGCAGGCGGGAGAAAAAAGGGGGGCTGAGATCCTATTAGTTGATAACGTGCCGCAGACAGAACTGCTGAAGAACTTAATAAATCAAACGCAGTGGTATTTAAAGCATTCCTAAAAAGTAACGCCAAGCGAACCCTTGACTTTATGGTATGTAGATACATACACTGTCTCTCACACACATTCTGCAATCCCTTTCTCAGCTTCATTTTAACCTGGTCTGTTTGAACTGAGAAAGAAAAATAAACATATAGTATTACTTTTCAGTGGGGTCAAATACAACATTAAAAGCAAGATTATTTTCCTTTTAATACCAGGACATAATCTTGGCCAAAACAAAAGCCTGAGTACAAGCACACCGAGGAATAGAAACTTAAGTCACTCTCAGTCCAACAAAAGAACCTTCTGGCAAAAACAAAAAGCAAACACAAAACATGAAAAAGGATGAGGGACGCAGGATATGAAAGGTAAGAAGGATTGGGGACTTGTATTAAAACTCAGCATGTGTTTTAAACACATAAAGGTAAATTAAGCACTGCTTGAACAGGACCAGACTTGAGACACAAAGGCTCAATGTGCCGAGCCTTTGGGTCTCATTATTTTTTCAGAGTCCAGCAGAGTCCATTACATTTGTGATGCAATGAAAAAAATACAAATAAATAACAACACAGAAATGAATGAACACATCTCTGTCTGCATGCAGCTGTATTTGCCCCTAAAGTTGTAGACGTACAAACACACATACGCACGTGCACAAGCACACTCATCAGTCAACCAATACGCTTGAATATTACAACAGAGACTACTGTATAGCATCAACTACCGAGGTGACTGGCACGATGAAAACATAAAGACGGGTACATATTCAATGGTAATAGTGCAGTCAAGACAGTGCTCTCATTTCGGTCGCAAAAATACATGAAAATAGTATTAATATTGGACATTGTAACTATATGTAAGCTTCTGTAGTATCTTGTGGTCCATGCAGTGTCAGTTTTAACTGATCCAAAATATTATTATTACTAAAGCATCTCTAAAAAGATAAATATATATTTTTATAAACAGATAAATATTTATTATGTATGAATATTTTCAAAGCACTGACAAGCTGCTTAAAATACATTCTTTTACAGCATTTGTCCACCATTCACAACATTCAACCATAAAGAATAAAATATTAGGATATTTTGGGAAGTGAAATATTGATTATGATTTAATTATAGACTATAAAATGAATGTATTATTCGATGACAGAGTTTGTGAATTAATCTAAACTTCATGTTATGAGATTAAATTTACAAGATTTAGTTGGTTATGATGTTTTTATTTTACATTTGTATTTTATTTTACTTTTTTACAATTTTTATTGTAAACCACAGGGTAACTTATGCAGGTCTTTTTTTAGCCTACATCTCTGACAATTTTGAAGGGCAATTCTGTTAAATTTATGATTCAAAATTATTATTCTCCAAGTTTTGCAGTTTTAGAGGAGCCCAGTGAAATTTTCTTTGGTTGGTATTTAAAAATTTCAGACTGATTGCAGACCAACGTGGCTGACGCTCAAGCAAATATTAATACATTTATTTTTTTTATTATCTGCGGCTGCTGCTGCGAGATGCATGAGCCATGCGCAGAACTGCCCCGCATTGTGCGGTTTCCTGCAAATTAACTAGAAAATCATGTCCGTGACTACATAGCATAATATTATCATTGAGCATCTCCAGTGTTTTTGGATGCAGAATTTGCAGTCAAATCGTGAGATGTAACTTTTCAGTGAGAGCTAATTACTACAGTGTTGACTCATTTGTTTGTACTGTATTTTCCCAAATCAGTTAAAAGATTCAGAAAGAAATCTCAGAAAGGTCTATTATTTCTTTAGACAGGGATAATTTTAAATAAAACTAAATTCAATTGAACTGACCAACTGAAAATTAAGTAGAAATAAAAACTACAGTATATTAAAATTCGAAACATAATAACCCTGGTTGTAATGACTAACACAGCTTTCACATTCTTTAGTATATGTTTGAGTAGAGGGGAAAAAGAAACAAATAAACAAATATACATACACCTATAGCATATGCTTTTATTCTGAAACCACTTTGAAGTCTGTTCAGCAGGATACTTATGATAAAATATACTTATGAAAGGCAACAGAAGTGTTTTTGTTACATTTATATTGACACTGTTTTCTTAGTTGTGAAGTTTAAAATAAGCTTAAAATGCTGATGTTGAGTTTACGGTTACAATTTTAATTCAGATTTTTGAACAGATTCATTCGGACTCGCACTCGACTGCACTCATCCAAAAGGGGCGGATTCGGACTCAAGACCGAGTCCATAACAGGCCAAGTACAGCCCCGCACCTTTAGGATTCTGACTCAACTCGGACTCGATTGCTTAAAGATTCTGACTTGAATCAGACTCGACTAAGGTGGACTCGAACCCAACACTTGTAGATTGTACATATATGCAGTATAACAAAATATCTTTTATACAGCAAAAGTATGTAATAGATTATGCAAAAATAAAAATTTTGTCTTCATTTACTCTCAAATCTTATTAGCGTAAATCTTATTATGCATAATCAGAGTTAGCATGTGAAGAATCAAAATCAACAGAATATTAATATGTATTAATATCGCTGGGGCACCACCCTGGAATCAGGGACTAAAAATCTGACAGTATAACAGTCTCAATGTTAGATTGTACTCTTAGGAAAATCGACGTCCTGAGAACATCACTATTCAAAAGGAAACAATGAAGGCTTGAATCTGAACACTGGCATCCCCTGTCAGCCTTTGATACAGGTGTATGCATAATAAACCAAAAACACACAAGATGGGACATTCTGTTGAGCGCCTCATCCAATAGGTGTTCGATCCTTTGGAATTTCACATATAGGTGTAAAGTGTGCAAGGCATCATGTGATTTGAAGTCTGTTTTGTACTCTCTTTGTTTGATTTTGGCACGGTTTTTATCAGTAAGATTTATGACTGTGTGTTTCTAGGCCTCAGTCAGGCTGTATGACTGTTAGGCCTACCTTTGTCTTGTATCTGAATACATGAGGCCCAACACTATATCGACACAATGTAGAGTGAGTGACAGATAGGGAACAATTTTTGGATCTCTAGGATAAATGGTCCTTTTTTTAGTCCAGTAAATTTCAGTTTATCTGGGCTGTGGGGATTCCAGTGTTCTGCATGCTCTGATTATGTTATCATAGGATTATTGTATTGTACATCTCATTTTCCAAAATCTTTTTCATTTAGAATTTTTTCTCCATATCATGCAGCCCTACCAAAAACCATTGATTTTTGTGTGTCTTGTAAGCGGATCACACATCAATTATAATATTGCCGAAAAATCAATAAAACAATATTATTACCAAATAGTGACTGAATTATTAACACATTACAAAATATTGCATATTAAAATATTAAATATTAAGTCATGACATATGACAATACAAAAACCTTACAAACACATACATACACAAAAAAAAAAAAAAAAAAACAGTACAACGGTTTAACATACATTTACAAAGCTGACAAAAAGAAAGAAGAGAGTTTATGAAATTCTATTACTGCACAAAATTGCATGTTGTGTTCAGACTGTAAAGTGTTACGTTCAAAAAGAGGAGAAAGGAAATTTAGAAAGTAACCTCAATTATGAGGACATTCAAAAGAGGACTCCTCAGGTATTTTAAGATCAGGGCCTAGGAGTCTAAAAATGTTTTAGTTTTATTTATATACTGTTAATTTTTCATAATTAGAGTGTGCTGTCAGTAAGTTGAGCCAGTGTGTTATAGCCTAGATAGTTTTGTTCTGTCTTTCCAGTTACAGTAAGTAATATCATTGCAAATGTAATAGATACAGCTATAAATGGTTAGAGGTGGCTTGCTATTTGTAATGGCAATGAGGGAAATTTCTGTTTGTTCCTCACACAAAGCTATCAAATATAGCTTCAGAAGACATGGAATATAGCACTCAAGTCATATTTACTTACTTGTATTGTGTGTATTTTATTGTGTGTGTGTGTGTGTGTGTGTGTGTGTGTGTGTGTTTTCCATTCACTTTCATTTTATTGAAAATAGCAGTTTGTACGTAAATATTCTCATTTTGTGTTCCACCAAAGAATAAATTCATAGAGATTTGGAACAAGAAAAGGCTAAGCAAATTAGATTTTTTTTTTTTTTTTTTTTGGTTTATATCCCTTTGAATTAACAATCAGTATTCCCCAGGTTAACTTATTCTGCCCTGTTAATGACAAAATATGCCTATTTCTATTCACAATTTCTACATTATGGCACCCTTCATAAACTCATTTTAGATTTTACTGGCACAGCTTGCTGCCTCTGTGTCGCTTGAGCCTTCGAACTCTCATAAAAGCCTAAGACTTTTAAATGAAGAAGAAATATTGCACACATACCGTATATTCTACATAAAATACCCAATATCTGCATATGCAAACACATCTTTCCAAGACAAGCTGGGTTGTTTCAATCCCTCTGTTAGCAGAGGTTGCATTGCAGAGGTTGCATTTAAAACTAGCATTTGTAAGGATTAAAGCACTCTAATCCCTCTCTTGGTGCTGGAGAGGAAGAAACAGAGTGATTCAGCCTGGAACAAAACTTTGGGTGACCCCTGAATCGTGGCCTTCTGAGAATGCATCTGCAGGTTTTGACTGACAGGGTGAGTAGATGAGAGAATTTTTAATTTTAAGCAAATTATCTGTGGAACAGGAGACTCGACTGGACTGACCAAATTAAGACTGATACAGTCTTAGACTGAGTTTTATACAAACAGTTTGTTAGCTACAATCAGGGCTGGATTGGTTATCTGGCATACCGGGCACTTTCCCGGAGGACCGACGCACTTTGGGGCCAAACAGGGGCGGACTGGCCATCAGAAGAACCGAGCGGGCCAGTGGGTAGGTCGCGAAACAGACTGTATGTGCCGCTGTAAGCTATAATAAGCCACTTTATGCAGAACGTATCACAAAACGGCGCCGCTAAATGCAGAAAAACACAGCAAACACCGCCCCACCCCGCTCAACAAATTTTGGCCCGGTTGCTAGGGAGGGTAGTGTTACATGGGCTAACCTCCTCGTGGTCGCTATAATGTGTGGTTCTCACTCTCGGTTGGGCACGTGATGAGTTGTGCGTGGATGCTGTGGAGAATAGCGTGGGCGTCAAAGCTACGTCTCCACGGTAACACGCTCAACAAGCCACGTGATAAGATGCACAGATTGGCGGTCTCAGACGCAGATGCAACAGTGATTCATCCTCCACTACCTGGATTGAGGTAAGTCACTACTCCACCACAAGGACTTAGAGCACGTTGGGAATTGGGCATTCCAAATTGGGGAGAAAAAAATGTACAAAATCTGTGGGGGCACATACCCCCTCAGTCTGAGCAGCAACAGTGTGTCTGGTCATATTAGCCTCGTAAAATCTATGACCTCCCCTGCAGAACTGGCCCGCTCACGCTTTTGAAAAACTCTAAAAACTGGTGACACAAATCCATAAACATTACGATGCAGCTGTAGGATTTCTTTAGGGAATCATTATGCCGAGTTAAACTTCCTGTCTTTACCCACTACTGTAAAGTGAGAATGTATATATATGAGTTTCTCGCCGCAGGGTAGAGACACGCTCGCCCACTTTCCCACATTAGACTGATCCTCTGTGCTATGCAGAGCTCGGGGGGTGGTCCTCTCCTCTTCCCTTCTCCCTCTCTCTTAATGCTAAAAAGACAGTGCAGCCAAAGGCCTCAAAGCACCTCTGCAGGGCTCTCATGAATCAAACATGTTCTTTTGTCCAGTTCTTTCTGTACACAGGGGTCAGTGAGAAGCATTATTACTACTAGACTGCAGGCTGCCAGTCCTTCTCTGCCCTGACCTGACCTCCCTCCCTTCAGCCCCCAGCAAGAGGCCAGAGTCTAGCACACAGTAAGGAGACACTAGAGCAGCCCACCTTCACCCCAGTCACATCACATTACATTCACATAAACACACACATAATGAGAGAGCAGGCCCGTGCAGACATTTTAAGGGGCAATGGCCCAAACCAAAAACAACTCTTCTGAGGCTTACAAAGTAAAATAAAATATATAAAATAAAATCAACTTTAGGCTGCCTGTAGATGTAGGAAACAGTACAAAATAAACACAGTGGCATCTTACTTAGACTAAAAAAACACCACAAAACAATCACATAATTTATATTATTTATTATTTATAAGTGGCTTTGGATAAAAGCGCCCTCCAGGTGAATAAATGTAAATATATCTATTTCCCCAAAATGGGTACCTTAGCCCAAGAGGGCAAAGGGGCAGTGGTTCAGGCCACTGTAGCTACCCACCTGTGCATGTCCTTGTGAGAGAGATGGATAGAGAGAAAGCGAGAGGCACAGAAACCCACCAAGATAAGGGTAACAGGGAATGAAAAATGGAAAGCAAAGA
This sequence comes from Moxostoma hubbsi, assembly GCA_032164185.1. Classification (NCBI taxonomy): domain Eukaryota; kingdom Metazoa; phylum Chordata; class Actinopteri; order Cypriniformes; family Catostomidae; genus Moxostoma; species Moxostoma hubbsi. The sequence goes on from JAVLUX010000215.1 coordinate 11,202,589, forward strand.
GGGGGAGGAAGGGGATTAAGGAAAAATAGAAAGAAAGACAAAATACGCCTTCGTCCAGGGATGAAGGCTCCAGTGAAAATCAATTTGTATACACAATCCCTCATGAAAGCCACCCATCTTCATTCAGTGGGCAAAAGGCTGAAATATGTGACTGTCTGCCCGTGTAAATTAGCTGCTCCGGCCCATTGTGTGGCAAAGCATGACGAGGCTGGACAGTGCACTAACTCAAGCTGGAGAACCGCTCCATGCTACCAACCACACACATACACACGCATGCACGCACACGAACACAGCAAACCATAAATCACAGGCGGGGGAAATGAATGGCTGTTCGTTGGTGCAGGACACACCAGCTGGCTGGGCTGCCGGGGGTACCAGCGAGGAGATCACCGCGAGCAGGGCGTTCTGGTGAGGCAGGGATGAAAAAAATTAGCTCCTTTTTCTCCACCCCCACCCCAGACAACCAGATCATGTAAAGAATTAACTGCCTTGCAAGTACAAGGAAATTCTGCCATTTTGCAGATGTAACTTTAAGTATGTGAATTAATATTTACTACAGAGTGTGAGTTTTGGTGGGTTTATTATACAATGTTTTAAAAGAAAAATGTGCAGTTGATACTTTCAGGATGTGTTTAATTTATCCGACCCTTAAAACGTAAATTATTACTTTAGATACTAAAGTAATCTAGGCTGAAGCAGTCATTTAGAGGTATTCTTAAAAGATGATTTTGTCCTTTTTATTGTTAGCAAGCGTGTTTAATACAACCTTTTGAGTCAGGACACAAACTGAAAATTTGGTTACGAGCTAATGCTTAATCTTTGCAATAATCGCCTGAATAGTCGAATAATCGTTCAAATAATCATTAGGTTAGTCAATTATCAAATAATCGTTAGTTGCTGCCCTAGTGTGGATGGGCAACATTTGGAAAACGCTTGAAATGCCAGTGTGGATGAAGATTGTTTTGGAAATGAAAATGTGGTTTTCAAATATATCCAGATTAATGTGGACATTAAAATGGACATTAATGTGGACATTAATGTGGAGCTTAAACACTGAACTCTGTTAGAAGTGCTATTCATGTGATGCACATTGAGAGAACTATATGAGCTTTTCAATTGGTTCCATGATGTTTAAGATGTTGCCTTAGAAGGTGCCTATAGGGATAGGGCCTACAGCAGGGCAGCTCACTAGGTTTTGGAACTGAGCTAGTGTGTGTGGTGCTGGTGAAATTTGAGAGGCTCTACTCTAATGGATTCATCAGCGTAATGACTCACTTTGAACTGCCATGAGATTCAATCTCACAATCAGATGTAATTAAAAGACAACATGTTGATGAAAGCTCTTTCTGATGAGGAATTTGCTGAATTGTGTGTGGAGGGCTGCACTTTCCTGCTGACCAAGCTCTTTAATGCAAACATGTTTGGATTAACATGCCTCTCAGAAAAATACTGCGGCAAACTACAAAAAAAAAAAAAAATTTAGACCATAATATTGGAGTTAATTTTTAAATAAAGTAACGCGTTGCTGTTGTACAACTCTACTGTCCCTGTATTGCGAGAAATCACGAGTAAAAGTGTGCACACCACGGGGAGGAGACGAAGTGCGTGATTGGCATTGTAGTTCTATAGAGAGTGAGGCCAGAGATTATTTAGCAGAGATGGGCACTTCTATTTAAATGAATGGGAGAAACTGGAATGCCCAACCAAGAAGCTCTACCATCCAAAAGTCAATAGAATTAGAAAGGAAATCCCACCTTGCAGGAAAAAGTGCCAATTACTTTTTAGATACAGACATCACATGTCAATGAACTCGCTAACGCGCATGCGAATTTAATGTTTTAGAGTAATATGAGGTAAATTAAAAACTATTCCATATCAACATATGCCTTTGAAGTTGTGGCGTCTGTACGCACTGCGGATCAACACAAAACAAGCCTGCACTGAGATGAATTAAGTGAAAAATATTAATTTATTCATCAGATTTATTCCTTGAACATGTTATGATGGTATTCCCCACTGAATTGTTTCCTGACTTTTGAAAAACACCATGGGCACAGCACATGATGACAAGTGTTGGACTTTGCTGCTTTAGGTAAGACAGTGGTTATTCTTTATTATTAATATTGGCTGCCATGTTGATGGAAAAACAAATCATGCATATTCATGTTATTGATTCGTTGTTGATGTGAAGACCTACTTTCTAAATATTTGTTTGTTCACTATGTTGTTTTGACAAGAGTGTTGTACAGTAGCTGGCATGACCTGTAATGTCTCTTGTATGCAATGCATGGCTTATTTGTATGGAATGCATAGCATAGCAGAAGAGAAAGTGGCTGCGAGAAAAAGAAATGTAAAAGTAATGTAATGCTTTACTTTTAATTAAAAATACTTTTTTATTATGTTACTTTTTAAGAAATAACGCAATATTCTAATGAGTTACTTTTAAAAGTAACATTACCCAACACAGCTGATTACCAAAAAAAGGCAATGAGGCAAGCCCTTGCACCAAAATAAGTGTTACAATGCACACGGTTTTGAAAGTCTGGTGTGTTAAAATTGTTTTGTGGAAAATTATCGAATCTCTCTCTGCTACTCCTGTCATGACCAGTGTATAGCCAGTAAACATGGTAACTTTTGTAAGAAAAGTGCAAGGATACCAGAAAGAGACATAGTAAATCTATCTGCAAACTCCACTCACAGGAATTACGTTAATAGCTCATAACTAGAAGTTCATCGACCCTGGAACAGTGCACTAGTTCTACCATTTAAAATGCCATTTAGATACCTTTACAGCTCAAATTACTTATTTTTACTTAGAATTAATATAATATTTTAATATTTTTAATTAATATTTTACTTATCAAATTACTTATCTTATTTTTATTTAGAATTAATATAACTGCTTTAAAATAAATATATTTTCTTCACTTTCCACATTAAAATGCTTCTGAATGGACTTACATTGTCCATTACTTTAAAAACATTTTTCTTGGTTTTACAAACTGAGTTAGTAAAACAGATGCTCTCATTTCAGCTTTATTGAACTCAGAACATTCATTTAATTATATTAGTAAGAATACTAATGCATCTTGTAATAAACATTTTCACTTTGTATTTAGCTAGAATATTCATAGAGGACTTCAGATATGTTGTATCTAGTTGGCTAGATGGAGGTGTATTTTTTTTAATATATATATATATATATATATATATATATATATATAATACTGCCTGTGGAAGGTTGTGAGGCTTTGGTCAAGAAAACTCTGGTGAAGGAAAATGTACTGGAGAGAGAGGGAAACAAATGTCATTGGCTGTGTGAGTAACTGCAGAGGGGCTGGTCCCAGTGACAGACAGGGACAATTATCTGCTCTCCCCTCAACAGTTTTAACCTAATTTCTCAGCAACCAGAGACTACACACAGTCTACCAGTGCCTTGAAAAAAGGATTATCTTCAACTTACTGCTCCCTCTTTGGAGAATTACTTTTCTGCTGTCATGTCTTTGTGATGGATGAAAGGCAGAGAGAGGGTAGGGAGAAAAGAAAGAAAAAGACAGAGGCAGAGAGGAATACAGCATGTTTTATACACTCATGACCCCCTCTGTTTCTTGTTTTTCTCCCAAATTTCCCAATTCATCCCTTCACGTGATCCCAGAGTTCTCCAGGTGCGCAGATATACACCTGCAGCTGAGGAGCAGATGACACCACAGGCTTGGCATCAGCTTTGACAGGGTGTCTGATTCAATCATCACAACTGGCAGAGTCCACGCACTGAGATAGCCTCCTAAATCTCTCTCCACCACCCACAACAGAGCACACTGCTTGATTTAGAGACACGATACACACAGTACACTCACCGGCTACTTTATTAGGAACACCGGTACATCTACTTATTCATGTGATTATTTAATCAGTCAATCGTGTGGCAGCAGTGTAATATATAAAATCATTAGATATGGGTCAGGAGCTTCAGTTAATGTTCACATCAACCATCAGAATGGGGAAAAACGTGATATCATTTAGACAGTGGCATGATTGTTGGTGCCAGACAGGCTGCTAATAACTTTTTGAATATTTATTTATTTTTAACACAGACGTATCGATTTGCTTCAGAAGACATTCATTGATGGGAGTTGTGTGGATTACTTTTATACTGCCTAAATATGGCTTTTGAACCATCAAAATGCTGGCATCCGTGTACTTTCATTATAAAGACCTGACAGAGCTCTTTCTTTTAAAAATCCTAAGTTTCGTTCTGCTGAATAAAGCTTCAGGGTAAGTGAATAATGAGAGAATTTTAATTTTTAGGTGAACTATTCCTTTAAGAGTTGGAGCTGGGCCTGCTTGTAGCCACAGGAAATAGCTGCCTTGAAGTGTTCCCAAGATGGTCCGTGAGTGGACTGAAAGAGACTTAGATGTCACTTGAAGCTAAATTTGTGGGTCAGTTTTTTACTCATAGTATCTTTTTTTGGTTTGTTTCTTTGTTTAAAACTGACTTTCAAATTTTATACTGGATATTAATAAGCACATTAACGTGAGTATTGATGAGGTACATTGATGGGATACACCTGTGAACAAGATAATAAATGAAAGATTCCGCAGTAGCTTACAGCTTTTCAACAAAGAAGATCATTGTATGATATACAAGCCAAAGCAGAGCAGAAAGTAATCCTGCAGGAATGCAATATGTAAAGAGTCAGCCTTCTGATTCTGTTAATGATGGCAGCTTTCCACAAAAACCTGCGTTTCCCGTCACCTAGCAGCTTCCAATTGGTGTAATTTAGTGAACTCATCTCTCCTCTGCAGCTGTTGCCATCGCCCTCGACTTTCACATGCAATAATGCGGATACAAATGTGCCACAGTGCGAGGCACAGATTTCCAACATCTACAAAGGCATTAGCAAGACTATCACTTTTTTTCCTCAATGTGACATTTCCAAGTCAAACAGAATATTCTATGAAAACAGAAATGTTGGAGGGGACTTGATTTTATCCATTGGGTAGTGAACAGATTGTGAAAAATGGGTGTTCCATATCAGATTGTAGCCAGGTTGAGGGCAGGGGTTAAAAAATAAGCAGGCTTGGTGATTTCAGACAAAAAGGTAAGTCATTTCAGAGGTGGAGAAAGTAACATTTTGAAAGATTACAAAGACACGTTTTATTCACGTTAAGTTATGTGCACCAATAACTACCGCAAACAAAGATTGGGAACGTTACATTCGAAAATAAATCAGGTCAGTTTTGAATTCACTTTGTCTTTAAAGTTGCACTCAGTACATTTTTAGCCTGCTCTTACTCATCCCAATAGTACCAGAGGTTTTGAACTTTATACTGACACCTATTATCATGGATGCACAAAGTTTGTTTACTAAGTGCAGGGCCCTATGATGTCATTAAACAAAATTAACTATTAAACACAGAATGTCACAGAGTTTTACATATTTGAGATCAAATTTATGTATTAATGCTTAATTAAATAAATTAAAATCGTGATATGTTCTAGTGGGATGATTAAACCACAAAAGGTTGAGATTTAATTCAATATAAATATAGTCTGAATGTGATGAATGCTTCAAAGGGACTGTGTGAAGCCAGCCACTCATACAATGATAACACTTCATCATAAGCATTAGCATCACATGCGCTCTGCGTTTGTGATAAATTACAGACAGCAGAGCGTGCCTTATGCTTGAAGCATGCAGCACATGCAGACTAATATATATATATATATATATATATATATATATATATATATATATATATATATATATATATATATATATTTGTGCTTATTAAAAGACTACGATTTACTTAAGTAGCCTTTTAATAAGCAGTTTAATTAATGCATTTAAATAATATAGCGAACTGCTTGTCTGGACAAACATAAAAAATTACAAACTCAAATTGCTTAATTTGCTCTCAGCCACAATAAAAGCTCAATTCAACTAGATGTTATTTTCAATGTTGTACTAAATAATAAATGTAATAATAATAAAATAATAATTACATTATATTCAAGCAATATCTCACAAGCAAGAACACTGTACTGAATAAAAGTTTTCATCATTGATGCTCTGCTGTGCAGCACTGTATTTGACAAAAAATAACTTCAATATTGTGTTTTAGATTGTGCTGTGAGGATCTGTATGGAAGCACTTTGTTTGACAAAAATTATGTAATGGTATGTTGAAAAATAATTGTTTTGCTTTTTACTTAATTAAAATTATATGAATTCATTTTAATTAGACCATTTTGATCATTTAATTTAATTAAAAAAAATATATATAAAAATGTTTATCTTTGGTTGTGTTACTTTTAGTCTTTGTTATTCTCCATCTAATACATGCATATAATGGACATACTTGTATTAAATCCAAATGAAGTTTCGTTCACTGTTGCGCACTGGGACTGTGACCATTTATATTTAGATAGTTTCTTTCCTCAACTCTGCGTTTTGTTTCACCAGCAGAAGTGCTTGACATGGGGTGAAAGGTTCATGGAAAGAAGCAGTTGGGGTTTGATTTTCTCTGGAAAATTAATGCCCTGTAACGAGACTGGTTGGATATAAATCTGGTTGGATTTTATTTTATATAAGTTCTAGATTTCATAATTTAGTACAGGCATTGGTAAATCATGTTCAGTTGATAAAGTATTGTCAATTACTCAATTTACTTATATATTAATTAACGTCCCATGAATGAGGCACATTCTGTTTAAAATCTCTGGTGGATCACTTTCCTGCTGATCCATACCATCACTCTGGACTATTGACTGTAGAATGTAAATTGATTTGCTGTTATATTGTTTGGTTTGCTTATATTGTTTACATGTACTTTTATGTTTAAGCATTGTCTAAAATTGCTACATAAAGCAAATATGTTATTGTTACTTTTATTATAAATGGTAGAACACTGTCAATTGCATGACACAGGTTATCACATAATATCATGTCAACATAGCACCGCTCATGAGGGGGCGAGCCACTCAATATAATATTAAACCGCTTTTACCGAGATACTGACACGACTGAAGTCTTCATCTAATGTGATATCATTTTAAACATATTTTCATAAGTATATTTCATTAATGCCTTTGTGTAAAATTTGTGTAAAATGTAAAAATGTTTAATTGGAAAAAATGTATTGAGTTCACTTTTAAAGGTGCAGTATGTCAGATTCAGAAACCCTTGTTATTAATGACACCTGTGGCTGTTTTAAGTGAACTGCAGCCAGCTACCTTTTGTTTGTGCTCGAGCTCGTGCACACAATCCATAGGGATGCGAGCATCCAAAACATTGACGTAACTTACAAAGAGACTGAACGTGATCCACCGGCATCATGCTGACAGATGAGGTAGCATAATTAAAATTACACAGTTATGATTGTTTTCCTACAAACTATGAGACTAATCTAAAACTACTTATCAGCTTAGCATACTGATACACACATACAGCTACATACTACCGAACTTCACCACACAGTTTACTGTTGCACTGTAGTTATGTTACACTATTGTATGTTTTGTATGTCATATTGTAACACAATCAAGAAACCAGTGTATTTGCTTAAATTTATCCTGTAGACTTGACATTTAGTATAAAGAGAAGATTATTGAAATTATTTGAATGTTACGAAGCAAGGCAAGATTAAGTTGGCTAAAATGGCACAGATCAGTCCTTATGGCACTATAATTCACATCCTTTGCAGTTATGTAAGCTTACCTGTCCAATAAGAAGAATGCCAATTCAGGGTCAGTTTTGATCCCCAAAACTGAACAAAGGTCCTTCCAGGAATCAAATGCCCTGCCTATGATCTCTCTAGTTTTCACTTGACCACGATCATGTTTTTTTTGCTCTTAGTTTTTGTAGGAGTCTGTGTTGTGCTGGGAGCCGGATTTTGCTGGATTCCAACTCTATGATAACGTTACCTACAGTTTGTTGTCGCTGACAACAGAATAGCGGAAGAGAAGCTATTACTGTCTGAGGTAAGGCTCTCATGAGCGCGCATAAACATCACATCCTATGGATTTTCCCGGCAAATGCGACCCGCTCCCTTCGCATGAAAATCAGTCATCAGGCTTTAATAGGCAAACTAGGGAGTCCGGGAAAGGGCTAATTTTTTAAGTAGCATTACAAGCCGTTCACACATTGGCAAAAAAGGTGGATATTACATGAAAATTGTTACATATTGCACCTTTAAGTTTAGCAAAATACATTTGAATTAAGCTGCCAATATGGTCTTGATGAATCCCAGACAGATAAGACTGTGTAGATTGCATGCTCTCTGCATATGCCCATAAAAAATCTAAAGGTGACTGATTAGTGCATATATCCATAATCTCGTTTATTGGTTGGGAGAAAATAAGATATATATCACAAAGGGACATAAGTGCCTATCTCCATCAATTTCTTCATCTCAAACACTCATCCTACTGCATTCTGACAGCTGCTGAGATGCAGTGGGCTGGTTGGAATTGGCATATCAGGCATTAGTGTGGGTGTGGGCATGCCAGCATTCAGAAGTGCTAAGGCCCTTCACACCCCTAATGTGTAATTAGGTGGTGTTTTGGAGAGCAAAGCCTTTCTCGGCTGAAATTAGCGGCCGTTTATTAATCAGACAGACCAGCACAAAGGCATACTGGGCCCCCTCTATAATCTACAAAAAACATTATCTTAATTACAGAGGTGAGAATGAGCAAGAGGAGGGGTTTTATGGAGGTGTTTTTTCACAATGCATGTCAGTGTAATTTTTCTTGATGCTATCTATGTAAAATTTGCTGTACAGTCCGTGCAGCTGCCACAATGATAAGAAATCATCTTAAGTGTACTTAAACACACACACACACTCTGAAATACTCAGTTCTGCTTAGGCATCGACATCACCAGCACGACCAAAACCAAAATTAAAACACCAAATTCTATCACTTTAATATAACAGGGGTGCAAATTATTGGAGGTTTTGGGGATTGAACCCCCCCCAAAGGAAGAACCAAAAGTATATATGAACAACACTTTAGTAACCACAAATTAGATTACAAGCTGGTTAGATTCCGCAAAACAGATGTCCATTAACATAAGTTGCCTTAGGCTGAAGGTGTAACCTTTGCAAAAGTAATCTGCTTCAGTACTTTCCAAAACTCACATTCGGGACCCTCAATATTAGCACTGGTGCTCCTCAGGGATGCGTTCTCTCTCCACTGCTCTTCTCCCTTACACGAATGACTGCTCTGCAAAAGCCCCACTGCCAAGCTCCTGAAGTTTGCAGTTGACACCATGGTCATTGGCCTTATCTGCGACAGTGAGAAGTCTGCATACAGACGGGAGGTTGATCAGCTGGCTGTCTGGTGCGGTCACAACAACCTGGAGCTGAACACGCTTAAATCAGAACAGCTCTGTGGCAGCAGTGGAGTCATTCGGGTTCCTGGGCTGTACCATCTCTCAGGACCTGAAGTGGGACACCCACATAGACTCCATTGTGAACAAGTCTCAGCAGAGTTTGTACTTCCTTCACCAGCTGAGGAAGTTCAGCCTGCTACAGGAGCTGCTGACACAGTTCTACTCGGCCATCATTGTGTCTGTCCTGTGTACATCTCTATAACTGTCTGGTTTGGATCAGCCACCAAATCAAACAGAAGGCAACACAACGGACAGTCAGGACTGCGGAGAAGATTTTCGTGCCCCCCTGCCCACCCTCCCTGTATGTCTCCAGATTGAGGAAATGTGCAGGTAGTATCACTCTGGACCCCACACACCCTTCCCACTCCCTCTTTGAACTGTTGCCCCCTGGCCGGCACTACAGAGCACTGAGTGCCAGGATATTCAGGCTCAACAACAGTTTTTACCCTCAGGCCATTTTCCACATGAATGATTCAACTGCCTCAGGACTTCCCCCTTAGTGCAATAATGTAAATAAAAATCTCATGTACATATGTCAATTCACATATTTAATTAAATAACTGTACATACCCCTACCTTTCACATACATTACCACTTGCACATGTACATACACCATTCTGTTATGTCCTATTATCTGTATGTCTATTTATACTCTTACATTGTTATATATTTTGTGTCTCACTGTAATGTCCTATGTGCACTTGTTTCTCCTATCACCAAAAACACTTCCTTGTGTACGTGAGAACACTTGGCAATAAAGCTCATTACGATTCTGATTAGAATCAGTAACGGAAGGAACATCGACAAAACAGAAGTGCTGTCATTATCCCTTACATTATAAATGTACATATCACACATATATCACAAAAAAAACTTCAGAGTTTTGTTTAAAACATTTTTAACAATGAGGTTGAAATCAACAAAAATTAATAAAAACTTTGAGCCTTATTCATGAAACACGAGCAGAACAATCTTGTGAAAATCGGTAGTAAAACAATTCTTAGGTAAATTGCTCCATTCAATTCAATGGGACAGTTTACATAAGAATGCATTAACACAACGATTCTTCTGCTCATATTTCATTTACAATGCCCACTGACAGTTAGATAACTGAGCTACGGAAGCCAAAAGACAATTTGGAACAGATTACACCCCAAAAATACTGAAAGAAAATTATTTAAATAGGTGATGTCCCTGAAAGTCATCAAATAATTTACACAATGAATATATCTGAAATTTCAGCCGTGTCCTAACCAGATGTGGCGCAATATAGCAACAAGCGACAAGTGTCAGGACATTTTAATGGTCAATATGTTTATTTTTCTGTGGAGTCACGCAGACTAGGGATTCCCACCTACTGTAGGAATTTTTAAAGGCAGGATTGTGAAGCTTATTTTATAAAATCACTTTCATGTATTCTTCTGTGACAACTCATGTATTATTTGAGCTGTAAGGTTTTAGGGTAAATAGCGTTACGCCATCATAGAAAAAAAAGTTATAAAATTGGATATAACTTTACACTGAAAAGGTAAGCTAAAATCAATAAAATCACTTCCATTGTAAGTGCCTGACTGTATGGTAGATTTTTGTTTTTCATAGAAAAAGAGGGATGAGTCAAAATTATCTCTTTTTGGTAATTAGCATTATGCCACAAATGTTGTCGACAGAGCTTAACAAGCATTGAACCCAGTATATTAATTTAAGGCCTCATCCATACTAATCCATCTTTGTTTAAATAGTCTGTTGTCAGTTTCCTAATGTCATTATTTTCCAAAGCAAGTAGTTATGGAGAGTGATTTCAAAGTCTCATTTTTTGGTGGATGGAAACACCTCTATTAGTTTGGATGAGATGCGTAAATGTAAATATCACAAGATTGCGAGGTGGCTTTGTGTTCACTATGGATAGACAAACTGCTTGTTGCAACTTGTCACACCACGACTAGTTAGGACACAGTGTTACTGTAAGCTTTATTACAGTAAATTAACATTTAGGCAGAACCTTAAGGCTAAAATTGTGATCAAAGCATTCCATGTGCACATAATGATGACTTCCCAGACAGCAAATGTCATATCAGAAATCATGTTGGTGAATTTGGATGCAAAACAACTTCCTGTGGCGAAAGGCAAGCAAAAGGTACACCACCCAGAGGACCAGGAAATTAGGGACAGGAGGAAAAAAACATTACGGTTTTCTCAACACTCTGCATACTCTCTGCTACTTTCCATATTTAATCTCTCACTCAAATGTTCATTTCCATCACAGATCATCCATCTCATGTTGAACAGTGAGATGAAATATAAGCATTATGACTGAGTACAGTAATGTGTCTTAGTGGCTTTAGACGGTTCAGCTGAATTCAGATAAAAGAGGCTCCTTTCAGTTCCCAGGTCTCTCAATGCCACTCGCGGTTAAGGGGATGTTTTTCTTAGTGAGACGAATATCAGGCAGGGTCTTTCATGTTTTGTGCTTAGTGAAGGACAGACTTTGTGAGTACATCTCAGAACAGCGAAGCGCAGTGACGTCTTATCCGCGAGGCAATGCTGTCATGAAAAGCTTTTGACTGTATTTTAGCAAATCTGAGCCCCGGTTCTAAGGAGCAGTAGGCCTATCAATCACAACCGAGTTCTGTGTTTTTTTTCTACCATCATTTACGTCTGATACGGACATTGAGCAGTCTCTGCTCTGTTGCAGAACCATTTTTGTCAGGTCAATTTCAAAGCGTTCGACATTTCGGTGTAGGAGAGTCACACTTGATAAGCAAGTTGTCACTTGGGTGCCCCCGGCTGACCTCTGGAATATTCCTTTCGTCAAATGAACAGGAATGACCATTTTCGTCTCTTACGTCACAATAGAGGAGACAACAGCTATATTGGCAATGGAACAGCAGCATGCTGCTTACTGCATACTGTACAGTGTATGCTATATATAATGTGCTACTTAAGTAGTGCACACTTAATTCTTCAAGTGGCATCCAGGCGGCATCACCTCGGGGTAAAAAAATGGTCAATTACATTTTTAATACAATTTTGAATAAAAATGTCTGAACTCTCTGCAGTCCAGTCAAACAATTAGTCATGAAAAAGATCACAGATGTTATTACTATGGGTTAATTTATAACATAGAAGCTAAAAAAAACAAGTAAATCGCATTCGGATGCAGTCTTGGGTGGGAAGACGCAGCCAGTATGGCCTCTAGAATCTAGTTGTGGATTGTCGGATCAAAAATTTCAAACAAGTATGATATACTTCAACTAGATCATAGTCGGTGGGTAAGAAATAGGAGTCTGTATCCATCATATACGCAATTTTCTGTAAAATCTGTCAACAACCCGACTCGGCTTGACTGAAAATGAATACATCTCTGTTGTGTACTGCACGTTCTGGGAAATGTAGTAGGTCATTCAGGAATAACATGCATAGAATGTATGCTATATACTGCAAAAAAAGTATGAAAAGTATGATATTAATATTATATCATAGAATGCCCACAAACTTTTTCAGCTGTCTGAGTTCCGGAAGTATTTTTCCCATTCATTTTTCATATAGACTTTTTTTCATTAAATCCCTCATAAAAGAGTTGTAAGCCATGAACCACACCAACCATCTCTGAGGTAAAGCAAAACATCACAAATTTTGTTTTGAGGCCAAAAAATATTTGAAAATCGGACAAAAAGACAAAAGTACTTACCGTCTTTCCTGAGGACACTGAATACAATCCCAAGAAGCATTGCTAATGATGTCAGAATGAAAAACATTGGGAATATATAAAACTATTAATTTTAGGATGTTCATTATGAGTATAGAATACATTTATTTTACATGAATTGCAAAAAAATCTGATAAGTACAGATAAGTAGTTTAAGGGTAAAGAGACGTCGACTCGATAATGTCATTCACAGTGCATCATAGGAGTGAGCAGTCGCTCTGGGACACATTTCACAGGCTTAGTTGGCTGCAGTTCTCTGATTGGTGAAGCTTTCTCTGGTGGTAATGTAGTTGTTTATCATGAATTTTGCTATCAAACATTATTTTTAAACAATGAAGTTGAAATAACACAGATGGATGGCTTCAACAGAAGCATATACCATCAATGAACAACCTCTGAGCTCATGGTAGGTCTGTCTTTGAAAATTTAGAAGTTATTGTTAAAATTCAATTTGTCTATGGAAAAAAAGCTATTTTTTACTACAGAAACCAGAAGTTGCACTCTATTGCCAAAGAGTAGGCCTAGATCACAATTAAGATGCCAATCATGTTCCCATTGCTGCAGTTTCACAGAACAGAACAGATCACAGTTGTTGGTAAACCAACTGACAGTGTAGATGCATTTTCACAAAACCCAAAATAACATTTTCATGTCAATTTTCTGCTAAACTACATCACATGATTTTAGGGTTCCCCAACCTCCAAAATCCCAATTAATCCCCTGGACAGGAAGTGGGACTTTTCCTATTTAAAGGGATAGTTCACTCAAAAATTAAAAATAATTTACTCACCCTCACGCCATCCTAGATGTGTAAGAGTTACTTTCTTCTTCAGAACACAAATTAAGATATTTATAAGAAAATCTCAGCTCTGTAGGTCCTCACAATGGAAGTGATTGGGTGCCAAAATGTTGATGCTCCAAAAAGCACATAAAGGCAGCATAAAAGTCATCCATATGACTCCAGTGGTTAAATCTGTATCTACAAAAGGAATATGATAGGTGTGGGTGTGAAACAAATTAATATTAAAAGTCCATTATTGTAAGAAATTCTTCTCCCTGCCCAGCAGGGGGCATATGCTTAAAGAATGTGAATCACCAAAAACACAAGAAGAAGAATGTGAAAGTTGAGGTGGAGACTGACTGAGCAGGGAGGAGAATTTATAGTAAAATTGATTAAATATTGATCTGTTACTCACCAACGCCATATAGCTTCTGAAGACATGGATTTAACCACTAGAGTCATATGGATGACTTTTTTTTGCTGATTTATGTGATATTTGGTGGTTCAAAATTTTGGCACCCATTCACTGCATTGTATGGAACTACAGAGCTGAGCAGTGGCATAACATGTATCTTATGGGCCCAAGTGCAAAGAACCTGTCGGCAGGGGCAAACTGGCCATTGGGAGCACTGGACGTTTTCCCAGCTGGCTGTTGTGTAATTTGGGCCTGCCTGATGCTGCACAAGTACCGGCTGTCCTACGGGCAATATAGGCGGTGGCTCCAGCATGCCCACGAGGTTCACAAGTCATATTGTAATAAACTCTTCAAAACAAGCCAATACAAATGGCTTTTCTTTTTAATAATACAATGGCTTTTATTTTGAAATTGCTTAAACATCTGTGCACATATCCCAATCAATCAACTATTTACCTTGTGTGGATCTGATTATTTCACTTACAAATCACAATAATGGTGACAACCAAAAATGACACATTAAGTATAAGACGACAAACACTAAATGGCAAATAACAGCATGTTACAACAAAAACAATAACAGGAGCATAAATAAAATCAACAAACAGTAAAGCTATGACCATTACATAGTCATTTGTATAATTTATTCATACAACAAAGCATTTCTGGGAGTTGAAGCGCTGCTTGCAGAAAAATGCTCACCCCTATAAATATGCAGAAAATAAGTCATGAAAATGTTTTACTTTGTAGCTATTTGAGTCTTTGAGGCTTACTTTGTTTAAAGGATAGCAGAAACAGCGATGGTCAAAGCATTGGTCTTTTCATCTTTTTCTAAAGAATAATCTGGGGAAGGATTTAAAACATTGCAGATATAAAGATGTAACAAACTCACTGTAAAGGGATTTTGATGGGCAAGGAGGAAGCGAGAACCATCTTGACAATATAAATAATAGTTTAATGTGAAACTTAAACAAAAGACACAAACACACACACACACACATGACAGACGCCCATAAATTATCTCTCTCTCCCGCACCATCTTCCGCAGTCGGCCTTTATCCCTCTCGGAGGCTTGATTAGCCTGATAAGGGATATAGGGTGTATAGAATCACAACCGGCCCCGCCCTCTGTCCTGCCACACTCATATAGAGTGAAAAAGAGCAATTCATCCGCAAAAAATCTGCAAAGCTCTACACTTTAAGATCTATGCTTATTTATTTATTTATTACATATATTTCCATATTTATATATGTAGGCTACTTATTCTGGCCAAATTTGTTTTCATTGATTTGTTTTGGGTTATGAAAGTAATTCACATGAAATTGTAAGCATTGTCATCAGTGTCCTGCTATGGGACACTTTTTAAAACAACATTTTATGTTCTTGTATAGCTACAGTATATACACATGATTGGCAATTTCTCAGGGCCAGCAAAGCCTTCTCTGCTGGCCTAACATGCCAAATAAATAACAAATTTTCATCCTTTCATTCTCAATCACCTTTTTATTCACCTTTATTATTAATTGCTTTCGACTCTTAACAAATAGAGAAAAACGAAAAGTTTATCCAGTCAGAATTTATTCCTTGATGCTTACAAGCAAAATGTGAAAACTGTTTCACAAATCTGAGCTGCACCCCGTCAATGTACTGTATATTCAATTAATTGTATCTTATTTCCTATTAAGTTAATTTGAATATGTTCAATACCTTTTTGTATCCCCCAAAAAAATCCTACAAGGAGAAATATACACAATTCTTTTTATTTTATAAAAAATACTAAAAGTATGACAATAACCCCTGGGCTACCCAATATTCTTTCCCAATAGGGGCATAATTTGGCATTTAAAAGTGATTTTAAATCATATAGAACCTGTCATTTCCAATGGGTTTCATTTTATTTATACAAAATTATTATAATTGAATTTTGTCCTCAAAAGATCACCTTCTGTAGTTTTTTTTTTCCTTCACTGGTTTACAATCGAACCAAGGTGCGTGTGTGTGTGTGTTTGTGTGTACTTATAGTAGCTATAGTTTGGGGACAATTTTGTACCCAAAAGTGAGCCAAATCGGACAAAACCTCCCAAGGGGGCTTTTTGGAATGTCCTTATTTGAAAAACAATCTATACAAAATTTATACAAAAATGAAATAGTTATTTGGAAAATTGGAATAATGTAAAAAGCTTTCTATTGGTTTGGTGTAGGGTTTATATAAAAACAAAATAAAAGTATTTGGTATGTCCCCGTTTAGATAACTGAGCAAACGTGTGTGTGTGTGCGGGTATGTGTGTGCATGTTTGTGTGCGTGATTACTCTCTGACTGATGGCCTCTTGGGAAGAAAGCTGAGTGAAAGCTAAAGGAGCAGTGGAGCTAGAGTTTGACACATACACTCTTTGACATGCTACAAGGATAGCAGTCTAAGCCACAGCCTGAGTGAAAATCAGGACCCCACTGACACTGACAGCAGGAACTCTGGCAGACCCATTAAACATATGCAGTCTTTTGCAGTCTTGTTTTATTTACATGCCTTTAGAATTACCTGAGGTCAACAGATATAGCCTCTGGAGACAAAAACCTGGAAGAATCATTGATCGGTCTGTAACAAGAGGAGTTTGTGCATATGTGGCTGAGGAAAATAGCCTACATAATATACACAAACTAAAAAATCTAAAAATACAAAAATAGTTTATGTGATGTTAGGTTAAGGGGCAGGGTTAGGGGATATAAAATATCATTAACTCAGTAAAAAAACAATAGAAGTCGATTGAGAGGTGGGTAGAAGTCAAATCTTAAAACAGCAAAACAGTCACATTGATCTGGTTGATTTCATCCATTTTTGTTCAAGCGCTATAACGCTAAACTAATGTCAGATTATTGAAATTGTGCAGGGCGACAATGAAGAGAGAGAGTTTTCTGAGTTTGTCGGGAACTTGTGTGATGTGTAGCATCCAAATCTGTCAGTCAGAGAGAGAAAGACAGAGAAGACACAGAAGAAAGACAGAAAGAGAGATAAAAAGTGGAAGGGAGCCCCTTTGCACGTGTCTCTTCCATGAAAGTATGACATTGCCAAAGGGGAAAAACACCATTTTATCATTCTGTGCCATTTACACCCTCTCTTTCCCTGTCAAACATGCCATATGTCCCCATCTCAGGGTGTCCTGTCCCCTTATCGGGTGTGACACGGCCATTCGCACACTGCTCCCAATCACACTCTGTCTCCGGCGGGTAAAATCCTGCTCTGGCAGCACCAAGCAGTGATGGACTGTCAGGCAGAGGGCAGTAACTTCCACTGGGTCTCACCACAGACAGCCAGAGGGTCCAGAGAGGACAGAGGGTGCAACGGATGAGAGGAGGTGGTGACCGGGAGTAAAGATGAGGCAGTGATGATGATCATCTGCCACAGAAAAACTGCAAAGGTTTTCAGTGAGACAGACTCAGCATCCCAACTGACATACTATGCATTGAAGGGGACATGTTCATTTCTGGCCAATCAACACTGACCCCGTTTCAACCTGGTATTAAGGTGAGTTTCGGGTGATCTGATCACATGTGGTCAGCATTAAATACAGGTCTTAATGGGGTCTAAAATGGTTTGTGATGGGATAAAAAAAAAAAAAACACATACGAATGAGGTCAAAAATGCAAGTGGCTTCATAGCATTTGTAGTGTAACCGATAATCCGTCCTTTTTGGGTCCAGCAGCAGTGAAGTGCCAACCCTCACCTGTCAATCTGCTGTGCTAAAACAAGAGTTTAAACTTTGCCGGATACATACACAATCACGGGAGCTTCATGGATCTTATTTAATCTGTCCTATATCAACACAGATGACAAGCACGAACACCTAAAGCTCATTTAATACAGGTTATCCACTAAAATAACAGATAATTCTGCTTGACATGTTGGGTTTGTGCTTAGATAAAATTTTAACCGCATCTGGGAGAAACAGCGCAACATTTTTTATTTTATCATTTTTTGCTCTTTGTCTTTTCTTAATTTGTTGTGCTTTAATATCATGCAGTAACACACTGACATAGTGACTGATGTATGTCGTCATGAAACAGAGATCCTCCCCTCCAAATCCGAACACAAGTGGTCACAGAAGATACATTTAAATGACCAAGTGTTAACAGCCATGTGTCTCACCTCAGCTTCCCGGATGACAGGGCCGGATCTAGGGGGAGCTGGGGTGGGCTTCGCATGGGCAAAGATTGCAACCTTATTTTTTTAATGCATAATGCTAAAAGGTAAGTAATAATGAATTTAAAGGTAATTCAGCCAATGCCAATGCTTACATGCAATCGAAAACAGTATGTGTCAAGGCGATGGTATGATGCAGTTCTATGATGGTAAATGGCCCAATACTGGCTCATTGTCTTACTACAAACTTTAAAAGTATGGACTTTTATTTTATTGCAAAGAACAAGTATGTGAAATTAGGATGCAGCCAGAGCACGAAAGGTGCACTTAGGCCACATCCACAATAATCCGATTTTGTTCGAAAATGCATATTTTTCTCTTCATTTTGGCCTTATGGTCACACTGAGACACGAAAACTGAGCTTTTGAAAATGCTCTCCCAAGTGAATAAATTTGAAAACACATCTTCACATTGTAGTGTGGACAGGGAAATGCAGATATCTGAACGCAATAGGTGTGTTCGACTTCATGTAGTGCTGCGCAGACCGATCGGCACTGTGCTTGAAGCAGTGCATGTCGGTTAAAACATTTTGTCAGACTTGAAATGGCACCACCGCCACGTCACAGTGATGTATGCCATCAAAGTACCGCAAGAGCGATTCGAGGGCAGCATGGCGCAGTTTCGCCAGAGCAGCTGCACTAGCTCTGGATGTTGATACAGCTTATTCACGATTGGCCAGACTCACAAAGTGACAAGAGTTACATGTTTCATAGGCTGCGTTCACAATGGCGTGCTTCACGAAAGTGGTATACTACTCTAACTACTTCTGCTATGTCAGCGTGTGGCAGAAATATATCTACCATTATCAAGGTGTTTATTCCGACACCTCCAGTTTGGCAAAAACTCTCCATCCATGTTTTTATAACAGTACATCATGTTTATATCATATTATGTTATGTTTGTCATATTAATATCATGTTTATTCATAAAAAAATTCTTAAAATAATACAGGCTATCGGACTTTCTTCTTGTACACACAGCAGACAAGTCAAGTGTCAAGTCAAGTGGTTTTTATTGTCGTTCAACCATATACAGTTAGTACAGTACACAGTGAAATGAGACAACGTTCCTCTAGGACAATGGTGCTACATAAAACAACATAGGACAAACACAGAACTACATGAGACTACACAGACTAAATAACATAACTATATAAAGTGCACATGCAAATGTGTGCAAAAAGTACGGGACAGTACAATAAATTACTGACAATGAACATTACAATAGGCACAGTAAGAGACAGTGCAGCGCCGACCAGTACACAGTAGTGCAAAAAGATGACAGTTACTAAAAATGCCAAATGTAAACATAACATACTATGAGATAGTGTTCTATGCACATAGCAGTTATTGAGGTAGCAGCCAGGTATAAAGTGACAATAATTAAAGTGCAACTCGGGACACTTGTGTGTGTGTCAAACCAGTCTCTTGAGTATTGAGGTGTCTGATGGCTTGGGGGAAGAAGCTGTTACATAGTCTGGCCGTGAGGGCCCAAATGCTTCGGTACCTCTTGCCAGACGGCAGGAGGGTGAAGAGTTTGTTCAAAGTTTTCAAGTTCTATTTTTCATGTTCAAAGTTTGTTCAAGTTTTTATTCAAAGACACTGTATTAAGCCGCACATAAACCTTTCAAATTAACAATGTTTCTGATTATTTTGTGAAAAGTTCAATCTGAATTCCACTTCATCTGTAATAAAGAAAGCAAACATTGTGCAATCTTCCATTACTGGTGTGGGTTCAGCAGACGATGGGAAGCGCAAAGTGTCTGGCTTGACGGCTCTTTTTTCAACTCCTCCTCTGACTGCAACCGTCAAATCTCGCTGATCGGGGAAAAAATTTTAAAACATATTTGTTGTCATGTAACACAGTCAGGCGATCCATTTAACCCAAAACAATCAATATTGCGGCCCATGTTGTAGCAGCATTGTTGTGCCTGACATTTGCTGTGATAGCGTTATTAAAAATGAATGTTACTTTGAACAACCTTCACATTGCATTCCACCCTTACATTTACAACTATTTCTTTGTCAGATTCTTTTATTCAAAGCAACTTACAGTGCATATAGGGTATACACTTACTTTATTTGTATGTGTGTTTCCTGGTAACTGAACCCATGTCCTTGAAATTGCTAGCGCTACACATGGTCAAAATACATGAACACGTTATACTTTATAGAATAAAATACCTTTTCTCTAGGCCACTGACATGACAGAACTTTTCATCTCAAGTGATATTTGTCAAAAGCACTATAAATTTATTTAGGTGTAAATCCTTTTACAGTGGAATAAAACTACTTAGTGCACTTTTAAGTGTTTGTATTATGCTGTGTCTCAGTTCCTGAGGAGCTTACTGCGTGTCACTCATATTGTGACATATTGTGTTAAGAAACTCTCTCAAATCCACTTGAAAGCACCTTGGAATATCTTTTCTCATGTCACAGCACTTCTCTCTTGACAGTTATAAGTCCAAGGTGACTCAGT
This sequence comes from Moxostoma hubbsi, assembly GCA_032164185.1. NCBI lineage: Eukaryota > Metazoa > Chordata > Actinopteri > Cypriniformes > Catostomidae > Moxostoma > Moxostoma hubbsi. The sequence goes on from JAVLUX010000215.1 coordinate 11,223,559, forward strand.
GCATTTAACACCTGAAGCATTAATGTAGATGAATGCACTCAATGGTGAGTAGGTCAAATGGCTACCGGGGAGACACAGCTCACCCGGGACGCTTCACAGAGGCCAGGTTACGGCTTCGTTTTTCCGCTCATTAGACCATGCCGATACCTTGTGTTTCATGCCAATTTGTGCCGGGCGCTTGGGCAGGGAGAGGTCACTATGCATATGTATTTGACGGTGAAACGAGCCACACATATATGCAAATGACGGTGCTTCTGATTGCTCAATAGCACTACAGAAATCTAAGAAATGGCCAGGACACAACGAGTTGTGCAGATGTCTGGATGTTCAACAAGTGAGCAATCAAGAGAAGAAAGGACAAGAAAATAGAGACATTCCTCCAATGATGATGTGCATGGAGGCAGAAATCAGGAGCCAGAATAGAGTCAGACAGACAGACAGACAGAGAGAGAGAGACCAAATTACCTGCAACTAGCATCTTAAATGCAAGCTGATGCAAAACCTAAAATCTTTATGCCTTTACAAACATCAGAAAAATCTCACAGAGCATTTTCCTCTCTTTAAATATATCTGGAAAATGATTGCTAATCTATGCAAAGAAGCAATCAGCTGCTCATGCATAAAGCATGAGCACAAGAGACCAATTTTAAAAATGCTTTCAGATTATTAGATATTATAAGGAAATGAAATCTGAATACTCCTACCTGTGTGGTTCTAATTACAGCAGCCGAGTGGGCAGACAGCAAGGCGAAGCGCCGGCACAGTCAGGGCCCACCGCAGGTCATTTGCACATGAATTTAAAGCCAAGGTGACCTCAGGACAAATCCCTGCTCAAGGTCCGAGTCATAATAGATTGAGACCGCAGAATTAGCATGTATCTCTACGGTGAAACCGACTGCCGGAGATGAAATAGTCATGGAAATATCATGGTTAATTTCTCATACATTGAGATGGAATTCAATGGAGTCCAAAAGTCTGAGGCCACTCTGGAAAGCTGAGAATTCATTTCTAATTTTAACCTCAAAATAAACAAAGATTTAGGATTTAAAAACTGAATGAATGGTGTAAAATCGAAAAAGAAACATTTAAAGGGATAGTTCAACCAAAAATTTAAATTATCTTATCATTTACTCAGACTCATGCTATCCCAGATGTGTATGACTTTCTTTCTTCTGCAGAACACAAACTAAGATTTTGGTCCATGCAATGCAAGTGAATGGTGGCCAGACCTGTGAAGCTCCAAAAATGACATAAAGGCAGCATAAAACTAATCCATATCTCAATGGGTTAATTCCGTCTTTAGCAGTAATATGAATATACATTTAAGTCCTTTTTTTACTATAAATCTCCACTTTCACATTCTGAAAATATTTTTTATATATATATTTATATATATTTTGTTCTGTTTCTCACCCAAATTGATTACTTTTGCACTAAGTGTAAAAAGAAACAAAAAGCAACTTCTTTGCACAGTGCAAATAGTGTCAGATAATACACCCCTGTTTAAATATTATCATAGAGTATAGGGACATCACTGCAGCATTTTAATGTGTTTATTTAGAGTCCCACAGACACCCTACACCATCCCCAACCGCTAACCCTAACCTTCCTTATCAAAATGGAATCAGGGTTTTACTACAGTAACCATAGTATCACCAAGGTTTTTTGTAGTAAAATCATAGTAAACACAAAATGAAACACGGTTACTACATAAACAACACTTTACTTAAGTAACACCATGATTAACTGCATCAAAACTATGATTTTCACCAAAAAACATTATTACTAAAATTTACTACAGTAAAACCATGGTTAATTTTCCAACCCTTCTCTGAACTCCCCAACCATCACTGTGAACAAATCACTGTGAGGAATCACATTTATTTGTTATTATAAGTAGTACTATAAGAAAAATTAAGAGTGGAGAGATGGGAAAAGTCGAAAAATGGTTGGATTTGAAACCGGGTTGTTAGAACATTCACACTGTCATTACACCCTGAACTACAGCAGTACATGAGGGTGCAGTTTATTGTAAACTTCTGTGTTTCCAGCAGATTTTTAGATTGCAAAAAATCACTCTGGTTGATCTGCATGAGATGGGTTTGAATGCACATGGATGCCAACTGCTTGTTTCCATTTGTATTTAAATGTAGCTGAAATCAAAGTGGGATGTTGTATTCTCCATTAAGTGCTCAGGCAACTGCATTTGCATTGGATTCAATTACACATATCTTTGTGGACAGAGGATGCTGTCTTGTCAAATGAACATCTGCATTTAAAAAGAGAGATTGCTTGAGGGCAATGTCAAATGCCTGAATTACCTAAACAACATTTTCACATTTTTGTCTAGTCTGTTCACAAACACTGCAATCAGAAACCTGAAAATCCAACGTACATTCAGCTTTCATTCACAGTGAAGTTATGAAAGCTCAGTAAATTTGGTTTGACATCGCAATGAGTATGAGCTATTTCCAGTCTATTAGGCCGGTGCAATCAAAAGCAGGATTCTCAAGCTCTATTCTAAAACCTAGTGGGCTGCCTGCGGATTCAGCATTTGAAGGCATAATAGGCATGCTCATGACCCAAAAACTGTTCCAAAAGATAGGCAACTTAATTATGCTACCTCTTAAGATATCTTGTTTAGGCCAAATTCTATTGAAGCATCCCATATTCTTCAAGAAGGCAATCTAGGACTGCAAAAACTATGGCAGATGGGACGAGAGAAATGTTAATTGTAAATAAACATATACTTATATGTAAGTACATGAACATATGGAAAATGTGTGCTTTTTAATGTATTGTTATGCATATGACTAGAGGTATCAACTGTGAGTCGAGTCTCTCGTGTACAGTTTCACAGTGCACATTGCTGCCTTTTTAGTGTTTCAAATGAGTCACTTATGAGGTTAAATTTCAGTTTGAATCCTGCCTGTGTAGGCAGTAAACAGCAAGGCAGCTCACTAGGTTATAGAACAGAGGTTAAGACAGCAACAAGAATCTCCTTACATTCAGTGGATGTTCTTTAGTGTGTTTGTGTTTAGAACAGGTAAAGGTGCCCTTCCTCAACACCTTCCTTTTTTCTGGACTGCTTTGATTTGCTCAAAGAGATTTCCTCAGGAGAGTCTGACAGGCTTCATGCTCTAAACGTTAGCCAAGCAGAGATGAGCACTGCACCAAAAATCAATGAAGCTCTTCAAAAGCTACAGTACAGCTGAAACATTATTCTGCAATTAGATCTGTTGACTTTGAAAACCCAAACACTACATTTTGTATAGTTCAGATATTTTTTTTTATTATGAAACCAATATGATATATATAGCCCTAATATATATATTTATATATATATTAGGGCTGTCAATCGATTAACATTTTTAATCGAATTAATTACATGGTGTCCTTATTAATTAATAAGCGGCTTTAGAATACAATGTATTGTTTACTACCATATTATTAATCAAAAGTCAATCATTGGCACACAATTCACAGCAATCCATTACACAAGTGAATTTGACAATCAGTTGGAAATTTATTATGATGGCTTGTTTAAGGGCCTGTCAATTTACACCTACGTCAGACATCTCGGGTGTGTTGCGTCATAAACATAAAATGTTTAGGTCACTGTGTCAAGTTTAATACTCTAGTTTAATACTCAATCTTTAAACACATCTTGAGATCCCTTAGATCGCAATTGCGCTCCTTCGAGTGTTTTGAACGCAAGAACGTAACGCATGTTTATGGATCGAGTAGTGACACTGCCTACTGAAGTGTTTTCTTCACTGTATAAACTGCGCATTGCTCATACAGCTGAAATTTCACTTATTCCCCTGTAGAGTAAACAGGTGGTACTACAAGCTTACTAGCTCTTCCTCACTGTTGTCAATCAGAACTGAGAAATGTTATCCATAGTTTTTGTATAAACTGTCACAGTTACTCCAAACAACTTTAAAAAATATCATGATAATACCATGGTACATGTCAGAAAATATGGTAATACCATTCAAATACAATTATCATTAAATAGGCGAATAGGCTAAAGCATTTATCTCTCAACCACAGAGACTGTCGATAACTATGATACTGGATCATTAATCAAGACAGGAACTTGTCAATTCATCAACCTGAAGAACCTATATGTTGCTGCAGTCTATTCTTCTCTCTGATTCATCCAAGCTACTGAAGCACTCACACAAAGTTTTTTTCCTCTCTATCCCCCCACACACATGATTCAGCCTCTTGACATGTGCAGGTTTGTGCCAGATTCTTCTGTGCCCAACAGCCTTAATAGGGTCAGCTGACCTCTGCACTCACTTCTTACCAGGACCAGACAGAAAAGGAATGCCTTCCTCCACTCTGAAAGACACACAAACTCCTACACACACTCTCATTTTAAACCACCTTGACCCTGACCATGGCAACATCTTCTCAAGAGGAGCAGAGAAAAGAGCCCTCCTCAGCTGCAGGGGCACGAGCTCTAGAAGGAAGGTGAGAGGTCACCGGTGGGCAAGATGAAAGCCTTGCACCAAGTTTTCATCCAGGCAATATCACCACAGTCTCAAATGCAAGGGTTAAAAATCCTCATGTTTACTGAAATAGTCCATTTGAAGGACGAAAGAAAACAAGGAAATTAAATGAATGGAAATGAAGGAACATATGACGGAGGAAAAGAAAGGAAGCAATGAAATGGAATTGAAGGAAAGGAAGTAAAGAGGAAAGGAAAAGGAATAGAAAGGAGGCAATGAAGGAAGGATGAAAGGAAAGAGGGAGGGAAGGAAGTGAATGAAATTTGAGGAAATGAAGAAAGGAGGAAGGAGGAAATGAAAAGGAAAAGAAAGAAAGGAGGAAAGGAAAAGCAAGGAATAGAATGGAAACAAGGAAGGAAGGAGGGAGGTGTAGTATTATACATGCAGAAGAATTGAAACGACATGATTTGAATCTAGGATTTACCCAATCTTAATCCTGGAATTCCACAACATCATAAATTAGACGGCCCATGCATCAGCATTGCTCAGAAAGGCCCCTCTGCTTGACCTCCTGAACTTCCACACAGAGTTAAAGCAGACTTCTCTTTGAAAGGTTTCCAAAAGACCATCAGATTTGCATGACTCGAATACTCACACATTTCATCTTAATTGAGGAACATATATATATATATATATATATATATATATATATATATATATATATAATGTTTAGTATGTAAGCATTCGCTGGCGTATGCAGAGAAAGCTGATGACAACGGAAATCATGTCTCTTGTACCATTCTCAAGATATAAAAGTTCATGATTAAATATGCACTATTTTTGAACGGGAGATTTGTAAGAATCTGAAACAAAGGACCATAAATCAACTGTCAGAAAAGACAGCCCAGTTGACCATGTGACTCTGAAAAGTCACTTCTGATTGGCGAAGGACACCTTTGGGGATGCGGCCAATTTCAGTTCAAATGTTTCCAAACAGGAAAGACACATGCTCTTCTCTCGTCATCTCTTCTGCTCTGCTGACTGCTCAGACTTCGCTCTGACTCTTCCCTCGTGGTCTTCTCGGGATCTTGTCGGAACCATGTCCATGCCACGTGAGGTCCAAGGAAGCTAGGTGTGATATTGTTTTCAATAAGCCATGAGAATAATATCACTCCAATAAGTGAATTAATCATAATTCACTTATTAAATCTAATTCCTTACAGTAGAAATTGTGAGCGGATATGTTGTATTACGATTTTAATGGTGGAGAATTTATTCAAACAAACAATCTAGTTATTTGTAATTTATCTAATTTATAATGGTTGTCGAACATGATTAATTCCATTTTACATTTAATTACCTAGTAATGTAGAATCTGGACAGTTTAATTTAGTTCATACCTCACATATTTCGAGACGCTAAATTTAGCATAACACATATCCTTACATATAATGGTGTGAGAATGAGGGCACTTTAAAGTTCTCTTCTAAATGTTGCATACCAAATATCCTTACAGAGGGAAGGAAATGAAATTAAATTTGAGGAAAGGAAGCTAGGAGCAAAGGAAAGGAAATGAAAATAAAGGAAAGTATAGGAAAATAAAGGAAAGGAAAGGAAAGGAAAGAGACAGGGCAGTTAAGGAAAAAGAGGTGATGAAATTTAAAGTCCTTACATTAACTTATTACATGAACTGTCACTCTTGAACTTCCGTTAACGGAAGATAGGGAAGGGGAAATCATTTCGAGTGACATTTCTTTTTGCAAACCAACATGCAAGAGACAAACTGAATAAAGAGGGCAAAAAACACTTGGAGGCCTGAATACTTGATTTTTATTATATTTCAATGGCTCTGGCATTCCCCTCCATCCTTGACCCCTTTTCTTGGCTGCCTCTGTTATCTGAAATAATGTCAGGGCATCCTTAGAATCTATTTATCAGAGCAGAATGAAGCTGCTGCTGACATTCAAGAAAAACCCCATCTGTGACTCCCAGGGAAGGACAGACAGAGAAGTATAGCTCGCCCCCTCCTTCCTCCTCATTCCTCTTCATCAATGCAATTTAAATTGAAGAGCTCAGTGGTAATTAAATTCAAACTGGGGTTATGGGAGGAGATAGTTGTTGACACAACAGAGAATGCGCAGAGAGGACGCCACACAAAGGGTCAAGGTTCACCAGAGGCAGCTCGCCTGGCCACCCAGATCCTATTCATTTATACAAACCTGTCTGCCTAAACCACAAAGGCCTTCTGACATTTAAAGAAATGAATAAAAATAACAGAGAAAGGCAAAGAAAAAAATCAATTATTTGAGATTTCCCCCCCAAACTGACCTTTTCTCTCCAACATCCACTGCCAGTTGTTTGTTGGATAGACTTCAAAACTGCCAATAGTATTTAACTCATAGCTCACACTATCAAGAGCTCTCATGTCTTGAAAGAGAGGGAGAAAGACAGGGAAGGGAGGAAAACAGGAGGAAAAGTCAATAACGATTTGGAGATCTATTTTTGAGAAATTGTTTGTCAGCACAAACACGAGGCACATGACTAGCAGCAGGTCAGCGGGATTTGGTGGCGGGGGCTGGAGCGGGGATGTGGCCCCGGGCCCCTCCTCTGGTTAAAGCCAGCTTTACTCATTCATCTGTTCCCTCGGAAAGGCCTGATGCCACCCTCTCGTCTCTCTCTCTGCTAATCCGGTTACTGCATTCACAGGCAGTACCCTCTCTTTTTTCATTAAAGCAGATCAGAGATTGAAAAGCGATTCCTCAATCTGTCTGAGGGTGAGATCCAAATTGGATTGGGCTAAAGTGGAGGAGGGAGTATTGAAGATGAGCTGAAATCGGAAAGGGAGATGATGCGACTCATTTTTACCCTTTAAAGCAGATGGCATCAGGAAAAGCAATATTCAGAGTCTATATTTATAGGTAGGTGGCCAGCACATGGGTAAATGTCATACACAATGATGGAGAGTAGGACCTGAAATCAAAACTGGGTGACTCCTCTGAGCTTTGCAGCTCTCCTTTGAATCAAAGTCTAAACTGACATCCTTTCATATTATGTACTGAATTCAGTAAAGATCTTACTTCTCGATTGTTGTTGAAATATGTTCTATTAGTATGCAGGTGTGTAGTATAAATGATGCATGTGTTCTTTCAACTATGAAGTACTAATAATAACCACAAAAAACTATTTTCTAGTGTGCTGTTAAAAAAAGCACAGTTCCCCACATTTTGCCGTGTAGCACTTCTGGAGTACATCAAACTTAAAAGGCATCATGACATGAAAACTAACATTTTCCTTGATCTTTTGACATATAAGAGGTCATTGTACTTTGAAAAAATACGGTGAGAATTCAAAACTGTCTGTTGAAAGCAAGCTGCCAAAACGACACATTCTCTACTTCCTCCACATTGTGATGTCACACTGTGGTATACATTTGCATTGGATCGCCTACACAAAACATCAGCGCCTACTTTTCTTCATCACTTCTGTAGCATGCCCAGAAGCAGTAAGCAGTGAGATGGCAAGTATAGAGCAGGTCAGTCAACACCAGAGAGCCACTCATAACAATGTGCATTTACTGTCAAGCTTTAAAAGAGAAACAGCACAAAAACATTTCTGACAGAGACTTATAAAGAAAGTTGAAAATGATCATGTTTTACAAATACATGTCTGTTTTTTGTGCAAAAAACTTTATTAATGTTATAAGTGAACCTCAAGGGACATATTAAAAAATAATTAATAAAAGGCATGTCACAACCCCTTTAAAGGGGCAAATATTTACTCACCCTCATTTTGTTCCAAACCCATATACTGTAACTTTATTTCTACAGTACAACATAAAAGGAGCTGTTAAAGGGTTAGTTCACCAAAAAAAAATGTATTCTCTCATTATTTACTCACCCTCATGCCATCCCAGATGTGTATGACTTTCGTCTACTGAACACAAACAAAGATTTTTAGAAGAATATTTCAGCTCTGTAGGTCGCAATCCTTACAATTCCAGTGGTTAAATGAATGTCTTCTAAAGCGATACGATCACATAGGTCAACATTTATGTCCTTTTCACCATAATTATTTACTTCCGGTCGCTCTCCGATGCCGTCAACACCGCGACTCTGTTCCCTCCACCTCTAGCGTAACGTAAGCATGATGACATGTTCATGCAAAAACCAGAAGTGCAGCTTGATTTGTTTACAAGTAAATGCTGTTCACAAGCTTCATTGGTTTTGCTTACATTTGAACATGCCAGCGCGTTTTCGGGAACCGAATCGCATTGTGGACAGGCATCAGAGAGCGACCAAAATTAAGCAATTATAGTGAAAAGGACTTCAATATTGACCTGTTTCTTAACCAAAGTGATCATATTGCTTTAGAAGAAATTAATTTAACCACTGGAATCGTAAGGATTGCTTTTTCTATAATTGTCTGTGTTTTTTAGAGCTTTAAAGTGCCAATTTACAATTCAATTGCATTGTATGGACTGGAATGGCATGAGGGTGTGTAAATGCTAAGAGAATTTTCATTTTTGGATGAACTATCCCTTTAAGAAGAATGCTGGCCTCAGTTACCAAACGAAAAAATATGCAATGTAAATGAATGGCGACTGAGGCTAACATCTCATTTTGTGTTTCACTGAAGAAGAAAAAAGTTGTATGTGTTTGGAACAACAGGAGGGTGAGTAAATGACCTATGAACTACTCCAAAGATGCATATCTGCTATACACAAGTGTAAATAAAAGGTATTCAAGCTTCAAGCAGAACTGAGAAAAATAAAAAATCATCTATGCCTAAAGGAGAAAAAAAAAACTAAAAGCAGTTTCCTGCAGTACACCTCATTATTTTGAGTACATTTACAAAAATTGCATACCTAAAGACATTTCTCAAAGACGTCTGTGACCTCCCAATAAGGTCTTCTCAAAGTGGACTTGTTAAAGCAATAGAGCGTCTGTCTTTCTACCATCCTTCAGTTTAGAGGAACAAATTAATCTAAATGTCATTCCCATTTCCTATTCACAAGCTTCAGTACAGTCTTTCTGCAGAAGATAGGCATCTTTTATCTGTTCCCCACAAATTACACCCCTCTCCTACAAATACTGGAAAATATGCTCTGCACTAAGTGTAGAGTGTTTATTTCATCACTGTTTTCACAGATCAACTTGGTCTATGTCTGGTCGACAGCCAAATGCACCCTTGCATACACTGTGTGGCTTCAAAGCTGTTCCGGCCCAGAATATTGAGACAAAGTGCAAGGAACTGAAATGTAATTACTTAGCAGGGTTTGGTGATAATTAAACGGCTCTACTCTGGCAAAAAGCTCCAAGCTGTATTAGTTCTGGTCAGAGATTTGATTTGTGTACTACATTTGTTATTAGTACACAGACAGACTAAATAATTTTTACAACTTTAAATCATTTTTAACCAATTCAAAATTTAAAAATAAATAATTACTAATAATTTAGCTAATTAAATATCTTTTTTATTTGCATAGCACACTAATACTATCTAAGATTGAAAGCAAGAAGTTTCTTACACTCTGCTGCCATCTTGTGGCACTATAAAACCTCATTGAGGCTGATGTGAAGAGGACATAACATCCATTATGCATTAGCACTAACTGAATGCAATAACTCAAACATATTAGAAAATGTACTTCTATTTTATGTTCTAATAATACCCTTTTTTTAAAAAATCTAATAATTACACTTCTATTCTGAATTCTGTCAGTTGAACCAGGAAAACCATCTTCAAATTGAAAGCACTTTCCCAAATTCAACAAGTGCAGATTAACAGTAGAAACAAGCATCATGCTTTAATGCATCTAAAGCATCTTAATGTTGATGTTAAAGCACATTTATTTTCTTTGTGACTCCATAGCTACTTAAGATCTTCAGTATACCCTGTTTGACTGCAGTAGGAAAGTGCAGCTCTATGCCTGGAGCTCCGATGCTGGTCTCCCAGCAGTCAAAGCCACAGCCTTTCAGCTCCTCAACAGCGCTATGGATCACTGAAGCATCTGTCTCTGCAAACATAAAAGGACAAATATGTCCCCATCAACACCATGAATGAGAAAACCTACTCTGATATGGTTCAGTCGTTTTTATCCAACAACTTATGAGTTACGTTTTCCAGTTTACTGTACAAAACACACATTTAAAAAAAATTATTCTGTGATTATGTCTCGTTTTTATTAGATATGCACAGTAGAATGTGACAGGAAAAAGGATCATAGCATGTTGTAGGCCAGACTGAACCTGCAGCACCTGAATGAGTCCATAAGTCACCATAAGTCTCAACATGTCAGGAACACATGCCTTAACAGCTGCGCCATGTCTCTGATGGGACACTAACTTTGGCCACATTTACAATGAAAAGCAATAAAAATTTTATCTGACACATTTCAGATCTTGTTGCATAAGCGTAAACAACCAAAAAAACACATATCAGATCAGGTTTTTGCACATTTGGGCCACCTTCATATGTGGCTTTGAATCTAATACATATCTGACATCAGGGCATGTGACCATCCATAAACATCTTTATAACACTTATTGGTTTTCTCTGGCACTACAGGGCACCAGAACCATCATGTACAGGAACAGTTTTTTCCCCTCAGGCTATCCATCTCATGATCAGTTACAATTGCCCCACTGAGCAATAATTAATGTGCAATACACAGCTTAGTCTTAGTAATTTTTTTTTTTTTTTTGTTAATATCAACTGTAAACATTCTTTTAAATTTGTGCATGTCAAAAATTTATTTTGGCAGTAGATGAAATTGCAAACACGCATTTTGCAGGGAGGAAACATTATTTTCCATAACACTTTATAATAAGCACATATTTGTTAATATTAGTTAACCTCATCAGTAAACATGAAGAAACAATGAACAATTCTATTACAACACTTATTGTTACTGGTAAATGTTAATGTTAAAACTTTTTAAGTTGCATATGTTTAAATTAATTAATGCATTATGAACTTAGATATTAAAATTAACCAAGATTAATAAATGCTGTTAAAAAATATTGTTTAATAATAAAAGGTGTTGTTCTTAACAGCAAAGTTCCAGCTGAAACACAACTTGTTCCATTTGTGTCAAGACCACAAACCGCGTGCAGGCGGCCTGACGGTCTGCCAAACTTGAGTGTTACATCAAACCAAAGAATCCCCATAATGCCCATGTAGTTTTTCCAGGAGAAAGTAATTTTATGTGACATTTAAGAATTTAAAGTCTCTGACTGCTTTGGCACTTAAAGAATGTTAAGGGACTAAACAACCAGATGACATGAAACGTAATGTTTGTGAAGGATAAAAAAAAAATCGTGATTCAACCGTAAAGGGATAGTTCACCCAAAAATGTATATTATTATATTTAACTCTGTCATTATGCACCCCCATTTTGTTTCAAACCCATGCGTGTTTTGTTATTTTTTTCTGTGGAAAAAAAAAAGTTGCAGCATTACACAAAACAATACATTGACCAGGGGCTGTAAACTCCAAAAGGGACAAGTGAAACACTATAAAAGTAGTCAATGCAACTTTATTACAAGACTTCTGAAGTCATAGGATAATTTTGTGTGAGGAACAGACTGAAATTTAGGTTGTGATTCATTGATAATCTTCACATCCACCAAAGTGTCTATCCCATGTCAGTGACTACATTCACAAATAGCACATTGATGTTATCGACACCAAAACGGCATTGGTTCTCATACATGTAGTAACCAAAGTGATTTACCAATTTGTTTTATTCTGGACACGTATTAGAGTATTTCAGGAGAGGGCCAGACATTCAGTGAATAATTACTTAAATACCTGTATCGTATGATTTCAGAAGACTCAGAAGTCATATGGACAAAATTTATGGTGCTTTTTTTGGTGGTTTGATTTTCATATTTGGAGCTTAACAGCCGTGGTCACCATGAACGTCTTTTTACAGAAAAGAGTAGCATGAATATTATGCAAATTTCTCCTCCAAATGTCAAATGTGTCTACAGAACAAATACGTCATAAAGGCTTGGAGTAAATAAAGAGAGAATTTTCAGTTTTAGGTGAACTATTGCTTGGCGTGTCTTGAACTGACAATGTCACATAGTCAAGATGCATGGACACAGCGTCAAATTATAAACATTAACCACTTCCTCCAGCTTTGTGTCTCAATGTTACTAAAACATGTATCTGACAGTGCTAAGATCCTGATTAAAATTCAATGCGTTATTGGCTCCAGGCGTAAACAAATAGTCTGACCCATTCTGACAGCTGTTGTATCAAGTTGTTAGCCTTGTCAGACATGAGTGACAAGTGAGATTCACCTCACGAAAACTTGTCCGTCTGACAGTCTTCAGGGTGCCAGCCTCACAGAGACTTTTCAAACAAGACTCAACAATCTGACTGATTAACAACAGGTAGCATACCTAAATTCATGCAGTAGGGTTCAATGTTGACATTTCATTAAAAAAAAATTTTTTAAAACAATACATGGTACAGTGAAAACCATGAAACCTATATCCACACTAATTATTTCGTTATTTTTAATTTTATAATATCATACTGTAAAGGCGTTAAAGGGAAAGAGGAGGTGAGAACCGGCTTGATAATATATAACAATTAATGAAGATGAAGAACCTAAGCAAAAAGACAAACACACAGGTGTCAGGCAGCTGCCCATAAATCTCTCTCTGTCGCACTGCTGTCACCAGTCGGACTAATCAGCCCAATTAGGGGCCGAGTGTGTGGAATCACGACCCGGCCCCACCCTCCACCCTGCCACTCATACAAGCCTATATAAGAGCCTAAACTAGGAATGTAACAGTTACATTTTCTCATGGTTCGGTTTTAATTTTTCAGAGTCACTTTCTCCCACATTCATTGCAATAATGAAAACAGATATGATCAGTTCTGTTGTCAGTGTCAAAGACACTGTCAACTTATAACTCCATAAATGTTCAACATCACACTCACCTGAGATACTGTTCCAAAACCAGAGAGATATACCCACTATTAATTCCAAAACTGCTCCTGTGAGAAGTCATAAAGATTTGTTCATCCTCTTTAGTATATTGTGGTGAAGTAACGCATATCACTAATTAGCATTTGCGTAAAGACATCTCAACACGTTTTTGCAAGTTATACAACGGGTCTGTTGAATGCTTGATTCTGATGGGATGACAGACGTTCAAAGGTGTGCAATTATTTTTCAAGTTAACACACAGCTATGAAGAAGTTCGCCAAATTATTTCAGTTATTTCTAAGAGCTGTACAGGCTACCACCGCAAAATTACCAAATAAATAAAGACATTAGTTAAGTACATTGGATAAGAATGACAAACAATGTCTATAATATACTAAATTTATTTAAATTTCTGTTGAAAAGCTCCCTCGCATCCCCCGCACTTACACACGCTCGTACACATAAATGCACTAACTTGTTACTCCAGTAAGTGCTCCATTAAAGCATCGCAAGCCTTGCTATCCTCCATTGCTAATTCTACGGTGATGTTTTTGAACTAGCAACGAAGGCTTGAGCTGTATCAGAGCCTTTAATGATACAATAGCTGTTTTATTTAAGCAATATTACATGAGCAAGAGTAGCACGATTGCAAGTATGATATTGCTTCTATACAACAGTTCAATGAACAACATTTTTTATCTATTTTTGGTCTATTTAATTCACCCAAAACTGGGGTTTTAATTTTGACTTTTTGACAAGCGCAGTCGTGTTTATTTCACCTTCACCAGCTTTTGTTATGAAATAGGAAGTGCAATGTTTGTTTGACAGTTATACGTTTAGCATCTTTTGATCCATTGTCAAACTCTACTTACTGTTCTGCAGTATTTGTACAATAACTTTATAGCAGTTACTAATGTTTGGAATTTCTCGAGTAACATGTAATCCACACCGGTCACTGTCCTGTCTGTCTGTCTGTGTGTGTGTGTGTGTGTGTGTGTGTGTGTGTGTGTGCGCTGCCTGAGCCCCGCCTCTGACAAAAAGAGCAGACAAGAGGACAAAAGCAGCACAACTGGCTAAAATGTTGGTGAAATTCATTCTTTTGTAAACAAACATGCATGTAAACACAATGGGCAATATCGAGGTCAGCAAAAATTATCGAGACAAATTGCTCTTACACTTTCGTTTAGAATGGCAGGAACACAAATGGAGTGATACACAAAGTGAGGCGAACATCTCTCGTCCAATCAGATTCGAGGACCGTAACTAACTGTTGTATATTTAAGTAATATCACACGAGCAAGAGTGTGATATGGCCCTACATCAGCACTGTAGTGATTCAGCCGCAGGCCCAAGGCCGCAGGCAATGACAGCAGTGCTGATTTGGGGCCATATTGCAAATGTGATATTGCTTATATACAACAGTTTAATGAACAAGTACATTTAAAAAAATTGGAAAAATGGAATACGGTCATAAAAACACATTTTTGCATGGAACCATTTTCTTATGCCACGGATCAGAATCTGCCATTGCTGGTTCAAAACAAATTATGCATTTAAGCCTCTCAAAAACATCACTTTAGAACTACTTGTTTCATGCTTGGGCTGTTTCTAGCATGTTATTGGAGAAACAAGGATGTGTGTGTGTGTGTGTGTGTGTGTGTGTGTGTGTGTGTGTGTGTGTGTGTGTGAGAGAGAGAGAGAGAGAGATGGAGCATGTGCAATCACCTGTTGATGATGCTGTAGTCTGTTATTCAGCTTTCTGAAGATAATATAATTTTGGTGAAATTTATCCTATTTCCTCAGTGGGAAAATAGCCATCAAAGCACGGGTATTCCTCCCCATTTGATGATACGGCCGCAGGCCGACTCGTTGCAAGATGGCTTTATTTAGGTCCTGATACCCCAGGAGGTTGGCGACTGGAAGTGTACTACCCAGACCCGAACTGGAAGTCTATTATTTGAAAGCTTGGACTCATACCCATGGGGAACCAAGAAATAACGGACCCAAAGCGGACCTGTCTATTATTTGAAAGCTAATGTAACGTTAGTAGCCTTCTCTCTTGTGCCTGGCCATGATGCATATAATCCATCCTCCTTGCCAAGAAAGTTTTCTGTGATTCCTCTCTCGCTGATTGTAACATCATTGCTAATCCACTCATTATTTCAGATTCAAAAGTCCACTTGCTTTCACAGAGATGGATGACATACGCAACTTGTTTAGATTCAGCTTTGCAGTTTTTTTGTATCTCGCAGAAGATAACTTCGACTGGTGGCCCTTTTGAACCATTATAACGATTGCTTGTTCATTGCCACAGCTACAACCGTTAGCATTGCCAATTTGCTATAGTGTGCCTCTGATAGCACTCAAAACATTGTGGCTCCGCTCCGTTTTTCACTGTATTTCCCCGCCCGCACTTTCTCATCCTAATTTTACAATGTTACATTTTACAACACACACACTCAGCACCATCATCATCAGTGCTGTCTGATCATGGCCAGGTCTTCTCGAATCGACTCGGGTATTAAACAAAATGTTAAACAGACCCAGGATCTGCAGCAATAAAATGGGACATGACCTGGACCTTGCTGACCATATAAAACGTGGATCCGAACCAATAGGTGTCCCGGGTCAGGTCCTCGGATTAGGGTGGACCCATGAAGTCCTCTATCTGGTAGTTGTTGTGTGGCCAGCTGGGCTTCTCCTGACAACAGTGGCAACAGTCGTACTGCCCACTGGGTCTCTGGCCATCCCGACACTTCCGCTACCCGCTCGAACAATTCCACAAACGCCATCGGATTGTCTTCTGGTCCCATTTTCGCAAGCGTGAAATGAGACATGGTGGGGCGGTACTCAGGGTCGCATTGGTAGAACCCGCCTGGGGTATCTAGCTCTGCAGCACCTGTCGATCATCCGCCTGAGCTTACAGGATGGTCTGGAAGCACTGCTCCTGCTCCTGACGCAGCTCAAGCAATGTCTGATGTTGGTTCTGGTGGATGCTGATGAGGGTCTTGATCAGATCGGCGAAGGACGAGGACTCCGTGGCGGCGTATCTTCCTCCAAATTACCGGGTTTCAGCACCACTGTGACAAGGTCTCTGACTTTGTTGAGTTCTCTTGGAATGAGGAAGTGGGAGTTGGGTGAACACTCCAACATAAATCTTTATTTCTCCAACTTTTCAGGGTCTCACACAAACACAAATACTGCTTTTCAGCAACAAACTGATCACACAAATAAACACACTACTGCGTGAAACTCTCTCCCCTCATCTGGCAGTCTGAATTGCCCTTTCTATCCCTCTCCAATCTCACTGCAAACACAAAACAGCTGTTAGAAGTGATTTCCCACAGGTGTCAATCCTTACCGTTCTGTCTCTCCCGGCCTCGCTCTCTGCAAACGTCTTTATTATTTCTCAAAACCAGAAGCCCTCAAGCATAACATAATTTTCTGCCCACTGCCATGCCTGGAGTAATTTTGTATGCATGTGACCGCAGATTCAGTCTATCAAACTCTGCCTACTTAGGATGAATCACTTTTGTTGTATTATTCCTCATTTGTAAGTCACTTTGGATAAAAGGTTACTGCTATATTAATAAATGTAAATTACACCTGTTTTCGGTGAAAGAAACCTGGAATATCATTATGAGTGGACTTAATAGAAAAAATTTGAGAATTATGTAAAATATGGCCTTTTTAAAGTCTGTCCTGAATCTTTGCTCTTTACCACCCTGACCGTCACAAAATGTAACGTTACCAAGCAGAAATGTGCCAGCAAAAGGTCTACCTGCTGCTGTTTTCAGGGTAACAGAGCAGCAGTGTTGGCAGAGTGTTTTATTTGAAGCTCTTATAAAAAGCACACAGCAGCGGGCCCCTGGAGTGTTCCTCTCTCACACACACACTGACCATTATGCTAATTAAAGGGCACAGGAATAGAAAACGTGGGGGGGTTTACTACCTTATTCATTTTGTCCTTCACTACCGAAACAAGGTACTTTGCGTGGTACTTTGGTGTTAATTAGAAGGATTCTCAGAATGGGACCCTGTGGGAGGAAATTAAACTATTCGATTACAATTATTTACCTAATGATTACTATGCATCGTGAAATGTGAAATTTAGCCATGTTTTGATTCAATTTGATCATTCGATTCATAATTATTATTTTTTTTAAATATGCAAAAAGCTTCAAAGTTCTTAATTTAGACAGCACAGACATGCACCAGACTTGATCACTAGAATCACAGATGCATTTAGGACCAAGGAGGTTTGACTTATGTGTGGCGGCATTTCTAAACAGAAAAATAACACTAATGTTACGTGCATTATAGATCTGTTATGAATAAAAGATAACATAGTGCAACATAATAACTTGATGTAAAAACACACACAAACAGACGGTATATAAACCGTGAAATAAGCGTTATCAATTTGCATATAATGTAACATTAACATTTATTGCACCATTAATTACAAATGAAATATGTCATATGCAGGCAGATAAGGCACATATTTAAATGATCTATTCGTAGCGAATAAAAGTGGTTAAGATCCCTATTCATTTTCAATGGGAGAGGCAGCAGAATCTTTCACGAGAATGTTTTATCTTTCTGCAGCTCCCACATTTCTGACCAATCATAGGGAACTTAAATCATCTGGCAATTAGCATTTAACTGGTTAGTTCCCCTCAGAGCAGTCTGAAATCGCTCCCTATTCCCTATATAGTGCACTATTTGGCAGTCATTGCAAAGAGAGTGAGTGATTTCACTCATTCAAATTTATTTAGGCAGAGTTCTATTTGTGATTAAAATATTTTATGGAGAAATAACACAATTTATGGAGATGTAAAGCAATATAAACATAATCTATCACAATCATTGAAGAGAGCAACAACAATAAACATACTTTGGTCAAATGGATGCAAACAGTTATGAATAACGGTACAGAAAGTCGAACTCAGCAGCACTCATCCATCCATTTACCCGCTTGCAGAGAGTGAACTAACTTTCTTAATTAAAAGTGCACTTTTTTCCCCGTAAATCTTGTGTGCGTCTGTTGCGAGAAGGCTCAAATCTAAGACGGTATCTGTATCACATTGGGTATTGATAAAGACATGATAACTGACTCTTAAATTCTGCTAATCGATGCATTTGTCAGATCGATGCATCGATACATTTTTACACCCATACACAGCAGTCAGTGGTAAGAGTCTTACCCCATGTGCCCACAGCATTTCCACCCCTAAAGGGTTGCCGTGGATGATCTTCACTCCCATAAGCACACACCAGTTTATCAGTTCCATCTCCTCTTTACTCCACCTTCAACACCAACAGGAGAAAGTTTTAAATTACCAAAAGACAGTTAACAGGAAGACAAAAAATGCTTCTGCTAATGAACACAAATTAATGTTATTTTTTCATTCTTTAGACATTTAAATTGATAAGAGTTTAGAAAATACAGAAAATTATGAAGTATCAAGAATGTTGCAAGCCAAATTCGAACTCACGAGCACCATAGCTCATTGTGTTTCCATCTTTATCTTAATTTCCACAGGAACGTATGAGTGGGAACATGCATTTTCATGTCTTGGAGGGGTGTTTGAGTGATTAAAGGAATGGAAAAGTCTTTCGAATTCTAGGTTAAAAGCTTTAGGCTCAATTCAGGATAAATTCTAATTTCAGTTTGAAACACTTGTAATCTAGAAATGCTAGTGACACTGCAAAACTAACATTGCAATAGCAAGATGCTACCCTTGGTTGCATAGCATTACATCTCAAACTGAAACATTTGTCCTAGATCGCCAGGTTGTTTTTTCACAGCAATTCCATGGCCAGATTACAAGACTTATTTTTACAAATAGAATTTCTAATGAAGTGAGAACTCCAGTATGTGATACCTGGCTGACAACTGCTGAGGTGAGAGAGGAGAGGATATGGTCTCTCTGGCAGACAGCAGAGCAGCAGTTAAGCAAACATTATATGCGGCACTGCAGCCTAAACCAGCTCCTGTGGGCAATTCTGACCACACAGACACTGTGACACTGGCCAGAGACCTGAAGACACAGAAGCACAAGGCAAGATCCCCTCTTAGAACTATGATCACATAAAGTGTTTAATGGTGTTCCTACTCTGCCTCTGCAAAAATAGACAGGCATACATAGAGGAAAGCCAAAACAGCCATGCTTCTTGTGTCCATGGAACCATCTGAAATGCCAGTGAATTCACAAAATCTCTTTAAAGAGTGTATGTAAGACATTTGCATAATGCCAGCCTCAGGAATGCGCTGCTCAGGAAGCCTCAGGAGCTGAAACTTGGTTATGGTAAGGGGAGTAACATTTCCGACACACTCTCTAATTGGTTGACCAATCACAACACACTGGGCCAGCTGACCAATCAGAGCAGACTGTGCTTTTCAGAATGGGGGGCTTTAAATAGACAGGAGCTACAACAGAGCATTTCAATCAGAGGGTGAAAAAAACGTGCTGCTGCAATGTACAGTATGAGAAAAATAATGTGTTTTTTGAACATTAAAGCATGTAAACCTATTCTAAAATTATGGACCTGTAAATGAGCATAATATGGGCTTTTTAAAAGATCTGCATCAAGCTGCTTAAGGCCTCCCAGCTCTGATGATGCAATGAACAATCAAAGAAACGTGGGCAAGGGGTGAAAACTTTCTGACACTGTATTACAACTGCAAGGAATAGTTTACCTAAAAATTTAAATTCTCATCATTTAATTGCATTCATGTTGTTCCAAAGAAGTTTGACATAATGTTTAAAGAATATTCAGGGTTCAATATAAGTTAAGATCAATCGACAGCATTTGTGGCATAATATTGATTACCACAAATATAATTTTTAACTTGCCAGTCTTTTTCTTAAAAAAGGAACAATCTGGGTTACAGTGAGGCACTTACAATGGAAGAGAATCGGGCCAATCTGACAACATTAAAATATTCACTATTTCAAAAGTATAGCCACAATACATAAACAATATGCATGTTAACATGATTTCAGTGTGATAAAATCACTTACTAACCTTTTCTGTGCAAACCATGACAATGTAATGTCAACAAACCCCAAAACCCTAAAATGACTATTTAAACAACTTTTCCACTCAAATAATCCTTGATCTTTAAAATAATTAATGTAAGTGCTTTTATAAAATTATAAGCTTTATGTTTCTCCCTTTATCCTCCAAAACATTGGTCCCATTCACTTCCATTCCTCACTGTAACATCCATTAAAAGGAGGGAGGAGTTCATTTCTGTTTTGTTTTGTTTGTGGTAATCAACACTATGCCCCAAATGCTGTCAACTGAACTTGTACTGAACTCGGAATATTCCTTTAATGCTGCTCTTTTTTTATACAATAATAGCAACCAGGGGCTGATAAGTTGATTGGCAAATGTTCACAAAGGCAAATACTAGGTTGTTAAGCCTGTGAAAGGAGCACCCGTTATGACCTTTGTCATAAACTACTTTTACTAGTTTGAAGAAAACACAATGTGGGGGGCTTTGAGGATGAGAGTAAACATGTTTCTCTGGCTGGCATCTGGTTTATTCATAATTCAAGCAACAACATGAAACATGCTACAAATTGTATCACCCTGTTTTCTGCTGCTCCTGTGCCTCTCTGTTTCAGTCTTTGTTTGTCCTTCTCTCAGTTCATACCCAGTTGTGTTCCATGCGTTGGGGTTCCATCCATTTCTTCAAGTTGCTGATGGCACGCAGAACCTAATTTTTCACTATCATCAGCTCTGAAATCACAGTTTCAAAGCAAGGTTGCATGAAAAAGGATTCTAGTTTTAGCTACCAAAAGCACGCAATATTTCATCATAATTATTAATGCAGTATTAGCATCCGAAATGTTGCAGATTCACACAAAGTAATAGCGTTAAGGAACCTCTACTTTGACAGTTGTAGTAGTTACAGATTCTTAATGTATTTAGGTTACTATTTGTCTGACAAACCCCATAGTTTATTTCTAGGAATTCAGTTACATTGATTTAAACATGGTATTGAGGAGCAATCGGTAGTTTTACCTCTGGTTACTATGGTCTTAATACAAATATCACAATTAATCTGTTACCACTGTTAAAATGGTTACTATGGTATATTTTCACAAGGGATATCCTACACTATATCAATTGATAAGTTCCAATGACAGGCATATACAAAACGTATGTACTTATTTCCCAACCTTATGCACTTCCCATTCTATGAGCATATGGACCAAAGTCTCCATCTGGGCCTGTCTGAATCTTTCCTGGACTGTCCGGCCAGCCTGGAAGGCAGCTCTGGCTCTCTTCAGGAATTCTGAGCATGCTGATGCTCAACTCTTCAGACAAACATACCATGCTCTTGTCCTACAAGAAAATATATTAATCAATCTTCATAACAAGATACATGAGCCCCCATCCGGTTCTGTGCTGTCTCTACTTTATCAGTGCAATCATATCAGTCTTGAGTTCAACACTGGAGGACTAATTTAACATCTCCAGCAGCCTAAGTGCAGGTAGACCTTGTGCAAAATTGTTTACCTCCTGCATGTAAAACGGTCATTCATTCAACACATGACAGGGTTTTGTTTTTGTCACACAATTCGGTCACACAGCTGTTAAATGCTAAACAACTTGTAAGACCAATCGTATATAAGCCTAGGCCACAAGTTAGATCTGTAAACAAGCACTGCCCACACAAACAGTCAATCAGGACATATGAAACCATTTGTCATTAAACAAAACTCTTATACAGTATTTGTTAAATGGTGACAATGTTAACATTTCAGCAAAAGGGGTCAGATTCATGAAACAACTATTTTCTTCTTTCGAACTTAAGAAAAAAAGACGTGAATATTTTGTATTCCCACAAAGACTTAAGAATGTTCTTATGAATGTTTTTCTTGATTTGCACTTATGGAACATTCTTACAAACTTTTTTGTGAATCTTGCCCCAATGAAAAACACAGTACTTGTCATTTAAATACGGTAAGAAGTGTTTAAAGTCATCTCAAAGTTATACTTAACTCCGAAAGGCTTTGAACCACCTGGTTGGAGAAGGGCTTGGTGGGGAACTCGTCGCTCTTTGATTTTAAAGACAGCTCAAATTTCAGCATAACACATCCAGCAGAGAACCATGGGTGAGTGAAACTTCAGCCTCTGGCAGTGATCACATGCAGACTGAGGCAAAGATATCAGAAAGGCAACTCCGTATGGAAAAACATTGCAATAGAGTTTAAGAGAATGGGGGTATTATATAGACAGCTTTACCTGGAACACTCACTCACTGAAAACATGTGATGGTGACATTTATTTACATTAAGAACTCAATTTGATATATTTTGTCCCTGTATTCCACTCAATAGTAAGGAAGAGAGCTTAAAAGTGACTTTTCCAAATACAAGAGAAAGTCATGAGGAACAATATGATAAGTAAATACTGACCGAATTGACATTTTTGTGAAACTATTCCTTTAAAATGTAGACAGCAGCTAATAGTCAATAAAAATATCAAATAATTTTCATCCAGTGGATGAAGTGACAACATTCATCAGCAAACTTGGGCAAAACATCTTACATTGCCAACATGATCACTCCGTGGCATGATACTTAACAGAGTCTGATAATAAATGACAATGCATATATTCTGTTGTTTAGTCAAGTTTTAGATATGGATATTAAAATGTTTATATGGTTGATCGACAATTGAGTTTACATTTAAGATTACTGTACACATGGATAACTTTACAATGACATTGCTTTTGTAATATACAGTGTATATAACAACCTGCAGTTCATGTAGTGCAACCAAATTCAAAGACACTTCTTCATCAGACAAAGAAATAAGAGACTGGATGCTTTAAAAGTTGTTGCATCGCTCTTCAAAGATCATCACATGACAAGGGATCATCATTTACTCACCCTCATGCACCCCATGTGTACAATTTTCTTTCTTCTGCTGAACACAAATGAAGATTTTTAGAAGAATATCTCAGCTCTGTAGGTCAATACAATGCAAGTGAATGGAGGCCAGATCTTTGAACATTTAAAAAGCACATAAAGGCAGCATAAAAGTAATCCACACGGCTCCAGTGGTTAAATCCATATCTTCAGAAGTTCTATTATAGGTGTGGGTGAGAAACAGATCAATATCGAAGTCTATTTTTACTAAAAATTCTACTCCCTGCCCAGTAGGTGGTGATATGAACAGAGAATCCAAATCACCAAAAACTAAAGAAGAATGTGAAAGTGGAGATTTATCATAAAAAAGGACTTAGAATAAGAATATTGATTTGTCACCCACACCTTTCATATCACTTCTGAAGATATGGATTGAACCACTGGAGTCATATGGATCAATTTTGTGCTTTTTGGACCTTCAATGCTCTGGTCACCATTCACTTGCATTGTATGGACCTAAAGAGCAGAGACATTTTCTAAAAAATTGTGTTCAGCAGAAGATAGTCATGCACATCTGGGATGTCATGAAGGTGAGTAAATGGTGAGAGAATTTTCATTTTTGGGTGAACTATCCCTTTAAGCATCTTTCAAAGGGAAATAGAATGTTCATTTCAGTTTATTTAAATACAAAACTTAGCTATAGGGTACAATCTATAAGCCCTTGTGCAATAAGGAGGGACACATTACATTAATAACTTAATATTTTGAGCAACGCATACCAAAAATGTCACATGAGATTGAAGCCACAATTTTTTCCATATAGATCAATAAAGGTCTCTATTCATTACAGAGTATTCTAATGCCTTAGTTTATGAAAACAAATGTGGAGACAACAGGGGAAATACAGACATATAATGTCTATGGGAGCATTATAATATTGCAAATACAGCATACAAAAGGGAGGGTTTGCATACAATAAACATGTTGAAATAACTACTGCAGTTTACCTAGCCTTTGAGAGACCTGGAATATAAATTGTATTCTCATTAGTGTAATGAGAGAAAAAAATAATAA
The DNA here is from genome assembly GCA_032164185.1 of Moxostoma hubbsi. Classification (NCBI taxonomy): domain Eukaryota; kingdom Metazoa; phylum Chordata; class Actinopteri; order Cypriniformes; family Catostomidae; genus Moxostoma; species Moxostoma hubbsi. Next base: position 11,247,933 of record JAVLUX010000215.1, read on the forward strand.
TAATCAACCTACCAGGACACAATTCTTTTTATATACTATATATAGATTTACACACACACACACACACACTTATATACACACACGTGTGTGTGTAATATATATATATATATATATATATATATATATATATATATATATATATATATATATATATATATATATATATATATATATATATATATATATACATACACACACACACACTAATATATACACTATATATGTGTATGTGTATATAATATATACATACATACGTACGTGTGTGTGTGTGTATATATAATATATACACATACATACATACGTGTGTGTGTGTGTGTGTGTGCGCGTGTGTATGTGTGTATATATATATAAAACATTACACTTAAATACAAATACATCCGTGATGAACAATTTCAGTTTTACTTTACAATTTAAATCCGAATTTTTTTTTTAGGCATTACAGTAATGAGAATGGCATTTTTGCCCTTCGTTACAGAAATTGAGTATTTGCTGGGGAAATGTGATTAATTTTCATGGAAATAATGTCACAATGCAAAAAATCTTTACTAAAATAGGCTCAAATTTTCTTTATTCTGAATGGGGTGAAAAATGTCTCGGATAGGTTTTGGACAGTTTTTGTGAGATTCAACCTGGTAGATCTCTTTGAGACACACAAATAATAAGAAAAAAAGCATATGTGTGCTGAGACACTCATGGAGCAAAAGAATGAGAAAGATGCGCAGAAGTTTCATTCTTATACTGTAATGCTAAATCATTAACACGACTACATGTTTGAATCATCCAGTGACATCATGCAAGGGATATATCCAAATTTTTTGTCCACACTGAATAACATTTCATGAGATTCCATTGAGCCCACTGAAACAGAACTTCCAAAGTAGTCATTCAAACACTCACTCTATAATCAAAAGGTCCCACAAGAGGTGGTTTGAAAGTTAGACATCTTCACTGTATGGCTTAATTCCAGAAGTACACACCTAAAAGATGGGCAGAGAGTTACTGGGAGATGACAGAAAGAGCAGATGATAAAGAACTTAAATTTGTAATGACCTTAAAGCTGGAGTAAAACCATTTCAGTGGTTTAGTCTGTGTCCCGCCACTATTTTACCCTTCTTTTCTTAAATAATAAAAAGACTAAAACAATTAACTTAAGGAATAGATAAATGCTTTGAGCACGTATATTAGTATTTCATGCTTTTGTTCTTGAACAGAATACTGAAATTAAAATAATGACTTTTGATGAGCAGCAAATGTCACAATGTAATTGGGCGGCACTGGCTGCATGCATTAGCATGTAACAGTCTGATGACGAGGTCTGCTGTGAGATGATGTAGTGTATTCAATGAGAAAGAGAAAGTTCAAAGATGATGATGAACAATGCTGGGAACGTTCTATCCTCAAGTTCATTAGTAGTTCAGCAATATACGCTATGGGTTTAAATGCATTTGCTGGAGTAGGCATAGCCTACTTTTGTGTCTTGAGTTGCATGGCTTGCATTGCATTAGTATTGCTTTCCTGTTCCCTTCCCAGGGGAGTGTATTACACTGTACATACACGGCAGAGTCCACTTTAGTGGAGGTTTAAAAGTGTTCTTGAACAAGTATATCAACGAGTATACCAATAAGCATCCGTTTTGAATCCATTTTGGATTCACACATGGAGTTGGGTTTTTCAGTCTCCATGCAAGAGGTTTCTTTGATAAAGGTTTCAGGAGCCTGACTTGACAACATTACATTGAGCTGGTTTAAAACTGATTGTATAAGGCGTTTGGACCTCTTTTGGCTTCAAATACTGAGAAGAACGTATTTTATAAATGACACTAAACACAGGGATCTTCAAATGGTTCAAAACGTAAAAATCTGAGACTAAGATGTGACTGTATACATATATGTTCTTTGTAAGTAAAAGTCAGTACACTTGAATATACTTCTGCGGTAGAAATCCTCGAAGTGTCAGTCAAATGTCTGTGACAAAGTATGTTCAGCACATTTCCAGTATATTAGCAAGTTGATTACATAATTTGCTTGCCAAGACAGAGTATACGTTTTGATGGGACAGTTCTTAAGTGCCTTTATTAAAGGTCTCAATTCCTATGGAGCAAGAATTTAATCACTGTAACTTCAGTTGTTGTGTCTCCAACATGGGACCGAATCTTCAATCTTTTTGTGGCCATTTCAGAACTTAAACCGTTACGCTACCACCACTCCTGTATTTGAAAGTTTGTGTACACACAAGAGTATGAGTTACGAAAGCTCAAAGCCTGTATTCATGCTGATTGCGTAGCGGAGTTTGTCTCTTAGGATGCTCTTCTTGCTGTAGTTAGGCAGCTTGAGTAGGTTGAAGCAAGTAGAGGATGTTGGGAGACGACCACCTGGCTCCTTCTTGCGAATGGTGAAAAAGCCACGCAGAACACTGCCTAAAGTATCGCCCGTATCCTACAGCAACAATCAAGCAAGTTGGAGTCAAGAGATCATTGAAAAAGACAGTTTGGAGCTTCTAAGAATGAAAGCTGATGTCTAACCTGATCATCTGACACTTCCACACAGCGGATGGAGAAAGGGGGTTTGAGGTAGGCGAAACCGAGCAGAGGAGGTCTTGAACAGCTGGTGACAAACTGCGGAAGAAAACAGACCCTTTATAAAATTCAATAAACCCATAAATAATCCTAATAAAGGCTTCACACTAATATGTGATGAGTATAACCTTCAGGAACATGGCTCTCTCCTCAGGGGTGAAGTCATTGGAGAGGATGTCCCACAGCCAAAGAATGACTCTGTGGCTACTGTGGAAACCTCCGTAGTATACAGTGTGCTTCCTGGCAGACAGAAAAATTTAATGCATAAGTAACAATAACCTTTCCATGACAGTTCCATAAAATATATATCATGATCTACAAGTCTACACCCACATACTTCCCATCTATATTACAAGAATATGCAACATAAGTGTTAATAAATATTGAACATTACTAATTTAAAATTTCTCATTGGGAAACAATAAAGTGTCTGTCTACCTATCTGCCTGCAAATCCTCTATCTGAGAATCTTTGTGGTCCAAACCAAAATAATATATTAATCTTACAAAATAATACATAAAACCCTTCAGGCCAATGTTTAGTGCAGGCTCACTTGAGATCGTCAAGGTCTATCTCAGCATTGTCTCCAGAGATGAGTCTCTGGACCTCAGGGGTGGAAAACATATGCAGCCACTCTGGGTTAATGATGCTGCGGAAGCCCCTAATGAAGGCGGCGGTCTGCTCCTTGATCTGGGTGTGCATGCGGAAGTGAGCCATCAAGTGGATGTAGCTGATCCTGGAGGGGGTGCAGAGGGCAGAGATTTAAAGCTCTGAAATACTTCCAGAGAAGTAATTCTTTGTTCTTTGTTCAGGAGTAAAATAATTTCTAAACAGCTGAGCAACAGTATTCTATTATGATGACACTGATACTACTGCAAAGATTAGTGCATAAGAGTGTTAATGTTTAGAATCACATGATATGGTCTTGGAAAATGTCTCTAAAATATCAGTGAAAAATCAAGTGTGACTGGTCGTACTGATGTAGGTACATTTGCACCAGCTAGCTAATAACTCTGCACGCCAGTGGGTTCATGTTAAACTGACTGAACAACAAACACAAAGTAGTAGGTGGAGCTTCAGGTCACACCTACCGAAGACAGTAAAGTGTTTTAGCAGCAAGTTAGAAGTTTTTGTCCTTAAGCTGTTACGACCCACTGAATTGCAAAAACCCTTATTTTGGCCAGACTGTGTTCTAAATGACATCATACCCATTAATTCTTTGATTTCGTATGAAGTATATCAGGGTCTTTAGCTGGAATAACAGCTAACATAAAACTAACCAGGACATTTTTTGATCCTAAGGATTAAAAACAAAGAAATTCTTGAATTCTCTTCTGTTTAATCTAACTATTTAAGTGAAAGTAATTGTAAGAAAACAAAAGCAGTCCTCACGGATCTGCCTGTGGGTTCCAATTCCTCTTCCTTGTTTCAGAATTATTATTTTTTTAATATTTAAACACTGCTTCCTCTACAAAATGAGTTATTTTATCATGACATTTATTTGTATTGTATTGAATGACAATAGGAGGCAATTTTGGCAGGAACATTTGGTTTACACATGATTGGAGAAGAAGAATGGACTCACTTGTTTTCATTAGTGACAGACATGGTCTTTCCCCCAGGAGTAAGCTCATGACAGACTAACTGTGAAGAGAGAAAGTGAGAGTAGTAAGCATATGAGAGAGTGAGGGAAACTGTGTGTAATTAGACCAACAAAATTGGATATAGATAATAAAATGCCATTTACCTGCCCCATCACCTCCTCATCATACGATAATGTCAGACCGAGGTCACTAACATCCCCATCATAACGCTGAAACATAAATCAACACACAGTCATGGATAATACTACATTTACACTACTCAACAACACTTAACAACAAACACTTATGCAATGAAAGCATCAACTATTTTATCATCTGCCAGGCAAAAATTGCAAGTCTGATCACTTTGCACATATAATAAGCAAACCTCTTCTCAACATGGCAGACAATTTGAGGTATCACAAATCTCTGTAACACAAACTGAGCAGGACGAATTATGTGCATAATTTTTTTTCCGTTCTGTAGATTTCAACCTCACTTCAATGAGCGTAATCACTGCTTATCACAGACAGAGAGGGACCAGTCAATGCCAGTTAGTGGCACATTTACTAAGTGTATTAACTGAAGACTATAACAGCCAAGTTTAGACAGGAACACTGGTAGTAACAGGGCCCCATCAACTAATTGTAATTACAGAGTCTATGAAACTCAGTAGCTTTTGAAACTCAAGCAGGTATATATATATATATATATATATATATATATATATATATATATATATTGAACTTTTTACACATACACTTGCTCTGATGTACAATCACATACTTAACACTTCAAGTTCTGAAGTTGTTTTTAAAGAGGTTATGTTTCAGTGGCATGCCTATCACTGAGACTTTAAGTCTAAGAAACTACTGGAGGAAAAAATAAAAGCCAAAAATAAACTACTACTTATTTTTCTGATTTGACATTTTATATACAGTATAATGTAGCTCCAAAAAAACACCATTAATGGAATAATTGTACATAAGAACTAATTACACATGCAAATACAACAGTGACTAATGGTATGCTCTCTCTCCAAAGCATGCAGGCATGAGTAACGAGATCTCCATTCTGTGCCATTTGAGCCAGTGTCATGTACTTGGCACCATCTACTTAGGGACAAATTTAATTAGAATGAACAATACTCTCTGCCTATATTTGGATTAACTGCAGGTCTATTCGGACTGGGTCATGGACAGCAGGGAAAAAACAATGCCATGGTTTTCCCATTGAAGATATTTTGTGCGGCCACCCAAGTGATAGCCTATTTAGGACTACTGAGGCAGATTTTATGATAATTTTGCAATCAGCTATAGGCTTCTCATCTGCACTTTTGCATGAGTGTAAAGGAACCAGATCGCTCTAATGATCTGCTCTGCTCTCTGGCATGCGTGTGCAACCACCAGTCTTCCCTCGATATTGCAGCGTGCAGACCTCAAAACTGATGTGACCAATTTAAATTCTATTGAGAATTTTCTAGTTTAGTTTAAAGTATTACTGAGGAAGTCAAGTCAAACTTCTCAAACAGTAGGCAGCCCTGATATGCCAAACCGCATTGAGGAGGAAAAGAGCAACACTATGCTATGCACCAAAAAAATACAATAATTACGCATCATCACCTTTACAAAATTGTTTCATGATTTTACAGGATTTTACATATAAGTAAATATGCTCTTCTATTTTTAAAAGGGGGGAAGAGTAAACTTCCAGTCACTTTTGTTGTTGACGTCAACAAATAATGTCACTCGATCCATGTCCTTGTATTTGAAAAAGAAAATGCGACCCTTTTTTACTATGGTGGGTCCCCACTTGGTTTCCAATATAAAATCTAGGTCCTGAAGCTAAACTAGTTAATTGAACCACTGAGTTAAAGAAACAGTCATGAGCAGTCTGTCTGTACTGTCACGCTCCTACAGTATATGCTAATTGTTAATAATCAAAGGACATGACTTTAAAAGCTCACACAGCTGATGTTATTTTTCAATTAGTAGTTAATTTAACATGCTATGCTAACATGTAAACTAGCATATTAGCTTTAACATGTTATAGTTACCAGTTTATAATTCGGTTTATTATAATTCTGTTAGCTTTCTTATTTATTTTAAAAAAGGGAGACTTTTTTCACACATCAATTAAAAAAATGGTTTCAAGTTTCAATAATAATAATAAAGTGTTTGCTCAAACAAAAACAATAAATCCCTTCTGTTTTCACTACTTTAAGGGTCATTGTTACTGACAATAATAATAATAATAATAATAATAATAATAATAATAATAGTGTAAAACTGTATACCATGATAGCATGAAACGGTGACATTTTCTGAGACTGTTATCGTACCGTGAAAATCTCATACCGTTGCAACCCTATTTTTGACAACATATGACACATGGCTATTTGATCAGTTGTTTTTACCGATTACAATAATAAGTGCAAAGTGCAAAAATCCTAATAAATTACCTTCTGGTTTGTCTGCAATTGTTCAGTTTTGGTCATAATGCCTACATACACTGTAAAGTACAGATTATAAACTTTAAAACGATACCCACTTTGTGTTGGTAAAGACTGCAGTTACTAATATTTTGATGAATATTTGTTTTCTCGTCGGAACAAGCTTAAAGGGTTAAGCAAGCATAAAAATCAGTACATTTACATTTATGCATTTGGCACACCAAAGTGACTTAAAGAGACCTTATTACAGGGACAATCCCCCTGGAGCAACCTGGAGTTAAATGCCTTGCTCAAGGACACAGTGGTGGTGGCTGTGGGGATCGAACCGACAACCTTCTGCTTAACAGTTTAGTGCTTACTACACCACCACACAGTAATGTCTGCAGTACTCAGAAACCATAGCTAGAAGGAACATGAAGATATACTATAACTGAAAAGCATCTATGCATCATTGGAGACCTCAAGATAGAATCAAAAGTTACACTGGGCATGGCCTTGGCAAAACAATCAGAGAGATTATAGGATTGTTCAGATCTACTGAAGTTAATAACTGCGGTGTTAAATTCCCATTTGGCACAAACCTTGATGGAAGTGAGGTTCTTGTAGAACTCGGAGTCAAGAGAGGGCAGCTCATCTATAGAGCTGTAAAAGGTGCTGTGATGATGACCCAGGACCTGACTGAGGAAAAAGGAGGCAAACGGCACGTCCACTACGATGCCTTCATACATCGCTTTTCCTAGCATCTTTCCAACAAACTCATAGAGCTGCAGGTGATTCTCATGAATGCTCGAGGTTGGGGAAGGGTATAATCTCTCATTTCCACTGGTGGTCTGAAACAGAGAATGAAAAAAAAAAAAAAGGTAAAAGAATGTAAAAGTTCAAGTTTATTGGTCTGACAAGAAATCTGTTTAGATTAACAGCTCCCAGAATTAAATGCTTTATAACTACTGTATGACCCTTTCGTCTAGGAGAAAATGGTGTATACCTTAAAGAGGTTGAGTGCTGGGTTGAAAACCTTCTTTATAATCTCCTCTAAGAACTCTTTAAATACACCATCCTGGTCAATTCCTGCCTCATCCACTCCTAAATCATTCACAAACTTCACTCGGATCACTCCTTTAATGGAGTTTACAGGCAGACGTCGCAGTTGATCATATCCATCCTACAGGGAGTGAGGAACAGAGACATTTACCAAGTTAAATGCCATTGCAATAATCTTAACAGGTGGCTTTATCCACTGCATGCAGTCATTACAATCCACTGGAATATTTATTGTCTCAGTATTGGATATTATGAAGCAACCATTACCTCCAACATCCGTGATCGACGAATGGTTATGTGAGTTACATGGGGAGAGGCAGAACTTGTCTCCACCAATCCTAAAGTCTCTTTCTCTTTTGTAACAATGTTCCGGAACAGCAGTACCCTCTGTGACAAGAGAAAGGCATCACACTCAATAAATATTAACAAAGACAGATTCATTCATGTAAAGAATTGATATACTCAAACAATGAAGACTTAATCTTTTGGGCACTTTGGTTAAGCTGATCTACTGAAGAGCCTGGGTTAAATTAAGTATCTTGTCTTGTGAGAAATAAATGCCCTCATTTGAGTTTAACTCACGTTTTTGTGTGGGATGACATGAGGAATGTACTGAAGTAGCAGCTGTGCTCTCCTTTTGCCTTTCTCCAGCTCTTGGAACAACAGACTGGGTTTCAGGTCTCTGTTTAAGACACACGGACAAATGTTTTTTGAGACATTATGTTCTTTGGTATTACCTTAACTGAGACTCTACAGCAAAAACAGAGTTTCATTTTGAATGTTGATATCTGAGGCTGACACACTTGCGGAGCCAGAGATCATCAGGAGTAAATCTCCTACGACAGTCCCGCTCATACAGAACCATCAGCCAGCCGTGAACACTGTGGAACAGATCCAACTTCTCCCCTTTGGCATTCTCTATAAATTAATGACCACATACAAAAAAAAAGTACATTACTATTAGGCACATATGCACATTATCTAACTGCATATTGTGCAACTACTACAAATGACTGTAGATAAACAAAGGTTCCAAGCATTACCATAGTCTCTCTATGTAAATGTTTAAAGGAATAGCTCACCCAAAAATTAAACTTCATTTAATCACCCTTATGCATCCCATACATGTTTGAATTTATTTCTTCTGCAGGACACAAATGAAGATTTTTAGAAGAATGTTTCAGCTCTGTAGGTCCATACAATGCAAGTGAATAGTGACCAGAACTTTTAACTTTTCAGAAACTTAAACACAAAAGGTAGCATAAAAGTAATCATTACCACTCCAGTGGTTAAATCTTTGTCTTTAGAAGCAAAATGATAGGTTTGGATGTCAACAGACCGAAATATAACTCCTTTTTCACTGTACATCTTGCCATTGCAGAATTTAGATACAATAATGATTTCAAGCTTGATTACCCTTCCTACTGCTTAACGCATGCACAGAGTGTTAGATGGTGTCAGGGAGTGTAATCGAGCATGAAATCACGATCGCCAATGAGACTGCTGATGTCAAGATTTATTGTGAAAAACTAGTTATATTTTGGTCTGTTCACACACAAAACCAACTGAATCGCTTCAGAAGACATGGATTAAACCACTAGAGTAATATGAATTACTTATCTGCTGCCCTTGTGCTTATTGGAGCTCCAAGGTTTTGCTCACCATTCACTTTCATTGTATGGACCTACAGAGCAGAGATATTCTTCTTAAAGTCTTTGTTTGTGTTCAGCAGAATAAAACACAAATTATGTGAGTAAATTATGAAAATTGTAACTTTTGAATGAACTTTTCCTTTAAGCATTCATTGGGTATGTGCTAACAAAAGTTTGTTCACCTAAAATACCATCCCAGACCATCTTGTATACAAATGTGTTGAGAAACGAGGAGATGGTGACAAGCTCTTCCATTTTAAAAGAAATCTGTTCCTCATAGACCTCAATGTCATCAAGAATCCTGTAAGAAATAAAAAATGAAACACATAGTCACTGATATCAAAGACAGGTGCAAGCTTTTATGTATTAGCTCAATTATCCATGTCTCATAAGGAAGGAGGTTGGCGTTATACTGTGTGATTTATGTACAATGTTTATACAACACTTACGTGATGAGATGCCTGGAGCAGTCACAGAAGAGCATGAGCATGGCCAAAAGCTGTTTGGATTCCTCAGTGTCATTATTGAGACACTCCAGGAAGAGTCTGAGCCCACCCTGAGGGCCAAGCTCACAGATAAATGCCCAAAGCTTAGGCAACAGCTCATCAAGATACGTCAGTCCTGGAAACAGAGTTTAATTATGAAATCATAAAGTATTTTAGGAAATACAATACTTAACACTAGTTTTGGCCTTTTGGCCACTTTTATTGAAAGGCGCAAAACAGGGAAGACAGGAATGATGGGGAGAACTGTTGGAAACTGGAACAGAAACTCAAAGTGTTAATAGTACTACAAGCGGCAGATTAACCAAAATACAATATATTAAGATATAAAAAGTTAATGAAGTATTCACCTGCCTAACGGAGCATTCATAGATATGTGAAAATCAATTTATATTGATTTAATTTTAAAAGCATTTACCAGTGAGTATCTGGAGGCGGATCTGTGTGAGTGTGGTGAGGGCCGTCTGATACAGCACACAAATACTGCACACCTTCTGGACCTCAGCCGAGTCAACCCGCTTCCCCCCGATCGGCTTCAGGATGTTCCGCACAGAAGCAGACTTCTGGAATGCCCGCTTGAAGAGATCTAATGACACAGACAGTTTAAAGGGATAGTTCACCCTAAAATGGAAAATCTGTTGTTATTTACTCACCATCATGACACTAACAATGACTAAATGACTACAGAATTTTTTTAACCCAGGAGGTTAACCACTAAGGCGTCCATGTGTAAAGATATACCAAACTATCTTATGGGCCCAATAATAAGAAAACATTTAGACTTGCAAGAATGTAATAGAGTGAAAAAGTCTCACTTTTGACAGGCAGGTTATTCTGTAGTGTGGATGGCTGAGGAGGGGGCATTGGGATGGGTTCTTGAGTCTCAAGCTTTTTGCAGAGAACATCACAGAAGAGAGTGCAGATCACAGGTACTCCCCACAGACACTGTAACTGCTTTGTTACCAATGGCATAGACTCATTAAGCCTGGAGGGACAACAAGACAGAGAGACAGCAAGAGAAAGAGAGCAATGAATACCACAAGATACAAATACAGGTAGTGTCTTCTGCTGAATTTTGTCAACATTAAATAAACATACCCATAATCAACAGTCTGTGAGAACCAGCCCAACACTGGGTGCCAGTGTGTGAGGTTGGATTTCTTCTGAGAAACATATCTCTGACAGTATGACAACATATCTGTCAGATCCTTGACAAAGTGACTGGCTTCCAGCTCTAGAACTTTTACATTAAAGTATCCCAGCTGAATAAGGTTACCTAGAAACAAGATTGATTATGAGAGAAGTGACCTAGAAATCACAACCAAAATAAATTATAAAAAAAAAGTTTCCAACAGTTCAAATATATGCCAAGAAATTATTCTTAAAAGGAAAAGTTTAAGAAACTTCTCTCTTTGTATATTCATCCTCATGCCATTCCAGATGCACATAAATATGGCATAAAAGTAATCCATATGACTCCAGTGTTTTTATCCATGTCTTCTGATGCGATCCTGTGAGTTTTGGGTGAGAACTGACCAAAATGCAACTCTTTTCCACCCTTTTCATTAATAAACCTTGACATCAGAAGTCTCCTTGGAGATCATGATTTGAAGCTCAATTACAAATCCTGATCGTGCCTAGAGACTGCAATGGAGATGTACAGTGAAAAAGGAGTTACATTTTGGTCTGTAACCAATGTCGGTTTGATCACTTCAGGAAACATTGATTAAACCACTGGAGGCATATGGACTACTTTTATGCAGCGTTTGTGCGCTTTATGGAGCTTTGGTCACCATTCGCTTACATTGTATGGACATACAGAGCTGAGATATTCTTTTAAAAAGGTTAGTTTGTGTTCAGCATAAGAAAGAAATTCATACATCTGTGATTGCACAAGGGTGAGTAAATGATAAAAACACTTTCATCTTTGGGTTAACTATACCTTTAGGATCTGTTCACCATTGCTCTTCAAATCTAATACATAATTTGACGTTTTTGTTAATAAAGCACACATGCTTACCCAATAAGCAGAGTGTGTGGCTTCCCTCTAGGCAGACACAAATATCCAGACACTGCTCCTCTCGGCTCAGAAATAAGACAAACTTGCGAAAGAGGTCATGAGTCTGGATAATGACCATACACTGCACAAAACACAAATTCAGATCACAACAAAAGAAAAATCCCTTTCTTTTGTTGCATATCAGAGAACACTGTTTTTAAAGTCAAAACAGCATTCAAAACCCAATTTTCTTCAATAAATGTAACATTTAGATTGAAACAGAATATTGCAAGAAAACAAATGGTCAAGATTTAAAAAGGCTGCATTACAATGTATTTGCATCATGTACAAAAACACTAGATTTTATGTTGATTTTAAGATTTGCTTGCAAGTGTGTGATTTTGTTATACTTCTTTCTTTTTTTCTTTTCCTCCCCAATTTGGAATGCCCAATGTACTCTAGGTCCTCATGGTGGCGTAGTGACTCGCCTCAATCTGGGTGTAGGACGATGAATCCCAGTTGCCTCCACGTCGGAGACAGTCAATCCATGCATCTTATCATGTGGCTTGTTGAGCGTGTTAACGCGGAGACATAGCGCAAGTGGACGCTTCACACTATTCTCCACGGCATCTACGCACAACTCACCACACGCCTCACTGAGAGCGAGAACCACATTATAGAGACCAAGAGGAGGTTAGCCCATGTGACTCTACCCTCCCTCGCAACCAGGCCAATTTAGTTGCTTAGGAGACCTGGCTGGAGTCACTCAGCACGCCCTGGATTCGATCTCATGACTCCGGGGATCGTAGTCAGCGTCTTTACCCGCTGAGCTACCCAGGTACCCTGATTTTATTATATTTGTAAATCGTGTGGGTTTTTTTATTTTCTTACATCTGGAGTGAGTGTGTTAAGGTGGGAGATAAACGCTGGAACAGACATGATATGGAGAAGGAAAGACCTCAGCAGGTTGTCTGAGAAATGTGCAGCAATAACAGGCCTGTAGCACACAAGGACCACAAAGATAATCAATATCATCTGCCACTTCACAGAAATGAGCCACTGATGTAATCATATCACAAGATGTCTTAGAGAGTAAACATGGTTCCCATAGAAACCTACCTGAGTGACAGAGTAAAAATGGCTGTGAGGGATCCTTTGGAAAGGGAGGGTCTGGATCTTGCCAGTCCGTTGGTAAGCAGAATCTGCAAACAACAAAGACAGTGTTATAGAAAATTTTGAAGTTCTAGCTCCAAGATCAGGTTAGATTGGTTTAAACATATTAAAATGTATTCAAATGAATCACTGACATGTAGTGACAAGATTCTGGTTTGAATTGGCAGTACCTGAAGTACAGAGTAGAAGCCCTTCTGATTGAGATGTCCCATAATGTTCTCACATATTCTGTTTAACGCAGGCTTGAGGGCCTCTCCTTAAAAAAAAAGAAACATAGGAAATTCAACTAGGGTTTTATGTATTTTAGACTGTAAATCATCTCACCACCACTGATTACATGTGACACAAACCTTTGCCTCGGATGATTTTCCATGTCGATGTGTCTGTGAAGGTTATCAGCATTGTCAGGTACAGAGTCACCAATTTATTATCTTGTAGTATGTCAGGCTGCAGACAGAGACAGAAAACAGGAAATAAGCATTCATTCATTCAAAATTGAAAAGATATGCCAGTAAAGAAACTTTATGAGCGATTAAAAACAACAAACGAACCATGAAGCACTAAAATTATTATAAAGGAATTACCTTAAGTTTTTTCAGAAATTCACAGGAGACACAGAGCACATCTTTGATCTGTTTGAGCCAGAGGATGGTGAGGTCTTTTGAAAGAGCCAGGGAAACATACCATACCTAGAAATACTAAATTCTGTCACAACAATGCAACATCTAAAGTAGCATACAGCAAGAGACCCTATGAACATCAAATACTGCTTGGTTAATGACTTACTTTAGGTTCATTCTCAAATTCCATGCTACTTAGTATGATTCTACACAGCTTCTCAAACCTCTGTGTAGAAAGGAACAACAGCTTCATTCATTTGAACAATTTTCGAAGTAATGAGTGCAAATATTATTTTTGTTCATATACAACATGTAATGCTCACCAACTTATCATCCTTGCAAAATATGAATAACAACTTCCTTGCAATTTTGAAGATCGATAGTGCATTTCTTTTTGTTGAACCTGCATCACTCGCAGCAAAGAAGTCATCAACCTCTTTCCTAAAACAGAGTTAATAATGTCAGTATAAGCCACTATGCTGAAAATAAGTTCTCAGTCAACAATTGTAAATGGCACTAAATATATGATGTCAGATACACATTAAACGTAAGAAAAAATATTTACAAATGGCTTACAAATGGGGCCATGAATTGGAGAATAATTTTTCCTTGATATTTAGACATATAAAAGGTAATTGTACTCTAAAGACATACTGTAAATTTAAGAACTCAATACTTCCTCCCCAGACTAAAAAGAGCATTTATAGCTGCCACCCCGCTGAAACGTCACGTTTTGAAATCTCTGTGTTAATGAAGTCACAACACATTGCTCATTTGTATTTACACATCCCACAACACGAGTCATCACACCCTTGGGCGGGGCCACTGGCGCGAAGTTAAAGTCCAGATGGCAGGCCTTGTGTAATGCCAAAGGGGAGCCATCTGGACTATTTTGTATATAAACATGAACTACAGACTCTTTGACTGCTGCCATGTATCTCACTGCTTTTAAAAGATGCAGTGTCAAGTTACAACTCTGAAAGGGAGAAGCAGTTATCTCTCATTCAGCTGCTGCCTCTTGTTTATTTGAGCACAAATGCATCACAGATGCATTCTGCACAACTGGATGTCAGCCCTCATTTTATGTATTTATTTATTTTAATTACAATGTATCAGATGCCAATATGTATCAGCCAATTACTGACCAAATTAAAACCATCAGCTTATCGGTAATAAGTATGAAAACTCATATAGGAAAAAAAAAAAACAATGGTTTATTTATAATTCATTAGTAACACACTTTGTAAAAACTCTGTGAATTAAAATGCACAATCCAAAAATAATAATAGCCACAATATCTAAAATGGTTGGCACTCCTAAGGACATGTAATATTACATTTTTATTCTGTCTTGTTCTCATGTTAATGCAGAAAAAACCTATAAGATACATGAGGGAATCCATTCAAAACGCTTTGAAACCAGCAGACTTTGACTTCTGAGATATCGGTATGACATCCAATAATGCTGCATGATTTATAGAATTATGATTGAAATTGACATATCACTTTGTGTGATTACTAAACTGCAATAATAGAAGTACAAAAAAGGTTTTAGAATTACAAAATAAGTTTTTTTAATATCGTTCAACATGTTATCATATTTAGTCATCGTTTATCTTTTTATCTTGTAATTATCTTTCATTGTGGCTCTCTTTACATCATGTGTTCAACAGATCTAATGTTCAATAGAAATTATTTATTGTTACAACTGTGGGAAGCTTTTGTACCTCTTTGTAAACTTTTTAAACATTCCTAAATCAAACAGTGATCTGATGACAAAACTAGGCAAGTTGCAAAATATCAGTATCAATATCGGCCTACCGGTTTGTTAAAATAAGTATTAGTCAAAACCATTCATAGTGGTGCATCCCTAATTTTTCTGTTCATTTAATTTCTTCAGCTAACACATTCAGCAACGACCTGTGGTATTTTAGGCACATTTCTCATGGTGGCATAGCAGTCTATACCACAGCAAAGAAAAACAGTTCATCCCTAACCTGATTTCTCTTTGCAGCCTACAACGACAGAGGAATCTTCTGATCAGAGCCTGGATTTGGGTGGCCGCGCTCTCTTTCTCTTTATGGTCTTTCCTTTCCTCCCGTGCCAGCCTGGCCTTATCCAGGAACTGGGATTTAGAGATTTGGGTAGCGGTGAACATGTTTCCACTCCAAACTGAGGGTTAAACATTAGTGTTATGGCCAGGAACAAATTATTTCTTCCTTACAAGGCAACACTGAGACACTGAGAGCAAATATGAAGTCAGAGGTTAGGTATGCAATACATAAATAAATATAAATTTCAAACCACTGCAAATTTGGTAACAAAAAAACAAAAACAAGAAATTAAAATCTCAAGTAATAACAAACGGACTATTACCTAAAACCCTAATGTGGTGACTGAGATGCCTCTGTTACCACAGGTCACATGAATGCTATCGCAAATGTTCACGTATTAACCTTTTTTCCTGGAGGTCCATTGGATTCTGCAAACAACAAAATATGTCGTTAATCGAAGCGACATATCACAAAGCAGAGAGAAAATCTTTTCGTAACTGACAGTGGAATCATTTGGACTGCACCAGAATATAAGCAATCTAAATAGACAACATTGACAGTTAACGACAGATTTACATTAGAATGATTTTAAATAAAAAACACTATGCAGGCACTAATGGAATAAACTCCACCACAGTGACAATAACAACCATACTAGCTAACATGTTAGCAACTACTGATTATCTGCCACATTCAGCGAGTTGGAAACACTGTCACGGGATAAACTGGTTACAGGCGAAGGGTAAAGAAAGTATTTAGTGCTTTGACAAAGGTTTGACTTGCCTGAGCGTTTGATAACAAAATAAAAACAGACGTTAAAATAGAGCGAATCAGACACTGCAGCTCGTATCCATTAACGGTGTAACCTCTTAATCCCTCCGGCGGAACATTTCTGCTGCGACAATCTGCGTTTCCATAAGAAAGGTACGAGTCATATTATTTCATTCACAAAGTATATTAATATTGTCTAAAAAATACTTAATTCAATTTAACATGGTTATGTAGCGAGAGGGTTAAGGAAAGCAGGGTGATTGGTTTTATTTTTTTCCAAAGCGGAACTATTTGTGATATATCTGTTTCAGTAAAACCAAAGGCTTTCTAGCAAGTCGGTCCACTGGCGGCTGTTTTTGGAACGCTCTCGGGAAGCTATTTCCAGTAATGATAGTGCAGCTGCTAAAACGGTTGGTTAAGATTGCGATCAGATAACTTTTTCAAATCAGCAGTAGAATCTGACAACAATGGAATCATAAATTGCGCATCTTAATTTAAGATTACGCTTAGAAAACGCTATTTCCCGGTTTGTATAGCTAATGCGCATGGCGTTCTCGAGTTGATTGACAGATGATATCTGTATCTAAACGGTGAAAGGTTTTTCTTTTCTACATCGTTCCGATTTCTCCCATTCATTTTAATAGAAGTGGCCTGTCTCTGCTAAATATCCTCTGATAAAACAAGCTTGAATCAGACTGGACAAAAGGGTAAATGGTCTGCATTATATAGCGGTTTTTTTTATTTATTTATTTATTTTTATTTTTTTACCTTAGACATTACCAAAGCGCTTTTGTTTGCACTGTGTCCCAATCACCCATTCACACACACATTCACACTCACACACAAATGGCGGCCCCATACATACATACAGGGTGCATAAATAAACAATGAAAAGCTTTTACATTGCCAGGTGATTAAAAAATATTTATTTAAAAAATCTAAATAAATAATACAATTCCATTATTTGATTGGCTATATAACATTGATTGGTTGTTTCAAATTACTTATGGATCATTGACAAATAAGGTTGTCTGAGTTGATAAAATTAGAAATCTTTAAAAACTCTAGTTTAAAACATATGTGTCAAGCTCGTAGAAATGCAATGTTTGTGTCAAATTTAGTTTATTAAATAAAAAATAATTTATAGAATTTTTATAGAAGTACGAATTTAATAACTTTAAATATGTGATGATGTGTAACATCAAGTAAACTGTATTAAAATAATTTTCTTGCACCTAGAATACATGAGTGTTCCCAATTTAATAACGAATTTAACAATTAAATTCAACAATGAAACAAGGGATTATTACTCTCATCCCTAAACCCGGAAAATATATTCTTTTAATTGACAACTGGTGGCCTATTACGCTCTTGACTATTGACTATAAAATGCTGGCTTCAGTGCCAACAGGTTAAAACTGATCTGGATTCTATTATTTCCTAAACACAGTCAGGCTTCATAAAGGGTCAACATATTTCTAATAATATAAGGTTATTTATGGAATTGTTAGTGTATGCCGAGTCTGTTCATTCTCAAAGACTCAAAGATTATTTTTCCTGACTTCAACAAGGCTTTTGACACCATTGAACACAATTTTCTTTTTAGTCTCTTAAAATGTTTGATTTTGGCGAGTCCTTTATTGATATTATCCCTTTGTTTGATAGATTAAACAACAACTATGTTATTCTTAACTTCGATACCTCTCCAAGATTTGACATACAGCATGGTGTCAGGCAGGGCTGCCAAATTTCACCCTTTTTTATTTTTATTTGTAACAGAGTTACTATCCCTAAGTATTATACAAGATTATAGTTTGAAAGTTATCTCTATTTTTGGCAGGAAATCAAAATTTCACAATTAGCGTTTGATACCACATTGTTCTTACAGGACAGAAACCAATTGTCCAAGGCTTTAAATTTAGTCAATCAATTTTCTTCTGCTTCAGGTCTAAGAGTAAACATTCAAAAATGTGAGATAAAGTCCCTTCATGACTTGGATCATGACTCTATAGGAAATATCCCAGTTAGATCTACTGTCAAATACTTGGGTATATACATAATTAAAAACTCTGTAGCGAGATAGTAATTACATTTTTCTGACAAAAAAACATCCTTAATATGTGGTCACAGAGGGACCTTTCCTTATATGGTAGAGTTCTTTTATCCAAGCCAGAAGGGCTATCTCATTTGTGTACCCAGCCCTGTCTTTATTCATTGATGACAAGGTTATTAAAGAAATTAATAGGACCTTCTCAGATTTCTTCTGGATAATAAATCTCATAAGTTAAAAAAGGAGGTTTTATCTAACAGCAGAGCGTTCGGAGGTCTTGATGTCATAGATTTTTCTGATATAATAATGTTTTTTAAAATTCACATTCAATTTTAAAATTCTCATCAAGAGATGTCTAGCTAACCCAGAATCTATTTGGTCCTTCATCCCTAATTCCTTATTTAGTAAAGTTGTTGGTATTTATTTCCTCCTAAGATGTAACTATTCACCTTATAAACTACATATTGCTCAGTCCAGATTTCATCAGCAGTGCCTCCTAGATTTGAAGCTCCATTTTGTCCATTGGTTTCTCCCCATACAAAACACTTCTATGGAACAACTCAGACAGAACTACTGTCAGAAACAAACCTCTCTTTTTCACTTTGGTTCCAGAATAATATTAACAGTATTTTTTCCACATGTTATGACTCTGGCAATTTGTTAACTTATGAACAATTTATGACTTACTATATCATCCCAGTTCCCTTCAAAAAATGTAATACTTTAATTAGAGCAGTTCCGTCAGGATTTGAACTCTTAATTAAAAATCACCTTCATTTTTGTCCTGGGAATAAAGACATAATGTGGTCTACCTTGCACTTGGAAGCAATTTATCTTTTAGATAAGAAGTGTACAATAAACTTGTCTGACAGATAATTCAGCAAAGAAAGAAAATTATACCAGGGGGGAAATTCTTGTAGGGGACATAGATTGGCGCAGGGCCTGGATTTTACCTGGGAAATATTGTATCTCCAACAAGGTCAAAGAAATACATTTCAAAATTCTACAAAAAATATATCCTGTTAACTCTGACATCTCCAAATTTGTGAATATTGATAGATTGTGTTCTTTTTGTAGAAATGTTGATGAGACATCTCCCCATCTGTTTTTTGAGTTGCCCGATAGCTAAACAATTTTGGTTGGATCTGGGCTCACACTTTGATTCTGCCAGTACAACATATTCTTTTAGCATGAAAGACATAATTTTATACTATAATAATTCCACAAACAAACCATTTGAATATATATTCAGTTTCATTATTATCATTATTATCCAATTTTTTTTTAATCATAAGCATAAGTTTGCAAGCTGGCCTCTTTCTTTTCCCCATTTTATTATTGAATTAAGATCTCACTTATCATCCCTCAGTTTTGTTGAAAATAAAAAACAAAACAAAGTTTTTTGGAAATATTATAAAGAACATTTAAAAGAAATATACTGTATATTTATAATAATCTGTGTTTCTCTTCTTTGTTGTCCTAAATTCCTTAAATCTGTTTGTTGTTGTTTTGTTTTTTGTTGTTGTTTTTTATAATCCCGGTCAGTGATGTATTCTAAATAATTTGGATTACTTCTTCAGCACTGGTAGATTTTTTCACTTCTTTTGACATAAAAACCCTACAGGTACAGTAAGACAAAATACACATGTTAAAAATACATTCTTTGGAGAACCTAAATATCTAATGCAGTTGTGACAGGGTGGAGGTGGAGGGCGGGGCCGGCCTCTATTCAGGCTAATCAAGCCTCAGAAAGGGATAAAGGCCGGAGACTGCAATGGTACAAAGAGAGAGAGATTTACGGGCAGCTGTCTGTCACCTTTATGTGTGTCTTTTTGAGTTTTTCATTAAACTATTATTTACATTTACATTTATATTTATGCATTTGGCAGACGCTTTTATCCCCCCAAAAAAACTTACAATTACAGTGCACTTATTACAGGTACAATCCCCCCGGAGCAACCTGGAGTTAAGTGCCTTGCTCAATGGTGGTGGCTGTGGGGATCGAACCAGCAACCTTTTGATTAACAGTTATGTGCTTTAGCCCAGTACTCCACCACCACTCGTATTCATACCATCAACCCGGTTCTCGCCTCCTCATTTCCCATTAATCCCTTTACGGAAGTGTTTTTTCAAAACAAGATAAATCAAATTGATCTTATTTTAAAGATTTTTAGATATTTTTACAGGAAAACATACAAACATTATTTTCAAGAATATGATTTTTGCCCTAATATCAAAGGTATTACTAGAAAAAAGAAATTATGATCCAACATGAATTTTCTTGATAAAAAAAAATGATCAGCCTGGTAAGGTGCATGTAAAATGGCTATAAATAGCATATTAGCTGTGTGTAAAGCTGACAATTTACACAAGGTTTATTTCTATTTCTTGTGCTCCAAACTTACATCAAACTTACTTCAAATGTACTTCTCTGTCTGCTTCTATGAATGTAACACATCATAAGAAAGTGTTTCACTGCTGCACTTTGGATTGCATCAAAATATTTTCCATCTGAAAGGACTAAATATTAAATGAAACAAATGACAATAAAATGCAAAGTAATCTCTTCAGTAATCAAAATACTTTTTTTAATGTAACTGTATTCTAATTACCAATTATTTAATTTGTAATTATAGTGGAATACAGTTACTTATATTTTGTATTTTAATCATATTATATATATATATCATATTTTTTTATATAATGTATTACATTACTCCCCAACCCTGTATATTAAAAAACAAAACAAATTAAAAAGCACTCGGGCTTGTGGGCCGCGTGACTTGCATCTGCGTGCACGAGTCCGGGTTGCCATCGGAAGTGATCTAATTCCAGAACCGTTCCAGGAAGCCCGAAAGAATCGGGGAATTTCTATGGTAAATAAGGGTGTTTTTGCTTTATTTCAAATAATTTCTTCGCTTCAGGCGATTCATGTGTATTTATGATTTACTTCGTCGTGTATTTGTTAGCTTATCGGAAGTAACTGAGTTATTGTTTTCTAAGTAATGGAGAGAACAAGCTACTTTGCTAATTTAGGTGTGTAGCTCCCCATATCATGTTTCTGATGAGTAACTTTAAATCAAACGATTATTTTTTTTTCTAATTCAGTTATTATGTTTATACACCAACAAATATACACGTGAATAAGATAACTTTGATTTATTATGTGGTTAAGTGAAAACTTCACAGCAGGCCCCATAAGGAGTGGTGGTGGCGGCGTAGTAGGCTCTAGCTGTTAATCAGAAGGTCGCTGGTTCGCTGGTTCGCTGGTTCGATCCCCACAGCCACCACAATTGTGTCCTTGAGCAAGGCACTTAACTCCAGGTTGCTCCGGGGGGATTGTCCCTGTAATAAGAGCACTGCCAAATGCATAAATGTAAATGATGTGACGTCATGAAATCGTGTGAGTTTTTTCATTGGATGAGAGATGAAGTTTTGTTGTTCTTACATAGTCTTTAAAAGTAATGAGAATCAATGTATGGATCAATCCATATGTTCATGTGTTTTTGTTTGAAAATAAACTTCCTAATAGGTGATGTGAAAATAAAGTGAAATGCAGCGCCTCTCCTTAAAATATGTCTTTTAAAACTTGTATAATTATGTTATTCTTATTTACTCATCCATTCATCGTCTGTTTTTGATACACCGTTCATCATTTACACACTAAATTATGAAGGCATGTATGGAGTTTTTATTTAGGCTATCATGTGTGTGTAATAGTAGAACATAGTTTGTATGAGTGTCCTGTGTTTTTCAAACCATTTGTCATTGTATGTCACCATTTCCTTATGATTTCCAGGAAGAGATGTCAGGAGAAAGTGTGGTGAGCTCGGCTGTGCCGGCAGCTACAACACGGACCACTTCCTTCAAGGGGTCCAGTCCCAGCTCCAAATATGTGAAGTTGAATGTTGGGGGAGCGCTGTACTACACCACCATGCAGACCCTAACCAAGCAGGACACCATGCTGAAGGCCATGTTCAGTGGCCGTATGGAGGTCCTTACAGATAGTGAAGGTAGATGCAGTTGCTCCGTTTATGTGTTTGAATAGTATAATCAACAGAATGGATAAAAGTTGTTCTGAAGTGAACTGTTTTATAGGTTGAGGTCTCAAACTAGTTTTTTTTCTCAGGCTGGATTTTGATTGACCGATGTGGGAAGCACTTTGGGACCATCCTGAACTACCTGAGGGATGGGGTCGTCCCTCTACCCGAGAGCAGGAGGGAGACAGAGGAGTTGCTGGCAGAGGCAAAGTATTACCTGGTGCAGGGGCTTGTGGATGAGGGTCAGGCAGCATTACAGGTAGAGTACCAGCTACAACTATAAGAGTCAATACTACATGCACAACAAATAAATTGTATATGAATGCTTTTTCTTTTGAATTATTCTCTAGATTAGCAATATTATTTGGTATAGAAATTTCTGTTTTGGTCTTCATTCTACATGTGTTTGCAGAACAAAGATGCCTATGAACCATTCTGTAAAGTTCCATTGGTTACATCATCTAAGGAGGAGCAGAGACTAATTTCCACTGCCAATAAGGTACAAATGTTCTAAGCTTCTTTTATTTATTTTTAGCGTAATTAAATTTAGATTGCTTACATCGTAAAACCTTGACTTTACACATTTCTATCTATTCTCAGCCTACAGTCAAATTGCTTTACAACAGGAGCAACAATAAATATTCATATACAAGGTAAGATGGGCTTAATTGCTTAAAATAGAGTTATTGGAATGCTCCGGTATAGAAAATGGCCTTGCAGATGTGAGGCTACTGTTCAGGTTTTGCTTGATGTATTGGCTCTGTTTCTTTTTAGCAACTCTGATGACAACATGTTGAAGAATATTGAGCTTTTTGACAAGTTGTCTCTGAGATTTAACGGCCGAGTGCTCTTCATCAAGGATGTGATTGGCGATGAAATTTGTTGTTGGTCCTTTTACGGCCAGGGCAGGAAGATCGCAGAGGTGTGTTGCACGTCAATCGTCTACGCTACTGAGAAGAAGCAGACCAAGGTAAATTGCCATCTGTCCTTCATACGGTTACTTTTATTAATGGGATAGTTCACACAAAATTGAAAATTCTTTCATCATTTACTCCCAGCCATCCCAGATGTATGAGACTTTCTTTCTTCTGCTGAGCAAAAACGAAGAATTTTAGAACAATATTGCAGCTCTGTAGGTCCATACAATTAAAGTGAATGGTGGCCAGAACTTTAAATATCAAAAGGCATATAAAGGCAGCATAAAAGTAATCTATACGACTCAATGGTTAAATCCATATTTCAAGAAGTAACATAAAAGGTGTGGGTGAGAAACAAATCAATGTTGAAGTACTTTTTGACTATAAAATTCTCCTCCCTGCCTAGTAGGTAGCAATATGCACGAATAATGCGAATTGACAAAAGCAAAAAAAGAATGTGGAAGTGGTGATTTATAGTACAAATTACTTTATTATGGATCTGTTTCTTACTCACACTTAACATATTGCTTCTGAAGATATGGATTTAACCACTTAAGTCATATGGAGTACTTTGTATGTGCTTTTTGAAGATTCAAAGTTCTGGACACCATTCACTTGCATTGTATGGACCTACAGAGCTGAGATATTCTTCTAAAAATCTTTGTTTGTGTTCTGCAGAAGAAAGTAAGTCATACACATCTGGCCGAGTAAATGAGAGTATCTTTGTTTTTGGGTGAACTATGCCTTTAATGATGGCTAAAATTTCTGAGTGATAATACAGAGTTATTACCTAAAAAGACTTGGGACTTTGTCCTTAAAAACTATAAGAAGGCTTCAGTTCTTATTTAACTCCCTTGTTTGTTGACCCTCCCTCACAGGTTGAGTTCCCAGAGGCTCGCATCTATGAAGAGACCCTCAACATCTTGCTTTACGAGTCTCAAGATGGCCGTGGGCCTGACAATGCACTGCTGGAGGCCACAGGGGGCGCTGCAGGCCGTTCCCACCATATTGACGAGGACGAAGAGAGAGAACGTATTGAAAGGGTGCGGAGGATCCACATCAAGCGGCCTGATGACCGCACTCACCACCACCAGTGACTCTGCAGTTTCTCCCCTTTTCAGTGCCTTAACACCCACCAGCGCTTCACTTACGCCCCTTTATTTGCACACGGACACGTCAGTTAAGAGTAAGACTGTTTATACTGCATTGATTCTGCTTCCTTAGCGAGAGAGAAAAAGGGATACTCCGGGAATAGCTAGTGTTTAGTACCTCACTAGGTCACATTGAAGTATGGATATAGCATTTAGGGCAGCATGCTTCAGCTGTTAGTGTGGCAAAAGGTTGTGGCATTGATGTTTAACGTCTGTTCACTTTGAGGACCTTACTAAAAAGAGTGTGGTTAGAGTGTGTGAACAAACGTGTACAACTGATGAATAGTTTTACTGCATTCCCTGAACATGTTGCCCTGTTTGCTATTTTTAGAGCAAATTTCAATAAATATATCAAGTTGATCAGTTAAATTGCCATTTAACTGTAGACTTGCAGTTAATGAATAGTATAATTGAAGTGCTTGCATTTCCCCTTATTTAGTGTTGTTGTTATGTCCATTTAAATGGTGTGTCATTATTTACTGTATTATTTCTGTGTGAGTGAAGACTGTAGGATTACTTGTTGCCTTATAGGTAGATACTGTGTTTCCATGTGTATTGTGTCATATCTGTTTGATTTGTGTAGCTTTTGAGTTTATTTTATTCCTTTTTTTTTTGTTTGTTTGTATGCATTTCTTGCTTTAAATTGAAGTGTTGAAGCCAGCAGTTAATATGCATTCTGATTTGAGTTTTGCAAAGATTCTTCCACCTTGTCTGTGAAGAAGAGGACATTATTTTTGCCTTATTCTCATAACTAAATGCAGAACCTGATTAAGAACTCCCACATCAATATTTTTACATATAACAAGAGTGTCATTTTTTTAATCTGTTCTTAATTATTATGCTTGTGCAAAAATATTTTGCAAGATTAATTTGATTAATCACAAAGGATTATTGACCCTACATGCTGGATTTTTGAGATGTCTTGTTAAATTACATATGCAATTTAGCCAATAGAGGGCAGTAAGATGTTATGGTGTCTACGCTCATTTAAATGAGGCACTTCAATATAATCCAAACTATTGACACCATGTTTCTTTCAACTATTAGGCTAGTTTTAGTTAAAGTGAATGGGATTATGTGATTGAAAATATATACCGTGCACTGTATTCAGTTCTATCAATTAATAATGCTTCTGAATTTTGTAAGCCAACTGGCATGGAAAGAAACATGTAATCAGAAGTGTTTGTATGTATGTGTGTAATGAACAAGTATGAGAGTGTAATAAGAGATCTGACTGCATCTAAGAAGCTCCAGGAAGTATAGGACTAAGAGCTCTCCTCTACTGCGGTGCATAGTATCACATATTACTTGTGCTTAAGAGTTTTATTAAAGGTGTATTAAACAATATAAAACGATGAAATCTGTATACTGTTTGTACAGATGTGCACATCAAAATGTTTTACATAGAATTTATTTATACACATGTTATCACAAGTAAAGATTTCTACAAATTTAGACCATACTGCATTGGATTTGTTTTTATTGCTGTTTGTCTTGGTATTGTTCACTTTGGCTTGTCGGGAATAGATATGTGATTGCTGGAATGGTGATTTGACTACAAATTTTGTGATCTTTGCAATAAATATTTAGCAAATTCAGTAGGATTTTCATATACTGAGCTCTTAGAAGTCTAAAGGTTGTGTGAGAGGGTTGTGGTTGTAGGAAGATATCCTCTTCCCAGGGTTTCCCCTCATGAAATATACACAGACTCCGAGACCTCCTTCAGCTCATCGAAACTTGATCCGTGGAGCCACCTTTGATAATTACATTTTTTTTTTAGAAACTCTACAGTAAAGACATTACACTGACATAGACATCTACATTGCTTTACATGATTTATGCAGTAAAGATACAATGTTAACGTGATAATCGCATCATAATTACAATTATGATCCTTACCACCATCAGATTTCCATTTTTGCCTTTATAAACCATATGTTCCTGTCCAGTGCTGAAGTCCACACAGCTCTCTTTGCCCACATGGGTCTCGAACTTTATGCTGTGAAAGAATCAGATGTTAACAACTTGTGTCCAGATGACAATCACTATAGGTTGGACAATAGGTTACGTCAGCTTCTTTACCTTCCCTGAACCACCTTGATGTTATTCTGCTTGTTTGCAAGCATAGCCAGTTTGGTCAAAACCTCAAACAAGTGGTCACACTGAAGTACCAGGTCCCCCTTAAGTAGAGAAAAGAACAACATTACTACATGCAAATACACAAATTTGAGAAATGTTCCACTTTGAAACACTTTGTCCTTAAACAAAAAAAAGAAGTGTTAAATTGATGTTTTAGCTTGTTCACCTTCTGTTTTGGATCACCACAAGTAACATGGAGGATCATTATGGAGTCGCCCAGATTACTGACAGAAACACCTGCTCAAATACAGACAACTCAATGTGAACTCAAACGTCTGAACTTTCCAAATAAATGTGTTACACAGGTGTCATTTATAGGTGGGATGGGTGGAACATGTCCCTACTACTTTTTTGCATTGGCCACTTTTATCCCTACCACTTCTGGGAATAGATTTACACAGGTAAGTGTCTAATACAGAGAAACACTGCAAGTTCTTGAGCAGGAGTTTATATTTAGTTTGTGTGTGTTATAATAAGTGCTGATCTGGTGATTGAATGTGTTATTTTGAATGGTATGATGAGTGCTCGTTGCGGCTGTTATAAGTGACGTTGAGTGAGAGCATGTGGCGATATTTTTTCATGCTCACAGGCGAGATCACTACTCGCTCCACTGTTCCGCAGCTCGTACACTTGTCCAGTTAAATCGCAAAGCAAAATGCAAACAAATGTGTCCCAATGCATGATACAGTATACAGCCATTGATGTACAGATGTAATCTTGGTTTAGTTACAGTACAGCAGGTGGATTAGAACAGGAAGTTCCTTGTACTAGAGGCGAAAACATCGCCACGAGACCAACCAGCCACTGTATGTAACCAATGGTTGATCCATGTATTTATCCAAAGACTAACAAAATCCCAGCACAAATAGTTACAGATATAGTGATAAAGTTTTCAAATTGTGAATGTGAAATATTTATTGGAGCACTTGAATTAGCCATCAAGAATGATTATTTATGAAAACAGTAAAAGATTATTTGAAATAGTCAGTTCACAACTTTATTAATATTCATGATTTCATGACGTCACTATCAGCATGTTTCCACCACTTTTCAAAACAAAGTGACACCCATGGTACAATGCAACATGCACATAACCCAGCATTTTAACAGATTTTTTCCACAACAATATACAAATATGGGATGCTACAATAGGAAGTTCATCAATAAGAGACAATGGAAGTGGTGCAATGTACTTTTATTTCACTGAGCGAATAGTATGCATGTCTTGTAAGAGACTAACGTGATCACCTTTTAGAGAAACATAGTCCACCCTCTGTTTGATCTTAGCTTCTTCTGCCAGGTACACAGCAGCCTGAGTAAGAATAAGTTGCCTTTGTCTGGGTTTAAATCCATTCCTGTCATACTTCACCACAGGAATGCTGTACTGCAGAGAGAGAAGGTGTTTAGGTGATGTAATGTACTTAGAGAGAGCTCATTCTTTTCTGGTTGGATGTTAGTGGGGCATTGTGTGATTTACCTTGATACGTTCATGTCGTATAGTCTGAAGAACCCTCATATTGATGTCTTGTTCATCTGACCAGCATGTTTGGGGTGGGGGAAAAAAGTGTTTTAGAGATAAAAAATTGTTTTTACTGCAAAACACTTTAATTTAGCATATGGTGTAAATACTGTACTGACTAATCCTGGTATCCACAAAAGGCACAGGGATGCTCTGAGGATAGCTTTCCTTCTTTCCCTTAAAGACAGCACTGGTTACTACTTTTTGTTGCAACTGTAAAGAGACAACAAGATCAACAACAAAATAAAACAAGCTAAAATGATCATTTAAAGGCACGCGATTACAGTGATAGTGACCTGTGCTTTTTTTTGTGGTGTGATTCCCCGCACATACTTCCTCACCAACATACGAGTGTGCAGCTGACGCAGAATTGCTGAGGTCTACAAATGCAACAATGTCAAGCTCTCAAAAGACTTTTCCAAACTGAAAAAATCATATTTTTTAAAAAGTATGCATGTTCTGTATGACGAGTGCTTCAGATTTTAGCAGCAGAGAACTTGAATACCTCTTTCACAACTGGGGGAGGTGTCAGCCATGTTGTCTTGTCCAATACGGTCTTCGGTAAGTTATCTTTCAGTCTATTCAGGTAGCTCTGTCGGACAAAGGCCAGGTATTCTGTGTTGTCTGTGGTTTTTGCCTCATGACGGGCCATATAGCCCTTGATAAACCTGTATAGATAAAAAAAAAAACAGGTCATAAAGAGGGATGGTGCCAAATCCCTTTGGGTTTAGAGTAAACAACACTTATTAATATTCGACTTGTAAAATAAAAATAAAAAATAGGAGTTGCCCGATAGATGTTCCGGCGTTCTGAGTGGTTTGCATGGCATTGCTAGAGTGTTTTAGATGGTTGCTGGGGCATTGCCAGGCAGTTTCTTACTACCAAAAGTAAAAAAAAATCACACCTTCAAGTCTCTATAATATGTAAGGGACCCCATTTCAATCTAACTCTATAAAAGTAATATCACACTTCTCACTAAAGCCACACAATTTGAGGTAATTATTTTATGTCCATAAAGCACAAATTGTGTGAGATAAGTTCGAAATACAAGATTTGGGTGGAAAATATAGAAAAGTATGTATTATTCTGAATATCAGATACAGTATTATATGATATACATTGTATAAAGTATACATTTATGTCATATAGAAAGAATGAGCAATACTAAGCAAGCATGACAAATTACTAATCACTAAAAACAGATCTGTTTAACTGCATTTTCTGACTGAGCACTGTGCTGCACTTACTGACTGCACTGCATCATTTTATTTTTCTATTATTTTTCTTTTTATTCACTTTAATAATGTTTTTATTCTTTTTTTATTCAATTTATGTATTGTTCATAATTGGTTTTAAAATACATTTTATCATTCATATGTAAAGCACTTTGAATTGCCATTGTGTATGAAATGTGCTATATAAATAAACTTGCCTTGCCTTGCCTTACTAACTAATAATACGTACTTTTTAATGACTTTGACAGCCCAGGCTCTGCGGTCTCTCTCCTTCCGTGCCTGCACCCCTCTCCAGCATGTCTCAATTTTTGTAGCTAAGACAAATGTAAACAAAAAGAACTTGAAATAAACAAAATCATACAAAAATGCTAATACTCTATGTATGCTCTAATAAATATGCTTTACACTCACTTAACACTTTATAAGGAACACTTGTACACCTACTTATTCATTCAATATCTAATCAGCCAATCTTGTGGCAGCAGATTAACGCATAAATTACGGGTCAGGAGCTTCAGTTAATGTTCACATCAACCATCAGAATGGGGAAAATGTGATCTCAGTGATTTCGACTATGGCATCATTGTTGGTGCCGGAAGGGCTGGTTTGAGTATTTCTGTAACTGCTGATCTCCTGGGATTTTCACGCACAATAGTCTCTAGTTTACTCGCAGTTCTGCAGACGGAAACACCTTGTAGATGAGAGAAGTCAATGGAGAATGGCCATGATGGTTCGAGCGGACAGAAAGGCTATGGTAACTCAGATAACCACTCTGTACAATTTTCAGAATCAGAATCAAAATTAGCTTTATTTCCAAGTATGCTTACAAATTCTAGGAATTTGTCTTGGTGACAGGAGCTTCAAGTGCACAAACAATACAACAAGACAGGGATAATAATAAAAAAAAAAATAGATGAAAAATAAAAAGTGAATAGAAAATATAAGTATATATATAAACAGACAATGATATATATATATGTGTGTGTGTGTGTGTGTGTGTGTGTGTGTGTGTGTTTAAAGTATGCACAAAGTGATAGTAGTGATTGAACTTTGAGGCAGATTGCTTCAACAGCAGAAGACTACATTGAGCACTTTATTAGGACCATAGTATTCCTAATAAAGTGCTCTGTGAGTATATGTTGCAATATTCTATAACATAAATTGCATCACAAAAAATACTGGATTAAATAAAACCAACAAATACTGTCGCTCACCGGCTTCTTTCTGTTTTCTAAACTCTCCTTTGGCCCTGTAGCCTTTGTATTTGGCCTGTATTCTTGTAGCTGTAAAAGCAAAACAACAGCACATGGTTAGAATACCATGTTAAAAATGTGTCTCTTTTTCTGAGGTCTCTGTTGCTTACCCAGTTCATGTTTGCAGATTTCAAAAGCGTCTTCAGTGGCAAAAAGTGTCCTTGCATATCGTATGAATATCTTTGTCCTTAGAGAAAGACACAACATGTAAAATGGTGAGGGGTTCAGCTCCGAGTGATGAAACACTGATGCTGATTTGTTAGTATTAACATAAGTTAACATGAAACAGCTCTAACCTGCCCATTTTATACTCATCAGGCTGGTAGCCCAGATGCTGCACCAGTGTTTCCACCCCATCTGAAGGTACACCTCTCCAGTGGGGCCAAGTGGCAGGACAAAGTGCTTTATACCTTAGGAACATCTCTAAAATTAATTTACAAGCTACCAGCTGACACATTTGTGGATATGAGGGTATTTTGACTCAGTCTACCTCTGTAGGAAGGCATCGTATCTACGCCGATATGCAAATCCAGCTCGTCTGACCCTCAGGTGCTCCATTAAGCCCAGATATTTCACCTGGTGTCTCACCAGGACTTCATCAAACTTGCCTGTGATAAAGAAATAATGATTAAGAGACACTACATACCGTACAGTATATTTGGTATTTGGACACTTAAGCCACACATATGAATTTCATTGCATTAGATAAAAAAAAAATTATTGGATAAAAAAAAATTCTTAACACACATATGTTTTTTAAAGTTTCATGCCATAGGTTCTCACCTGGCTGCTTATTATCATTGGACTTGAGGCAACGCACATACCATGCCTCCTTAGCTGTTAGAATCTCCGTCAGTCGAAGTAGGCTGTTCTTAAACTGAGTGGCCACCTACAAATCCATTTCAAAATTCAGATTAATTCATGGCTTGTATCCATACTACCATCCATCATTTATATAGTCCAGACTGGGTTTATTAGAATCAGACATCCCTTTTTTAATCTTAGATGATTGTTTAACATTATATACAAATCCTCCCTTTCTACTGAGGCTTTTCTTTCATTAGATGCAGAAACAGTGTTTGACTGGGGGTTACCTCTTCTACACAATAGAGAAGTTTGATTTCAGTGAGAAATTCAAAAAGGTTTGTGTCTGCAGATGACACACTATATATTTTAGATTTTGTTTTGGCGATACCTGTAGCTCTTAAAATTTCATAATCATTCAGTCTTATTTTGTTTTTTCTTTATCATTTTTATGTAAAGCACTTTGAATTGCCATTGGGTATGAAATGTACTATGTAAGTATTCTTGACTTGCTTTGCCTTGCCTATAACCTAATTTTTGGTCAAAGCGATTTATTCCTGTTAAACTCTTCAGCTAGGGATTAACCTTTATAATCTTGTCCATTTATGATTATGCATCACATATTTACATCTCTGTGTTTGTATCACAGAGAGATTATCATTATTTCATATACGTATACACATACATATTATACATGTTCTTTCTTACTTGTTGTTTCAGTGATTGACATGACTTACATTTGTCATTACTCTTTGATGAAGAAACAACATATATAACTATAGCAAGTACAACATATGAACGTATGATGTGACTATTGTCATTTGGGTCTACTACTGAAATGATATAAGTTGTTAATTTATTTAGACTCAATAAGTGCCTGAGAGTATACTTATGTGTTTCTTAAGTGTAATGTGTAGCTCAATATGTTTTTGAAAGCCAGTTGAGTCTCATGAAATGTCAGTGTGAAAGTAATTAAAATCTTTTCCTGATTTGTTACATTTTCTCTGATATATGAAAAATAAAAAATACATAATAAATCAAAATATATCAAATATATTTATATTCTATAATTCTATAATATATTATATTATTTTCTAATTTGACACTATCTGGACATTTTGCATATCCATTTGTGATAGAGATACAGTAAGTGCAGGGCATCTAAAGACCAGAATGTATGTAAGAGTTTTTTGTGACTTTCCCATGCATTTAAGGGTTAAAACGAATACCCTTCCAAAATGTTCTGACTACTCTCAGTGTTTACCCATTTTTCTCCCAAACTCCTTTTTTTCATCACAAAATTGATAACCTGATTTTAGGATTTATTTGGAATGAAAAGGTCCCCACAATTTGCAAAGAGCTTCTCCAGAGAAACAAACAACATAGAGGTAAGGGTTTACCCAACTAAGAAACCATTTTTGGGCTGCTAAACTCAGGGTTATGAAATACTGGTTAAAACTAGATTCATTCTATGATTCACCTTTGTGGCTTACAATGGAGGCTTCTTCGAGCATGCTCTCATAATAAATACCAATCCCACCTCTACACCAAAAAATCCATTGTCAAAACTACATTTAAAAAATTGGAGACAGATTTTCCACCTTTGCCTCTAAAGCCTCAAATTTTGCTTTCCCACCTTCACTGATGGACAGAACTTTCTCTCAGTGTTCAGCATTTGGCATTGGAATGTTTAAGGATCCATATACGTGTCTTTGCATCTTCCAAAATGTTCCCTACATAGACATAATTTTTTCAGGTAATTGCAGGCTTGCAGTTTATTTAGGAACTGCCCCCTTAATTTCCTAATCTTCCTGCAGCCACCCCTATTGATTCCTTCCTCAAACCAATTCACGTTATGGGTATGATTTAATGTATTTATGATGGAAAGCTCACTTCTATTAAATCTCAGTGGAAGGAAGATTTTGGAAGATATTCCAGAAGAACTACAGTATGGGGAGAGATATTCCGCTGAGTGCACTCTTCATCTTTTTGTGCCAGACATGGCTTGATTCAGTGTAAAATCCTCCATCACATGGACCAAATTCAGACTCTCCAAAATTGACTATGATGTTGATCCTATAAGTGAGCCTCTGCATATATGTTTTGGCCCTGTCCATTTATTTATAAATACTGGTCCCAGTTCTTTGAGACAATATCTGAAGTTACTGAAACATCTATCATACCTTTGGCATTCACAACTCTATTTGGCACTCTCCCCCTGAAACTTGACCTCCCCAAACATAAGGCTGATTTTAAAGCCTTCGTTACACTCCTGTCAAGACGTTTAATTTTTGGCACATGATAAAGGGTTCATCCAACTATTTTTGTAAAACTTGGAGTCACTTCATTGCTTATGAAGAAAAGTTAAATCTTAATCTTCACCCGAGTATATTACTCGCCTTGTGTCAACTCCTACTTTCTCTAGTGCACAGATTTCTAGCCTATTTAATTTATGTGTTGGGTGTGTTTGCCACCTGCCTTATATACTCTTTATGTACTCTTTATGTACTCTTTGTGTATGGTGTTTGGTGACAAACTCCAGGGCTGAGGTGAGTAACCACCCCACCACGAGGACCTACTAAGTAGTGGGAAAATTCCATTCCAAATTGGGAGAAAAGGTGATATATATTTTAAATGCTACGCTGAGGTAAGCCGTTGATTATATACTCTTACTCTGGTGTGTGATAGGTTGGATTAAATTAACTTGCTCCAGAACCTTGTTAAAAAAACATCTAGGTTACGGATGTAACCTTTGTTCCCTGATGGAGGGAACGAGATGTTGTGTCGACACTAGGTGTCTCTCTTGAGCACCGAATATACCTTTGATCTATGAAAAAAGGCCTATGAGAAGTTGGCAGACAGAATTTCCATGTCCTGCCCCCCGACATACGGGTATAAAGGCGGGGAAATGCATCTGTTTCATTCAGGATTTTTCTGAGGAGCCGGAAATGGTCCGGCCAGTGGCTCGGCTCAGCGATGTGGCCGGGAGGACAGTCGCAGTCTAACTCCATGCCAAGAAAAGAGATGCTGAGAACCGGGCCGAGCTTGCTTTTTTCCCAGTTGACCTGAAGCCCTAAACGGCTGAGGTGCCTGAGCACCTGGTCCCTGTGGGCGCATAGTAACTCTCGGGAGTGGGCCAGGATGAGCCAGTCATCGAGGAAGTTGAGTATGCGGATGCTGGATTCTCGGAGCGGGGCAAGAGCAGCCTCTGCGACCTTCGTAAAGACACAAGGGGACAGGGACATGTCGAAGGGGAGGACCTTGTACTTATACGCCTGGCCGTCGAACACGAACCGTAGAAAGGGTTGATGTTGATGCAATATTGAGATGTGGAAGTACGCGTCCTTCAGGTCTACCGCTGCAAACCAATCTAGATGCTGGACGCAAGTTAAAATGTGTTTTTGCGTGAGCATTTTGAATGGGAGTTTGTCCCTGTCCACCTGTGAAATCGCCATGTACCCGTGGGCCGCTCCGACGTCGAGGGTAGTGAGAGCGGATGAGCGAGGGGCTTTTTGACGAGTGGAGAAGGGTGCTCTCCATGCGGTCGTCAGCTCATCATGCACCTCCGGGAAGAAAGGGGCAGGGAGGGCCGTGACTGTGAGCAACGCACAGACCCAAGGAACCAATCATCCTGCCGCGACGGCTGTGGGGAGGATGGAGGGTTCCAGTCCAAGCTGGTGGTGGCCCGAGCAGCATGTCGGACATCTGGGCTTGAGCCTCAGCCTGGGCATGCTGGCCTGAAGGTGGCAGCCCAGACGAGTCATCTGTGTCAGATGCCGGACCGCTGTCCGATGCAGCGGCAAGCTCATCCAGCTCGAGGGGCTCCAGAGGATAGGCAGGCTGGCTTTGAGGTGAGCCGCTGTTGCCTCAAGCCTGGACGGAAGTCAATGAACGTGCCGGGGGGCGGGCGGTTCGCGGGGACGTACCCGGCGAAGCTGCACCCGCTGCCATCCCCAAATCGCCTCCATCGCCAGCTGCATTGTCCTCAATCCCATGGGAAGAAGGAGCTAGGCGGGAGGCGGCTGGAGTGGTGTTCCTTCGGTTGAAGGACAGCCGCGACCGCAACATTGTCATGGTCATGTTCTCGCACTGAGATGGGATTGCTGAGAGATCTGTTATTGAGTGGAGATTTGTTGTGGTAGCTTGGAGAGCAAGAGGTGGAGGTGGAGGGGCCATGGATGCTTAGACACGTAGCTTGAAAGACTTGCCATAGTTGTGGCATGTGAACATTACATTACGCTGTTTGCAGTGTTTGTTGCATGACCTGAAGTCACCACAGTTGCGGCACTTGGACAGCATGCGCTTAGAAGGTGTGTTGTGCTGTTTGCAGTGTAGTGGGAGTTTTTCGCATGTCCCAAAAGATGCCAAAGTTGCGGCGCTTTGACGGCGCATTTGCGCTGTTTGCAATGTAGTGGGAGGTTTAGTCACACGGCCCGAAAGACATCGCAAACTGGATACATTAGTCTGATGTTAATTTAACTTAAACATATGGTTTGGTGCTTTGTTGATTGTTTTCCAATGTGAGGCGAGTAACTTCATAACTATGTATTATTTGCACAGGGTGACATGTTTCGTTTGACGAGGACATTTGAAATCATAAGGAGTTTGTGCCTGGGAGTTGGATTAAAAGATACTATATGGGCACCATTTGCAGCAGTGAGATGAATAAAAACGTCTTATTTATATTGATGATCTATACTACAGAAAACTGAAATATTGTATGAAGCAAAGTGCAAAGCCGAATCATCAAGCTTTTGGTCCGCCTCCTATGAAGTTGCATTAGATACGTGTCTGTTTGGACAGAAGCTGTAAATATCTGTAGCATGGTCGGAGATGCTGCAGCGTTGATTTGAAAAGATCTGTCTTTTAGGATGGAGTTGGCCTGTTGCATGATATGTTCTGAATGAAATCACACTCCAAAGGGCACTTTGGAGGGAGAAGCAATCGTGATAGTCATGTTGGAAGAAACTAAATCGCTGGATAGAGCACGCCTTAAACGAGCAGCGCGGTGAGGAAATGAGGCTGAAAGGAATCACCTATGTGGTAGAACCAGATTAAAACACTAAGGAGGTTGAAAAGGTGGTTGAATTAAATAGTTTATCTTTGTTTCTCCTCCCGAACCTTGTTAATGAAACTACAGTTGGAGCTTTAACGTGCTAATCAACATCTACTTGCATTTTATGTACCTACAAAGCTGAGATGATTTTCTAAAAATCTTTGTTTGTGTTCTGCTGAAGCAAGAAAGTCATAAACACCTGAGATAGCATGAGG
This sequence comes from Moxostoma hubbsi, assembly GCA_032164185.1. Taxonomy (NCBI): domain Eukaryota; kingdom Metazoa; phylum Chordata; class Actinopteri; order Cypriniformes; family Catostomidae; genus Moxostoma; species Moxostoma hubbsi. The sequence continues at coordinate 11,284,734 of JAVLUX010000215.1, forward strand.
GTGAGTAAATGATAAGATATTTTTAATTTTTGGTGAACTAGTTTGGACTATTTTATGAAAATAATCATTTCAAAATATCATTATCATTGGGTGGTAAAGAGCATGTAGCATGCAGTATATACTTTTGTAGCAGCTAGAAGGATATTTTTAACAAAGCGAGTCAACTCACTGTCTCAGGCCTTCTCCTGCTGTCTGCTTCAGTGGCTGGAAAGCATTCATGTATTATTGGGTTTTTTGACAAGCACATCACCTGTTGATTACACACACATGACCATGTAATCCCTGTTTACTGCCAATAACTTTTGTAGGGCAGAAAATAAGAGAAACCTAATTATTAAGTGGCCTATTTTAAAGTAATTTTCCTTTCATCCAACCTCTGCACTTACTTCTTTGATGTTCTTGTACAAAAGATCATTGTTTTTGTCGATGAAGCCTGTTACAAAAAAAAGGGGAAAAGATATCATAGAAAACATGGAAAGAACTCAATATTAAGTGACCTGTAAATAGGCTATGTAATAGGGGTTGTTTTCAAAATAGCATACTTCCATACTTCTTTTACTATTGCTGCAGTATACAGTATAGTATATATACAGAACACATACAGTGCAAAATACATTTACCAAAAGCCATACTTTTTTAACATCTATTTCTTGACTCATTATTTGATAGGACTGCTGAAAATGTTTGAACAAAATTGGATAAAAAATTGAAATAACTGTTTTTATTTTGAAGATGATAACTAGACACCACTCACTAAATCATACATGAAATGTGATGTGATCATTTAGAAAACATTTTTTATTGTGTAATTCTGCCTACTGTTCAAGTACTATTTAAAAAAATAATAATAGGAGTCATACAGTATATATTTAGTAAGCTAGTATTCCATTTCAAACATAGCCAGGATTTTTCTGTGGCATCTCTTACCCACAACGCAGTAGGTCACTTCTCCTGCATAATGAAGAAGACGAAAGTCCCCTCTCTCCAGAGTCTTACGGGTCTTTTTATCAGCCAACTTATGCCTTCAGTTCAGGAAAAAATTCAAGAAAATTCTCTCAAAAGAACAGAATGATATCCTATGCCTAGTTTTTTTTATAGTCCATTTGTGATCTGGTTTGGAACATCTACTTTTGTGTTCCACCAAAGAAAGAAAGTCAAATGTGTTTGGAACCTTTAATTCTGAAAATCCTTACATTTTAATTAGTTACACTTGGCACACATTCAGTAATTCAGGTACTCAATTTGTATTTGATCTGGATAAAGAGTAACGCAACATTACAATCTCTTTGACTCCTGGGCTCTATCAACATGGGTGTCAGTCAATAAAAGGCTTAAGAGAGACAGTAGCCAAACCAGGGGGGTAAATGCTTCAGTTTCACATACAACACAGCTGGGCTGATTCTTTGACATTAGAGGTGTGCTTTGAACTGATAGTTTCCAGCAGTGCTGAATTACTTTAAACTGTATCCAAGCAATTTTGAGTAATTAACTTAATATTAATTGTTAAACACAAACTCACGTCACAAAATGGGGATGATTTCCCATTCTCTGCTCAAGCTTCTCAAGAAATGTGAGATCAGTAGCGTCACCTGGTCGCAGACACTCCTCATCCTGAAATTCCAACAACAACAATAAAAAATTTCAAAAAGTGTTAGAGAAGTGAAAAGGATAGGCTATCTGGCTATTTTTATTTCCTGTGTTTAGGTTGATGCTTGTTTGACAGTGTGCTACTCATTATTCCATACCAGCACGGAAATGATTCCCCTGTGCTGCTCCTCCACCAGGTCACAGATAATTTTATTGTTAAAGAACTGCACTGGCTCCCACTAAAACACATGCAGAGAAAATGCTGCAATCTTAGGATTTCATGACAGATGGGGAGAGTTTGATAGGGGTCTCCAAGCAAAAATAACATGGAATCTCCAACAATGATGGTTTAAATTGTAAATATTACCATAAGGGTTTAAATATCAGGTGTAGTTTAACCCACCCCAATTCCTTCTGCTTCATATTCCTCCTGTTCAGCCTTCAGTGTCAGCTGAATGAAGAGTTGCTGTAGCTTCTCATTACAGAAGTTTATGCAAAACTGCTCAAAGCTAAACACACACACATACATACCTAAAACAAAGAGTCTGCATCATCTGTCTGTATGGCACTTCATTCATAACACGTACCTGTTCACACTGAATACCTCAAAGCCATAAATGTCTAACAATCCAATGACTGTCTTCCTGCTTGAATCCTGGACACCAAAACATGAAAATCATGGTAAGACATAGATAAATGTTTCTTAGACATAGTTTCTTCATGGTAGAATTTGGTCAAAAGCAACAACAGTATACTTCCACCATTGTTTAAAACAAAAGAAACCAAATGTAAATATTCATATGAATTACTTTTTCTGCTTTCCTACCTTATTCTCCAGAGACTCATTGATCTTGTTGACCAGCCATGTGAAGGTACGACTATAAATTGCTTTGGCCAGGGCATCTCTCGCATAGACAGCATGATCTATAGTGAATGGACTGAGAACCTGTGGGCCAGAGAGACAGTTATCATTGTCCTCCTTCAGGAAAGAAATTGGACAAATAGAAATATTTCAGTAATACATGAACTGGGCGCATGATCATTCGAATGCATGTATCAGTGAACAAACTAGGGTGAGTTTTAGGACTGGTATTGATATTGATTTCCTGATTTGATTCCGATTCACAAGCTCTCGATTGGATATCCATTCATATAAGTATATTTTGGTTATGATGTCCCTTTTGCTTACATATGAAAGAAATTCTCTTTTAAATATATAATTAAATTATATAAATATAAATAAAATTATAATTTATTTGTTTTTCATCATTTTGGTCACATTTTGGCTTTTAACAAAATGTACATAAGATACACACTACCGGTTAAAAGTTTTGAAACACTCATTCTTTATTATAATTTTATTGTATTTTTTTTAATATTTTAGAATAACAGTAAAGTCATCAAAACTATGTAATAACATAAATGGAACTATAGGAATTTCGTTGTAAATAAATCAAAATGTGTTATATTTTAGCATCTTCAAAGTAGTCACCTTTTGCATATATATATATATATATATATATATATATATATATATATATATATATATATATATATATAAATTATTGGTTGCTCCTCAAGCATTACACATAACAAAGCAAAACATTACCCTACTGAACATTGGGATGTTTACCATTCCAAATTAAAGACTTTTCTATGCTATCAAATTACTTGAAATAAGAGTGGGGGACATCTATAGAGAGAGGTAGCAGGTAGTTGAATTTTGGAAAACAATTAATTTTAATAACATTAACCATCCCAATCATAGATAAATGTAATGAAGTGTGAATGAATGCCCACATCGCTCGAAAACCTTTTTTATTAAAGGGTCAAAATGAACTCTAAATCACACAAATTTGCTGGGACTAAAATACCCAAATACTTAATTCCCTGTTTGGGCCACTGGAAGGCACCTGGCTGAAAAGCCGTTACCAGGCAGTACGCTGTCAGTGCCAAAGCTTCGGATTTAGAACAATTAACATCTGTGGAATGAATAATTCTGTGGAGGCAAGGCATAGATCTAGTATGGTCAGAGACGAATAATAAAATATCATCTGTGTAAAGCCAAAGTTTATGTGCCACACCTCCCACCACCACCCCTGGAATATCATCCTCCTTTCTTATCGTGGTTGCTAATGGTTCCAGGGCAAGCAGAACAATGATGGGGAAAGAGGGTAACCATTTGTTTGTACCACCGCTACCAGGTGTCTATAACGTAACTTAATCCATCCAATAAAATTATTCCCGAACCCGTATATTTCCAAAATCTTAAAAAGATAATCCCATTCTACCATATCAACACCTTTTCGGCATCAAGTGAGATGGCAGCGACTCGATTCTGATCATTTGCCACTGACCACATGAGATTGATAAAATGCCAAATGTTATCAGAAGAGTTATGGCACTGAATAAACCCACCTGATCTATATGTATAAGAGATATCATAACTTAATCAATTAGCCAAAATTTTTGACAATATTTTAACATCTAGCTGGATCAGGGAAATTGGACGATAACTCTTACACTCACTTGGATCTTTGTCCTTTTTAAGAATCAGACTGATCCAGGCTTTTGTCATGGCTGGCGCAAGCTTTCCATTCTTTAATGATTCTTATTAACTTCTAGCAAAAGTGTATATGATCCAACTTCTCCCAGACATGCTCCAAATCCACCTAGGTCACTAGCGGATTAGCAGATAATTCCCTCTCCGATGACTCCAGGTAATCAATCCTTTTCTCAACATCCCCCACTATTGTAACCACATCAGTAAACTTTTCCAGTGTCAGTGATCGATTTAATTATCACAGCAAGATCCTCCAAGTCAGCAACGACCTTCGTCAACATTTCCCACATTTTCAGAACCTCTCGCCGCATTTCCCGCACGCTCACCTTACTGTCTCTTTAACAAAATTGGCATTTCTGTAAAGAGTGTCTGTAGATGAGTGCATGTTAAAGCAAGAGGACACAAATTATCTCATCTGTGCCATGTGTGATTAGATTAAATCTTTATTTTTTGCTGTTTTTCAACCACTGATTGTAAAGAACAGAAATAGTATTAAAAGAGACATTGTTCAATGGCAAATGGGTCATATGGATCATGTGGATCATGTCTTTGGACACATTAAACAGAGTGACTTTTACTCTCAACACACAGTTAAAGGATCTCACTGCTGAACATTCAACCACTATACTACACAATCACTGGTGAGTGAAATGTAAACATTTTCCAGCCAGTTGCCAAATATATAACCTTTAGTCACATAGCGCGAAATTCGGTCGCTAATGCAAGCGATTTCCTCTCATTGTAGTAGAGGGCTGCGCAAAGAGTACAAGATCAATCTTGGTATTTAAGAATCAGTATTGAGATTGTTCAAATGAAGATTGTGGTGCATCAGAAAATCTATATATTTTTACCCACCCCTAGTGACTTTTCCCCCATTTGGCCTCATTCACTTGCCCTTATTTTACCTCCTCTGATTTGGCTTCAATCTTCCTGTATGTGAGGGCTTCATGAAGCACCTGAACATGGACCTCTAGCAGCTGAAGATCACATTAACACAATAGAGTAATGTTAAAAAGAAGTTTAATGGCTGTTAATGACATGATCACTTAGATAATGTCAATGCAATTTAATTAAGGTAATTATGGGCAATAGATAATAAAGGCTGACCTTGGATACCCAGCACAGTGCTGCATTGGAGTTTAGAATAGCATAGCCTTTGGTGTCTCCATCAAACTGCACATTCCCCAGATGGAGAACACTTGCTATGATTCCAAAGAGGTGCTGAAAGATTAAGAAAAACAATATTTTTTTTTGTCAAAGGTTGCAGCATCTAGAACAGTTACACCAAGACATAATTCATACATACATATTTTGTTGCACCTATCCTTACTTCAATATCACTGGCATCAAAGTCAATGACCGATAATGCATTTTTAACTGTTTTCCAATCATTCTTGTCATTAATGGAGTTTTCATTGGGACTTTCTCCCTGTGAAGACAACAAGAGATGTGCAGTTATAGAAGCTATTATCTTGTTTAGATTTCTCTTTTGATATTGTAATTCTCTTGGCCACAAAGTCAAAGTCACAATTAGAAATTGTACCTGCACTAGATAGCAATAACATGTTGTGTCCTTCTCCAAGCCCAGGTGCCTCAGTAAGTCTTCTTCACCTCCCTCTACCAGCTGATAGAATATATGAAAGTTTCTCTCACCATGGTTTTGTTGGACCACTCTCGACTTTTCCAGGAGGTAGCTGAGGATGTGGCCACCAACAGCATCCCCCTAAGTATAAATAAAAGTGTGAATCTTCTTTAACATGCAACAGTCTTCAAGATGGGACAAAAACAACAAAACAGTGGGAAAGATGATAGCAAAAAAGCAGAATAGATGGGATGAAATGGGTCACTTTATTATAAGCAGAATGCATACCTGGCTGTCAAACTGAATGTCCATATACTTCCCAAAACGACTGGAGTTGTCATTTTTCATTGTCTTTGCATTTCCAAAGGCCTAAAAGCACATTTGATAAATGTACAGTATGCATAACATTGTGAACGCTCAGATTTAGAGAAGATTATTGTTGGACTGACCTCTAGAACAGGGTTGGACATCAGCATGCGGTCTCTCACAGTGTCTAGCAAAGTGGTGCTAGGGCAGCTGACTGCATAATACTGCAAGATCTTTTTGGAGGCCTCTGTTTTGCCTGCTCCACTCTCCCCAGATATCAGAATAAAGTGGTTGTTGGCTTCCATTAACATGGTGTGGTATGCATTATCTGCTACTGCATAGCTGGGGAGGATGAAGGAAAATGTAAAAAAATACATATATTTTTAACAATGTTTTAATTACTAATATGGAAGGTAAAGGTGATACACTTACATATGAGGTGGAAGCTCAAAGAAGTTCACCCCCATGTAGAAATCCATCTGCTTCTTGGTGTAGATGTCCAACATTTTGTATGGGTTTACAGATATCAGCAAAGTACCTATGTAAGTCTGAGAATATGGAGATGTTTTGACTTGAACTTGTACTTGATATGTATGGGATATGATCATAATGAAAGATAGCAATAATATTTTTGGGTAACACTTTACAATAAGGTTCCATTTATTTACATTAGTTAACTACATTTTAAACATGAATAACAATGAAAACATAAACAATTTACCAGTGGTGTAATAAAAATAAACTTAATTCAAGACTTACTGTAAAAACAAGTCTTACTGTAGTATCTTTACAATTTTGCTTCTTCCTTCCTATTCTATTTGGTCATTTTTGACCGAAATGTAAAAAAATGGTTTCTTTTAGACTTTGTTACCTTCCTCCAGTTGCCATCTGGAAAACAGGACTATTCAATAAGTCTAAGTGGTCATAAAAAAGATTTTAAAAAGAAGCAACACCTTTGACACATTTTCCGACCATAGGAAATTAATGGGTATAACTAAAAAAACAGAGCAATTTTTTTTATTTGTGAAATATAATGTATAAATTAGCCACAGTGCAGAAAAAAACACTCAGAAATGAAGGGGTGAGACTTTTCAACATGCAGAGTGCAAAACATATAGCCCTACTTGATCAGAATAGGAGGGTTAAGTACAGTTCCCCTTCTGTCACTCACTCGACGTTGTGTCGATTGTAGTGACACTAGGGGTCTCTTCAGAGAGCCTCGGTTACATCTGAACTTGAGAAAAGGCCAATGAGAAATTGGTGAACAGAATTTGCATGTCCCTCCCCCAGACATTCGAATATAAAAGGAGGGAATTGTGCATCTGTTTAGTCAGATTTCTTCTTCGGAGCTGAGCAGTTGTGTGATCAGCGAGCTGACGTTCACTACTGTTCCACTCACCTCTTTCAGAGCACAGCAGTTAGATCTTACAGCACATTACCAGTGGCTTTTCTCTTCCTCTGCACGCCAGTGCATACTACGCCCCTGGGCACTTCAACAGCGTTTCTAAAAGAGCATTACCCTCATAAAGAGTAAAAATTTATCTATTAGAGCAATACACATTGTTGTTGAACATCTTTTTAAAGACGGGTCTTTTTAAAGATGCCTTTTCGCTTTTGGGTAGTTCCTGGATGCGGCAGATATCTCTCCGCTTCTGATGGTTATGTGCGCTGCCTCACAGGTCTGGGCTGCGATCACACTGAGGCAGTGTGCGAGAACATGACCATGGCAACGTCACGAGGGAAAGCCACTTCAGCCGCCCACCGTGCCATGCCATCTTCCTACGGGCTGGCAATGAATCTTCACTTCGCCGGGTTAATCCCCACGAACCACCCGCCACCCAGCACGCTCGTTTTCCACCGTCCGTGTCCGATGCAAGAACGGCTTGCCCCACGGCCAGTCTGATGTCTCTTTAGGAGATGGTTCATGTTCTCATTGCGAGAACATGACCATGGCAACATTGCGGTCACGGCTTTCCTTCCTCTGAGGGAAAGCCACTTCAGCCGCCCCCCGCGCCATGACAAATTCCTACAGGCTGGCGATGAATGCGATCTGGGGAATGCAGCGGTCGTGGTTTCGCCGGGTTTCGCCGTGGTTTCCCCACAAACTACCCGCCCCCCCCCAGCACACTCATTTGCCCCCATCTGTGTCCGATGCGAGAACGGCTTGCCTCACGGCCAGTCTGATGTCTCCTTCGGACCCCCCGAGCTGGATGAGAATATTGCCGCTGCATCGGAGAGCGTTGCGGCGAGGACTCGACTGGGCTGCCACCTTCGGGTCTGCTCACCCAGTCTGAGGCCAACACGCAGATGTCTGGCATGCTTGGCCAGGCTGCCGTGAGCATTGGGCTGGTCGAAATTCGGGATACTGACAAAGCCCGCTTTCTCAACACCCCCATCTCCCAGCTGAGCCTATTCGGCGATGCCGCTGAGGACTTCGCCCAGTGGTTTTCAGTGGTGAAGAAACAGACAGAGGCCATTCAACACATCATGCCTCCTCATCACTCAAGAGCAAGTATTTTTTGTTTTCCCTCAGCAGCGCAACTTTGCTCCCCGACATAATATAACCTGCTCCCCCCCGCTGTGAAGCCCCACCAGGTACGTCAAATGTGATCATCCCCTTAGTGCCCCCTGCTCGGAGCTTGGACGTGTCGCTTACACTTTACAACCCATCGCGCTGGCAGGCCAGGACCATCTGACTCGGCTATGTGATTCAGTTCACCATGCGCTCGCCCCGTTTCAGCGGCATCTGCTTCACTTCAGTGCACAGCGAGAACGCCAACACCCTTCGAGCAGAAATCGCAACCCTTTTACACAAGGACGTGATAAAGCCTGTCCCTCCAGCTGAGATGAAGAAGGGTTTCTACGGCCCTAACTTCATTGTACCCAACAAACGCAGTGGGTTGCGGCTAATCTTGGACCTGTGAGTTCTGAACCAGGCATTATCCAGACTCCCGTTCAAGATGCTCACACAGAAACTTATTCTAACGTGTGTCTAGCATCGAGAATGGTTCGCAGCAGTAGACCTAAAGGACGTGTACTTCTGCATCTCAATTTTGCCTCAACACAGACCTGTCCTACAGCTCGTGTCCAGCTGCACGACAGCTCTGCGACTGTAGCATATATATCTCGCCACGGTGACTTTCTGATACTCCCTGACGGGAGCCCCCCCTCGGGACAGACACGCAGGCACACAGCTGACCCCGGTGGCTGCGCAAGAACGCATTTTCCCCAGTGAGCCTACTTGCACAAGCCCTGTGCAAGGCCAGGGAGGGCACTCTTGTAGTGCCTTGTTGACCCACTCAGACTTGGTGCTCGGATCTCAAGCTCCTCGTGACAGCACCTTCATGCCAGATTCCCTGAGATAGGACCTTCATTCTCAGGGAAGGGGTACTCAGTGGAAGCATCTGCTAAGATAGGTGAGGCCTACAAGGCATATTTCGGCATGCCTATTGGGGATCAAGATAGACCCCAGGCACCTCATTTCACAAGCAAGCACTGCAAAATACTCTGATATGGAATTTTAATGGTACAGAGGGGAAAACAGAGCAATGAAGTTTGCTATCCCAAGAATTTGGCGAGAGTCCACTGACCACTCAAGCAACTTCTACTTATTCATGGTGGACCCATCCAAACGTCGGATTGGCAAGAATGCACCTGCTGTCACATATCCGGACCTTCCTTCATCCATCGCCCTGGTGCCATGCTATCATGAGCTCCCATACCCACTCCTCCGGAAAGAGAGCAGCCGTTTTTAGAAGAGGGCAGCAAGTCAGAGTGAGGAAGACGTTGAAGTACCAGATGTTGAAGATTTCAGAGTTGGAGCTGAGGACAGAAACCTATACTACCCCAGACAAAAAGACCTCAACGACTTGATTAGAGATCTTGGTCTCACCAAGTCCAATGCCGAGCTTTTGACGTCTAGGCTCAAGCAGAGGATCTTGTTGGATGAAAGAGTGCAGCAGATCAGAGAAAGCATTACCAACCTTTTTCCAGCTTCTTCACCCTTCAAGAAGGGCTCTGCTTCTGCCACAATGTAACCAGTCTTTTTGAGGCAATCGGAATTGCCTGTTACCAGAGTGAGTGGCACTTCATCATGACAGCTCATCCAGGAGCTTCAAAGAGTCCCCTGACTCACTTAGTGCATCTCAAAGAGGATTACAACAGCATTAAGACCTTGCTGGATGCCTTGAATTATGATGAGTATGGCTGGGAGGTCATAGGAGACTTCAAAATGGTGGCATACCTGATGGATCTCAAAGATGGTTTTACCAAGTTTCCCTGCTATCTTTGCCTTTGAGATAGCAGGGACACCAAGGTGCACTACCACAGATGGGACTGGCCACAGCGGACATAGTTCTCTGTGGGGAGGAACAACATCAAGTGGGAGCAACTGGAGGACCCCCCAAAAGTAGATGATGCCATCATTGCACATCAAATTAGGCCTTATGAAGAGCTCTAGATAAGGAGTCAGCATCCTTCAAGTATCTTCAAGACTTCTTCCCTAAGCTGTCTGAGGCTTATATCCTTGATGCTCATCTTGATAAATTAAAGGAGAACATGGGAGCATACTTGGAGGAGCAAGGCCAGCACTTCCACCAGGATATACTGGACTCTGAATGCCACAACCAAGGACAATATAATGAGAACATGATGGGAGACTACATTTGAGGGCTGATTCGTGAAAGTGATTTACAGTATAATCGTAAATCTCAAAACACTACTCACTTTTAAATCTTTTGTAGTCATTTTTGTATTACTTTAGTATAAATACATGTTAATTGTTAATTAATTTGTTAATGTTAATTCATATGTTGTTTTTTCTGCCTTTATGTGAACGAAAAGACACAAATTCACCCGTTTTCTCATTGGAAATAGGTACATTTCAAAATATCATTGTCCTGGTCCCAAAAGCAAAGTTTGTGAGGAATAATAGCCATTTTCTATACTTTTGAGGCATAAGCCATTAGGAAATAAGACTTACTACCCAAGAACAAAAATTGTGTTACATAGTGTTATTACTGGAAAACAAGATGATAAAGAAAATACGTTTTTTTGTTCTGGTTTTTTTTTTTTTTTTTGCAATGAGAATAATTTTTTTTACTTTTGATATGACTTTTTACTCACATATATCAAATCCTCTGAGAAACGTTTCTTCAAATTGTCCAGGAATGCTGTTTCACTGTTGTGGGCATCGAGAAGTACGAAATCCTGGATGCCAACTCGGTCTCTGGCAATCAGAGCTCCCTCCAAGTCCAACTGGCCCAGCTTAGCCTTTCCTTTCTGCTGATCAGACAAGGACAAGACTATGATTTAATACAATTGGTTTACGGTGAGCAAGTCTACAATATTGTGTTATATGTCATTCTTCATTTGTAAGGTTCTTTTTAAACAGTAGCACAGGCCTGAATATCAAATTCAGTCAAATCAAATTCTCATCACCCATTGTAATGGACTACAAAATAGCAGGTTTTTTAAATTGAATTGGCATTTATACAGCATTTCTTCAGCAACAGGATTGAAAGTAAACCAGGGCCATCTAGCGACTTTTACTTTTTCATTAATAGACTTCCTATCATGTTTAGACTGAGATCGAGAATCAGGGTCTAAGGTCCCAGATTGAGTCACAATCATCCAACCGCATAATCCCCTGCTGATGTTTAACTAAGTACTTTATGTTGCTGTTCTCTATAGTAGAGCCATTTGTAATGAGATATCATATGCATTGAGTAGACCATGCTCCTATCCCTATGACTGACAGCTTAGCTTTCACTAAGAATCTTGTTTAAATAGTATGTTGTGACTGGAAATATGCCACAGACTGCATCAAATCACATTCAGTACACCTTAAACACAAAGAGCCATAACATTCAACTTGTCTCTGGGAAGAACCGATAAAGGCGAAGTATGTGTGTGCATTTTAACTCCACTTGAATATTCACTAAGACTTGAGTTTACTCAATGCCAATATCAGTAATCAAGTGGGCTGATCAATGCCAAAATCTATTCTCTTTTAGAAGGTAGCTCTCTTCTAACTTCTCTAGGGAGAATTGTGCAAAAGAACAGAATTACTAAACAGTCTAAAGTCTTCAGTCTGTGTGCTTCTATACATAGAAATCTTTGGTTTCTTCATGCCCTATAGGACCCTAGGAAGATGTTCATTTCAATATTGAGAAATTTCTTTTAAAATACCACAATACTCAGCGACCTTAAATGTGATGTCAACCCATTATTTTTCTCTGGTTACTTCCTCAGTTTAACAATGTGTCATTGCATTCCAACAAACAAAATAAAGAAGTTGTAAAATTCTCAATATAAGCAAGAGACTTTCAAAGCAGACACTACTTGAATTTTATTTTACAGTCCTTCTCTAGCTTTTAAGAATAGAGTTTATTTGACTTTCAGATGGTAAATTAAAAGAAAGAGAAAAAAATAAATAAAAAATAACGTAGGTATACAAAAAAGGTACACAAATATAAATAAGTCCAAGTCTAATCTAACGACTAAAAGCCCCCAAAATCTCCTCTGTTCCCCCCTTCACCCCCATAAACCTCATTAGCTCTGAAAGAGGCCAGTTTTTTGTCCTGTAAATTCCAAAGACGATGGACAATAAAGAAGCTTTTAAAATGCAGTCTACATTCCATTACACATATTCTCTCTGCATATCCTTTCAAAATTTATTCATTAGAAAACATTTAATGTCACAGTGAATTTCACACTGGGCAGTCCCAGGACAATAGATGAGATTTGGCCTATTTGGGCTGCTGCGGGCTTGTTGGATGTAGAGGGGGAGAGGGCAAAGGAGCAGGAGACTGAGAGAGGGAGAGATATGGAGGGAAGGAGGGACATAGGAAGGGAAGGGGGGGGGGGGGTTGCTTATATTTGTCTGATCTGTGAGCTTCTGAAATGGGGCCTTCTTGAGACAACGGGACAGACTAAATTGTGCTGTAACGGTCTGCGTCCCGCTGCTCTCTGAGACACTCATTTAGCATGCCCTTGGGGCACACAATAGAGGCTTGTTCTGAACACCACAGTTATATGAACACCGTAAGGAAGGGTGTGTGTATGCGTTTGGGGAGGGGGAAGTATTTCTCGGATGGGAGATTTTCTCCCACCTGTCCGCCAATACAATTTTCATCCCGCTACATGCACGCATACCCCAAACTCACGAAACACCACCCACCACCACAAATCACAACACGCTCCCCACTATTTCATGTCCTCACCACCGACCCCAAAACATGCCCCTCCCCCTCTCACCCTGCTTTAAGCCAAAGGGGCAGGTGAACAATATCATTGAAGATCCCCCATTTGAGATGTCAGAACCAATCTCAATCTCTGCGTTATTGTGTAGACTCCCCCTCTCTAGTTTCTGTCCCCACATGGGAACAAGCTGAACTCAATGTCACATAAGGAACAATGGACAGAGGGGATTTTAATGTTTATAGTGTGACACATCCAGTGTGATAAGGCGCAAATACATCAGCACAGGAAAAGCCTGTTCCTCTTCTCAGGAACATGCAATAAGTGACACAACTGAAAGCAGCAAGATGTTACTCTCATGAGTTTAAGTGACCTCTAAGGTTCTAATGTAGGCTTTATACAGCACAGGTCAAACATTTGGACATACCCACTAATATTTATTTTTACTATTTTCCATGTTTTATAATGATAGTGAAATGAATGATAGTGATAGTCATAAAAACTATGAAATAACACAAATGGAAGTACTGGGAATTATATAGTGATCAAAAATTGAATAACAATTAAAAAATATTAATGTTCAATAGCCTACATTACACCTCTGCATACTCTTGCATTCACTCAACCAACTTGAGGTGCCATCTGGGATGTTTTTTAAATATTAAGAAGTTCCCATGTATGCTGAGCACTTGTTGGCTTCTTCCCTTCCGTATCCTTTCAATAGTCTTTATCACCATTACCACCCCTTAACAAAACATTTTTTGTAAATAAATTCATATTTAGGCACAATTTATACTTGTCTACAAAACTAATTTAAACCATTTATTCGTAAGCTTTTAGATAAAAAGTTTTTTTTAAGATCATAAGAAACAAAGTCAGTCAAGTGTGTCCAAACTTTTGACTGGTAATGTACCTTCTGACCAACTTAATTTAATGTCAAAGATAAAAAATAATGCAACACAAAATTTATGATACATTGCAAAGGAATGGTGACCAAAACTCTGAAGCTCCAAAAACCACATAAAGGCAGCATAAAATAATCCATAAATCTCCAGTGGTTTAATCCAAGTCTTCTGAAGCAATCCAATTAGTTTTGGGTGAGAACAGACCAAAATATAACTCTGTTTTCAGTACAAATCTTGACATCTGCAGTCTCCTTGCAGATCATGATTTAAAGCTTGATTACACTAGCACCATATAGCGCTCTGTGCATGCGTCAAGCTCTAGGAAGTGTAATCGAGCTTGAAATCATTATCATGCCTAAAGACTGCAATTGCAAGATGTACAGTAAACATTGGTTATATTTTTGTCTGTTCTCACCCAAAACCAACTGGATCACTTCAGATTACATGGATTAAACCACTGGAGTCATATTAATTACTTTTATACTGCCTTTATGTGGTTTTTGGCACTTCAAAGTTTTGGACAACATTCACTTGCATTGTATGGGCCTACGGAGCTGAAATAAGTTGTGTTTTGTAGAAGAAAGAATGTCATGCACATCTGGGATAAAATGAGCTTAAATGAGTAAATGATGAGAGAATTAAAATTTTTGGATGAACTATTCCTTTAACCTGGGTTTACACTTTCTTATTTTGACCACGATTTTGTCAGGAATCATAAAACATATATATATTTTTTTTTTTGTCACTGTGCAAAATTGGCAGTTTTTGGTCACTTAGTGTAAAATGTTCACCACCAGACGATTAATTGGCTTTACAATTAATCTCAGCCTCCGACAAAGTTCTGGCAGTTTTTGTGTCGCAGTCATGCATTGTGACTGCTCCTACGAAGGCCAGATTATATAAAACCCCCAGTAAGCACTATCAATTGGGACGACTGGGAACAAAGTCTTGGCTACGATGTGTATCGAACAGTCGTAATGCCATTCAGTTTGCCATTGCTTTTACCAAATATCTCACTGGGATAATTTAATATAGTTTGAAAAGAAACAACAATCATAAAGGACCATAAAAATCATACAGTGTGCACTTAGCCTTAGTCAAAACTACTGTAGTAAGGACAACCCTATATTTAAAGATTGTTGTCTGCAAGGATTATGAAAATGACATGTCTATTAATTTTTATTGATAGAAGCCAAGAGGTTGAGCTTCTTCCCACTATTTCTAAATTTGGGTGTTGGAAACTTTAATCTTTCCCTTTAAATGTAACACACCCACGGAGACACAAAGTCACAAGCCTAGTCATCCCTTTGCCACATCAGGTGCATCAGCTTGCCTCAGTATAAACATTATTGTCTTTTAATTAAGAGATGGTCTTTCGGCCCAGTCTAATGTGTCAGTCGCGGCTCAGTTGAGATGACCTCAACCAAATAAGAAAGGGAGGGAAGGAGAGAGGGAAGAATGGTGGAAGAAATAAAAAGAGAAGTAACAATACGTTAAAGACATCCTACTCCTCTGCAGGCCTGGACAAGTATAGGCAAGACTATACATAATGAGCAGCACGCTCTTTAAGTGAGCTGTGAGGCTCACTTTACATCTTATATATCTCTTTCTCAGACCGAAGACCTGACATTTTGATATTTTTATAGATTGTGTTCAATCAACTTGTGACATAGGTGATCTTGGTGATCTAGGCAAGCTAATAGTGTGCTAGATAGAAGCTTTCACTATCAGCAGTGGACATTAAAAAGCTAACAAGAAGAAAGTATAGGCACTGAATATGTATGAGAGCACATTAAAGGCTACTTTGAATAGAGCTTTCCCTTGATCTTTTTTTATCTTTGTTTTTCAACATTTCTTTCCATAGCTATTATTTATGGTATTGATTCCTTTGGTGCAGTACATTGCAGCTGACAAGATGACAGCAATAAGAGCTACAATATTTTGAGTTAATAAACATATAGCAGCACATTCAGCTGTGAATTCAAATAATTAGATACACACACAAACACTGATCGTACCTGCATCTCGGTAGCTGCTTGGGTCAGCCGCTGATCAAAATACGGGAACTACTTGCATCCAGACTAACTATGACCTAAATTCTCCTCAAAGAGTTTTATGTAGTCCTAGGCTCCTAAGCAAATCCTACTATTCCAACGTGTGCCATGGAGCACCCCAAAATACCACTCTGGATCTTGAATATTCAATAACACTTCCCAGACTCTGTAAACTCCTTAACAGTCCATTTCAGTGTTTCTGACAGAGTTTAATGCAGTGCAAGTGGTTCCAGCTTAGGTAGCTCAGTAGCGGAGATGATGCTTATATATTATTGCTGTGCTCTTCACAGTAATGACCAATGTTCTGGTTGCAAGGCCTGGGTACTTAATGATTTATGGCCCAGTCAGGAAGGGGTTCAGAGAACCAGAGATCTTATTCAGTGCTTACCTAGATGTCTACCACTGCACTGGGTGTAACACAAAGATACAGAAATACAATCTGGCTAAATGTGGATATCAACCCTTCTCCTAGTCCTACACGGCTGCAATGGTAAAAGCAAACACTGCAATAGAGCAGATCTTGTTCCTGATCTTTGATTAGGGAAATATCAATGGCTAATTAACTATTGTACATCCAGTCACTGACTTTGAGCAAGACCGTCAATAAAGTTGTCATCAGGGTGGACCGCACTCCTCCATGCTCTTGGCCACTTGATGCCAACTGTCTCAGAACTTAACTGACATTGGTTAGCCATTCAAACACAGCTTTTCCTGACATTTAGCAAGGCCTACAGAAGATTACAACACTTGATTCTTCGATGAACTGGACTGGGAGGGAAGATGTTTTAGACAGTGACTCCTCTCCACAGAATTAATCAAGCACAACCTTATTTTCCCTTAGCCTAGTTATGTAAAGACGATCTAAAGGTGTCTCTTTTCGCTCCACTAATGACCCAAATAATCCAGTAGAAAAGATTGAGTTTCCCACAGCACCTGCCCTGATTCTCATGTGTGAGAGATATACTGTGACAGGCTTGACAAGCAAGTGATGTAAAATGCCAATCACAGTGCACTTGAACTTTATGTAAAGCAACTTAACCTTGATTAAAATGTGTCCAAAATAGTTGCTTTTCCTTATGGTTCTGTATCTATGCCAAAACACTACTGCAAGGTAGCAAATGGACTACACACACCCTTCTATCTGCAGTCATATTCAATTTTGTCCCATTCTCAACCTCTGTCGTCAAGGCTACCCTCACCCCCTACACCGCAAGCTCGTTCTGCTCCACACCCCCCTTTCTAGTAATGCTTGTCCAGTCTTAACAGGCTTTGTGCTGCCCACTGGGCCCTGATGCAGCACGAGACCCGGCAAATCCTATTATACAGGAGTCACAGCACTTGATTTTCCCATTAGAGATTCCAAGCGGAGAATAAGGGTGTATTATAACACCGGCTTTGCTGAGTTCCCACCGAAAGTCCCTTTCTCGTTTTAATACGCTCTCAGTATTAGCTGTGCGTTTCATCAATTTGTTCACTGTGTTTCTTAATGAAAAGTGAAGTGAAGAAATAAAACTAAATAAACATCAGCGTTCTCTGTAACTGTAGTCATCCTCTTCTAATTTGTTCTTTCCAATTTGTGTAGTAAAAAGCAGCAGCTTTCATACTTCCCTAAATACATTGAAAACATGCTGAAAAATGTGCTTTATGTGGTTACATCTAAATGAACTGGTTTGATTCAAGTCAAAAATATAATTTAATTCCACTGAATCAACATGCATACATCAGGTTTTACCAACAGAACAAATTTTAAGGGTTAGATCAAGTAGAAATAACTCTTTAAGGTAAAAATGGAGTGTTACATTTTAACAGTGCTGTATCTGTTGTGGCTTTATTATTTTAGAGACTATTCACATGCCATTGAAAGTGCGCCTAAAATATTCTCTCACACAATTTGTCTGAGGCAACTTCAAACAAATCAACCATAAGGCAAGTATTTTGACATAAGCTAAGTGGGACAACACAAGTAGTTTTGGAGGTGTTGGATGAATAGTAGAAAGAAGAAAGCTTTCTTTCACTCTCCCTGTCAAAAGTTTTGATCAGCCATGACCTGTTGAAATGACCAAAGGTCAAGACAAGTGTCGAGAGGTGACCTGATTGGTGACCCCTGAGACGTGGTGTTTGAACTGGAACTTTGAAGGTCAGATCAGAAACAGAAGAATAGGAGGTGACCACTAATACAGGGGGATCAATTAATTAATTTGATTGTTATAATTCACTTGAGTGTTACAAATGTTACCTGTGTGGGACAAGGCACGCTGCTGCATTGTTTTCAAAGTCAGCGATGTTGGAATTAAGATAAAGTTGCATGCATTTTTTATTTAATATTTACAATGTTATGTGGTTACATATTCCACACAAGCAAATACTGAAACTATATTGTAGAAGAATCTAGAAGTAGAAAACCAATATAATCAACCATCACACTGATGGTAGGATAATTCTTTCCCCAAAGGAACTCTAATTATTAAGTTATAGTATAAGTGGAAAACCTGACATCTTTTAGATGGCTTCCTCATGGACAGCTACTCTTGTATCAACAGAATCAATAGTGCTGTTCCTAATTGTTTATCAATACACACTACTGTCTGCCAGGCAGTGAATATAGATTATCTGACCCTAATCAAAGACAGATCTACAGAAGCTCTACTGCTCTTGCCCAGTGTCCTACTGGGTTCAGTCTGGGTGACAGCCATCCAAAAGGTCACTTAGTGTCTCACATTAGTCTGGGCAGCAGAAAGAACCAATAGGACAAAGGCAGAGGAAGAATGACCTCCATTCACAAGTGATTGGGTTAAAACAATATCAAAATCAAAACAACTCAAACTGAGCACAGAAATAGTGTTGTGATGTCTGTTTGTCAATTATATAGCCCTATTTATCAAAAGATAATCCTAAAACTGCTTGTAAGCGACAGTTAAATGCAAGATGACACTTTTGGTTAACAAGAGGGGACAGCTCAGAGAGTTTCAACTCTCAAAAGTGTGCAAGTACTAATACACTGCAGATTCTTGTTTAAAAGCCACTCTTCTTTTTAGAGGAAACTGTTTAATTTCAAGACATGCATACAGAAAAATAAATCAAATAATTGACCTCATCTGCTATAAGGTAGTAACAATTAATAAAAGAAAATAATCTTCTCAAAATAAAATTTTAGGTTAATATATATATATATATATATATATATTTTTGTGTATATATATATATATATATACACACTCACTGAGCACTTTATTAGGAACACCTGTACACCTACTTAGTCAAGCGATTATCTAATCAGTCAATCATGTGGCAGCAGTGCAATGCATAAAATCATGAAGATATGGGTCAGGAGCTTCAGTTAATGTTCACATCAACCATCAGAATGGGGAAAATGTGATCTCAGTGATTTCGACCATGGCATCATTGTTGGTGCCGGAAGGGCTGGCTTGAGTGTTTCTGTAACTGGTCTCCTGGGATTTTCACGTGCAACAGTCTCTAGAGTTTACTCAGAATGGTGCCAAAAACAAAAAACATCCAGAGAGTGGTAGTTCTGTGGACGGAAACCTTGCTTATGAAAGAGGTAAACGGAGAATGGCCAGACTGGTTTGAGCAGACAGAAAGGCAACTCAGATAACCTATCTTTACAACTGTAGTGAGCAGAATAGCATCTCAAAATGCACAACACGTCAAACCTTGAGGCATATAGGCTATAACAGCTAAAAAAATCCATTATATATATGCACAGTATATATACGTAAATAGGCTATATTAATCTGATTGGATGAGAGACGTCCCATGAGCAATGATGGTCTCACACTATCAGCACTCCAACGCTTTACTGTGTGTGTGTATCACTCCCCTTGTGTTCGTGCCACTGTAAGAGCAGTGCACATCTATTATGAGCTACGGTTTGTCTTTTTTACATTACATATGTTAGCCAGCAGGTGGTGGCAAAAGATAATTTTATGTGTAATATGAACCAGTTAGGTGATATGAAGTGAAGCCGCTTCAGCAGTATTTCTACTACTAAAGCTAGACAATAGCTTTAAATGGCTTTAAACTAACAAGTTCAGCATTACGACTCATCACAGCTGAGAGACACAACAGACTGATTTATTAAATAAACTGAAGGCACTTCCTCTTATCAGACTTTCCACATTGGAGTGAACATACTGTTTAAAATGGAGGACATTGCGGTTTCTAGTGAATGGCTCTTGCGAACCGGCTACCGCAAAATATGGAAAAATACTCCCGCTTGGGCCGCTATTTTCCCACTGAAAAAGCTGATCTTCTCTGCTTGGGAGTGGCAACGGGTGATTGCACATGCTCCGTCTCTCTCTCTCTCTCTCTCTCTCTCTCTCTCTCTCTCTCTCTCTCACACACACACACACACACACACACACCCACACACATCCATCCATTCTTGTTTATCCAATAACTTGTTAGAAACAGCACAAGCCGTGATACTATTTCTGAAGTGAACTTTTTGAATTACTAAGGAAGGCTTGGACGCATCATTTGTTTTGATCCAGCAACGGCAGACTCTGATCCATCACGTAAGAAAGTAGTTCCATGCACAAATTAGTTTTTATGACCATTTTCAATTTTTCCTAATTTTATTTTTATTTACTTGTTTGTTGAACTGTTGTATATAAGCAATATCACACGCGCAATCATGCTATATGGCCCTAAATCAGTCTGAATCACAGCAGTGCTGATGTAGGGCCATATCGCACTCTTGCTCATGTGATAATGCTTAAATCTCTCTCCCTCTCTC
Organism: Moxostoma hubbsi; assembly: GCA_032164185.1. Classification (NCBI taxonomy): domain Eukaryota; kingdom Metazoa; phylum Chordata; class Actinopteri; order Cypriniformes; family Catostomidae; genus Moxostoma; species Moxostoma hubbsi. Next base: position 11,305,687 of record JAVLUX010000215.1, read on the forward strand.
TCTCTCTCTCTGATACACACAACCATTCAAAAGTTTGGGGTCACTTGTCTGAAATGTTTCTCATGATCTTAAAAATCTTTTGATCTGAAGGTGTATGCTTAAATGTTTGAAATTAGTTTTGTAGACAAAAATATAATTGTGCCAACATATTAATTTATTTCATTACAAAACTAAAATGTTAATTCAAAAAATACGTTTTTGAAATGGATGACTCCTTTACGTTTTTTAAAGGAGTTCCCATTTATATGCTGGACACTAAGTGGCTGCTTTTCTTAATTTAAAAAGCATCCCAGGGTGATACCTCAAGAAGATGGTTGAGAAAATTCAAAATATAACATTTCTGAAAAAACTAGGCAAAGTGTGACTATTTTGAAGATGCTGAAATACAACATAGTTTTGATTTATTTCTATCATTCCATAGCTGTGATGACTTTACTATTATTCTGAAATGGGGGGAAAAAGAATGAGTAAGTGACCCTAAATTTTTTAAAGGTAGTGTGTGATATATTCACCATTTACATTGTCTTTTTAGTTATTGGTTGTAATTTTATATTTTATTTAAATGCAGTAGTCCAGCAGTGGATTAATTTGAATGTGTAGTGACAAATGACCTTTTAACAAGTAGGCTACAAATATACTCTCTCTATATATAATTAATACAAGGTCAACTGCATGTAGAATTACAAAAATTTGTTACAAAAAATAGTTTTAGACGAAGTACAGCATGTCACATTGCAGGATCATATATATATATATATATATATATATATATATATATATATATATATATATATATATATATATATATATAAGCTCTCAGCTACCCAAGAACTGGTCTGCTGCACACTTCAGTGAGTACAGACAGAAAACATGGACTTTAGGACCCAGTGCTCTTCTCCTATGAGCGTCTTTTTGTCCGTTGCAGAGCGTCTAAGTGCGCATTGATTGTGACCATTGTGACTTCGCGATTTGCCATCTGTAGTGTCCCATGTGGTTCAAGTCAATTAACGTCCTCGTCCAGCTCACTTCCCAAAAGATTTGAAACAGTTTCCTGAATTTATGTTTAAAGATAAAAAGGAAATTGAACTGTTGAATTACCCATTTAGTAGCCTAATAAAATAATGTATGTTATGCTGTTGATTTTTTCCCCCTCCTATATCTTTCAATTATTAATTACATCAACTGCTGTAATTATAAGCAGCTCCATAAAATAATTGTACAGGCTATTAAATAGGCTGCAGTTCATATGTATTAATGGCAACAGAGGATTTACATAAGCCTCCTCACACGATTACGTCAACATGCAATGTGTGTCCACATAAATGACTGTAAACGTTTTTTTAAACACTTGTGTTCCCTATATATCATTATTATGTCTTAAAGATTAATCTAAATGATGAGTCTTTCTCACCCCATGCATTTATGTTTGCCCTGCGAGCCTGTTGAGTGTCTGTCACTAGCGCCACTTAGCGCGGTTTTCCCGCCGCACTGTATTAAAGTCTCTGACTGTATCCAAACGACGCGGCTTAAAAGGCGGTTAAATCATGACAAGTAAACTGAACTACTGCTCTCATTTGGACAGAATGTCACATAGAACCGCACGAAGAGGATGTGCCTTTAGATAGAGCTTACAAAAGCAATGGACTTAAATTTGGATAAGTGGAAAACTATATTAGGAACTGTGATGTTTTGTTGCCATTGGCTACTCGGGGACATGGAAATCAAGACAGTATTCGTTACACGAGTATTTTCTCCGAGTCTGCTTGGACCATTTATAGGACTTTATAGGGTGGAAATAACGAAAATAATACGAGAGATATAGAGGAATTTTAGTAAACTCTAAATGTGTGGTTTTTTAATTTTTTTGGGAGAAGCCTAAAGCACCTGAACTTTGGTTTAAAAGGACCCATGAAGAGGCACACCTGAGGTGTGGACGATCTCACCTTTGTGCTGCGGATGAAAATGACTGAGGGAAAACATAAAAAGCAGGATGGAAATGTATTGATTGAATAAAAACAGTGGAAACTTCCAGTAGGTCGAGAAATTCCCTTGACAGATAGTCTGTGTGATTGTAGTTGCAACAGCTGTCAGAGCGCGAGACCCCCTCCCTCCTCACTACTCGTGCTGCGTGTGCACAAGTGCGCATGACCGTCGAGAGCAAACAGCACCGGAGAGGGAAATTTAAAAAACGGTTTTTTTTTTCTTCTTTCGGGAGAACAAGTGCCCCAACCAACAGTAGACATTTCCTCCTTCTCATTACCCAAGATAATCCAAAACCCAGAGCAACTTCAGCACAAACAGGTAAGATGCGGTTTATATATATATATATATATATATATATATATATGCTAGTTCTAGATATTTAAAGATAGGTATAAAATAAAGAGACAGCGCACCTGTTCCGGACTGTTGTTATAACGTCTGTACATCGATGTCTGTAATAATATGATGTCTGGCTTTAAAAATTGACATTTTATAAGCAGAAGTTACTTGTCTATATTTAGGTCTGAAACGGTTAACGTATTCTGTTAAATATTGCCAATATTTTCTCAATATTAAAAATGTATATTGGCAGGTAACGGTGACCGATGACCTATTATCTCAGTTTAGCCAACAATGCAGATATAATCTAAACTTTGAATAGTAATGATAAAATGTGTTTTTTTTTTAAATCTCAGTTATTGTGAGATTATTGTGTTTATCGTGCCAGTGCTTATGATCTACTCAGTCATTTGATTATGTTTGCGAACAAATTATCTGCTCTTTTGTCTTCATGTGTTAAATATGTATTTATTTTATATTATATATATATATATATATATATATATATATATATATATATATATACACACACACACACACACACACACACACACACACACACAAGATGTTGAGAAAGTCAAATATTGTGTTATTTTATATGCTGACACATTTCTAAAATTATGTTTCTGTTCTTCGATTTGCATGGTTCATTTAAATCAGTTTTATCTGCCAGAAGATGATTGAAAGTGGAATTACATCCAGCAGGATGTCCGGAATTCATGAAAACCCTGAACAAAATCACCACACCTCTGCACAAGACTACAGGTAGGGGGTGTTTCCATTGATGACTAATTGCCATTTCTTTTGAACTCTGATATTGTAGCCGATTAGAGAATAAAAAAGATAATTTTGGGAAGAAGAGGGGAGCTGCTAATCTTAATAAAATCCCCACCGTCCCTTTTCTGTAAAATAAAGGTGTGTTTTGAGAGGCAGGGAATTGGGGTTAGTGAAAAAAGAAAGGAGTGAGAGAATACATCATCTTTGCTCTGAATGGATCTGTCAGAAAGCATCAGCTCTGTTTACACGCCCGCTGTCGGCACACGGAGGGATTGAGGACCTTGGCGGGGGCCCCACGGGTCACCAAGGAGAAGTGGCTCCCAATTAGAATGTAAACGAGTGTGCCTTGAGCCGTGATAAACTGTGAATGTGTGCGCCTGCCTCCCCCTTTCTGTGGGACACTTAATGGTTTGCATCAATAAGCAAATAAAATAATATTTTTTTCCACTTGTATAACTGCACCAAAATGACAGTAAAAAGTTGTACAATACACAGCTGGGTTTACAATTAGACTTTAGAAATGCTAATATGTACAAGGCTGTAGGCCTTCTTCCTTGGTGATCCTAAATTTGAGTTTATGTGGCATGTTATGAATTCTTTACAAAATATAGCCCCCTCTCCTCCCAATTAATGAAGCACTTTTTTATCATAATGAATAATGTTATAATGGTTTTCCTTTATTGAATTTGTGCATCAGAACAAAAAATACAAAAATAAATAGTAATTCTCAGACCTGCATTGTAAGACAAAGTTTCCTCAAACAATAACTCTTGTAGAATTAGTTCAATTAAATGTGTATGTCAGTTTCAGAGATTACAGTGCAGCCATTGTCTGGCAACACAACAAGTGGATGCCATTGGCTACACTAAATTGTTGGCTATTGTCATGCCAAAACCAGTTTTTGGACATCTGTTGGATCATTTAGGATTTGTGTGAAGGATTTTATTAGTTTGCTTATATGTATATATATATATAAATGTACTTAGAACATTTTCTGAATATATTTTATATTTAAAATATTATGTGAGAGAGTTGATTATATATTAAAAAGTATTTGCCTTTATTAGTAAATATTAGTTTTGTAGAGTTATTATATGATGTTTAATGATATATGATATTGCTGGCATAGTTAAATGTGACATACTGTATAAGTTGAAAATATATGGTCTGTTAAAATCACATTGGCTAATATTATTGTCACTACAGGTTTGAAACATTATGAATAGTTTTTATATAGTAAAAATAATAAAAATGAAGACTGCAGAATATTGTTTATTTCACCTTATCAGTGAGCATTTCTAATATGCCAAAGGGCAAAATGTAATGGCTAGGTGTTTAGAGAAATCTATTACAATTCCCTTTAATGATACACACAACACAAAAGGACTAATTAACACTCCTGTATAAGAGGCAGGTTTCATGAAGCCAGGTGTTAAACTGTCCTATTATCTGTGTGGATTTGCAAGGCATCTTTTTCATGTCTTTGTATTGTGGCAGGTTGTTAGGAAGATATTTCAAAACACATGGCAGTGACGGTATAGTGCTGTCAGTGTTGTCATGTGCAGTGTCTAAGGTTTCATATTAGGAGAGTGTATAAAGAAAGAGTGCAGTGTTATTATTCCTCAGCTCTGAGCCAGAGCAACCAGAGTGCTCAAGGCCATGTCCCTAAGTTCTTCCTTCAATGCTGTAATTTATTCAGGTGGCAGACTGTGTGTGCAGTGTGGCTTGACCTCCAACTCCTTCAACTACCCCCTTAGGTACTGTCTGATGCCTCCAGGCAGGGGGAGGGGCAAAAGGGGACAAGGGTTGGGTGGAAAGGGACAGAGAAACAGATGGCATCCTATTTTTTCTGTTGTGCGAGGCCTGTCATTCCAGTAGATTAATGCAAGGGGTTGGTTAAAAAAACGGTAAAGACAATCAAGGAAGGGTCTGAGGGAAACAATAGAGCCACGTGCCGCTGTGCAGATTTGTCGTTTGGAACACAATAGGTGATCAATTTTCAATAGGGCCGGACCAACTGTTGCAGGGAACGTGTGCCACATACCCATGTTTCAAATGATCTCATGCATTGTTTACATATGATTCAGCCAATGACAGTGAAGAAGGCAGTGGTCACCTGACCACTGTTAGAGGTTGGTTTAATGGGGGGGCGGGGGGTGGGCGGCACTGAAGTGTCCAGACTCACAAAATAACTGAAAAGTGAGGGTTGTCATAGCGACCCCAATTATTGGACTGAATAGTGAGTGTGTAGGGAAGTCTGGAGAGAATTCAAGGGGGTTTCTCTCCTCTTTTGTTGCATAGTACAAATGAATAGATGGTCGAGTAAATAACTCACCCTACACTGGATAAGATCATAGGGTGAGAGATTTTTTACTTCTATACCCAAACACTAAATAAAAAAAGGCCTTCTCATGTTGCATGTATTTATACAAAGGATTAACTTTATGTAGGTCAAACATAATTTTAACATTAAGCAATGGCCATTTGAAACTATTACAAAAGTAAAATGCAATTAACTTGTTAAAATGCTATTTTTGCGCACTCTTAGAGCTACAGTTACCCCCTTTTTATGAGTTATTCAGATTTGACTGGTCCTGTTTTTGCAGACTTCTGACTACAGACACGTCACAGCTGAAAGACGAGCTTCCTGGTGATCTTCAGTCCCTGTCCTGGCTCACCTCTGTGGATGTTCCCCGGCTTCAGCAGATAAGGGGAGGGCGACCAGACTTCAGCAACTCTGCTCAGAACAGCCTACTAGAGCGACAGACAGGTTAGGAGCTCTACACATGCTATTGTGAGAAGATACAAGTAGGGTAGATTCAGGTAAATTGGGCCACTTTTTGTCATTGAAATAAATTTCAAAAACGGACACAATTACCATTGATAATCAGACTTTTATTCACAAAAATAGAAGAAACTATTGGGAGAAGGGAGGATGGGATCGGTATTTGTTTCTCCCAGAAATTTAGATTTAATTGTTTTGTTAATCTATTTATTATTTTTATTTGTTCAGCATATCTGACATTAAGCTCTCATGCTGAAGACCTGTGGTTACAGATCATTTCTTTACCCCATTTTTCATAAAATTTTATTTTTATAAAGCTGTGCCTTATCAAAAGTAGACTAAATGACAATTTCATAAACAAAATCCAGCATGAAGAAACCGCTAAATCACACTTTATTAAAACTTTTAGCTCAACTGAATAGCATGACAGCAGCAGGAGGAGCAGGATCTGCCATTCATCTACAAAGTGAAATGCAGCATAGCCCTCTGGCCATCAACAGCGTGAGTAATGATTCAGATTCACTAACATTTTTAAGATACTAATATTATTACGTATATTCAGGTCTAAAAGACCATTTGTAACTGAGCAATAGAATCCTATATAGAGATTTGTTCTGTTTTTCTTGTAGATGCCCCAATTTTCCCCTGGGTATCCTTGTGCTGCATCAGTGTACCAAGCCGTGCCTCAACAAGTGCTCACTTTCACTCAGGCAAACCAACAGGTTTAGTATGATTTGTAAAGTCTAATAAATATTTAATTTCTTATGTGTTTATAACAAGTTTGTTTTCAAAAGAAAACCTTTTAAAAGGCTCTGTTTCATATTCCCTAGTGTTCTCCAGGTGGACTTTATGGCAACTACAACAGTCAGGGTTTGTTCCCTCAAGCTCGCATTGCTGCTCACAACCAAGACCTGCAGCCGAAGACTTTCCCAAAACCAATCTACTCATACAGGTGACTTAAGTTTCAGCAACTTAGTCTCACAGAATGAACGTTACTATATATACATATTTGCAAACTGAGTTTATGTGCCGCTATCAATGTTTTGCTACAGTTTCCTTGTGAAATGGAACACTAGAGGCGTTACAACATCTGTGCATTTTATTCACTTTCACACATATCACGAGTACTGTGGCTGTTTATGACTTTATAAATACTGATATTTTGCTCTGTTACTCACACCCTGCTATGTTAATTTATCAAACACTTTTACTATAATGCAAAAACAATACATTTTTACGCTTGTATTACAGACCCACCTACATTTACACATTTACACACTTCTGCAGTAGCTCACCTTAAAGAGTGTTGGACTATGTACTTGGAGAGCCTCGATCCCAGCCAAGGATGCTCAAAGTGAAAGTGAAGCGACAGTGTCATAGAAGCAACACGAAATAACTTGGTTGCTTCAGAAAATGTGCTTTTTCATGTTAAATTTGCTTTTAAAACACTATCGGTTAGGTTTTGGGTAAGGATGTCTGTTTTGTTCACCTCTCATTTATCTTTTAAGACACTATTGGTAAACTTAAATTTAAAGTTTTAGGTTAGGGAGGTACATTTTATTCATTAAAACATCCATCTCATTCACCTTAAAAACATCATCTTATTACATAATTTCACTTGCTTTTGAAACCCCTGCTGGACATTTCACTGGGAAAACTGCAGCCAAATGTATTATGAAAAATGTAATTTTGGTTTGCAAAAATGGTGCCATATTAATTTCATGAGATCAGGCTGGAGAAAATACATTCATGCTTGAAGGAATCTCTGAAAAATTATATCTCTGGCAACAGAAACAATATTTAATTTCTGCACATTACAGCTCATAACTATATTTGAAATTATCCATTCTCAGCTGTCTGATTGCCATGGCTTTGAAGAACAGCAAGACAGGCAGCCTTCCTGTTAGTGAGATTTACAGCTTTATGAAAGAGCACTTTCCTTATTTCAAGGTAAGCCATTTGTGTAATAGCAAACTAAAGATTAGATGGATTGAGTTGGCATAGGATGTTCCTTACATTAGCATATATTGTCTGTTACTGCACTCCTCAGACAGCACCTGATGGATGGAAGAACTCTGTACGTCACAACCTGTCCCTGAATAAGTGCTTTGAGAAGGTGGAGAACAAGATGAGTGGTTCCTCCAGGAAGGGTTGCCTATGGGCACTCAACCCTGCAAAGATTGACAAAATGGAGGAGGAGATGCAAAAATGGAAACGCAAAGATCTTCCCGCCATCCGCCGCAGCATGGCCAATCCAGGTCTCAAATCCCTGACTGCAATCAGCAATAGGCAATAAAATTGATGACAAATATTTGATTGATTGCTAATAAAACTATGATCACAATGGTCACGTTTGTCCTTAACTCCATAATTTTCAGTTGTTGACACAATTAGAAATTGTTCTTAACCTCCTGAGACCAGAGTGTGACAGCTGTGTGCATTTTTCATTTCCTTTTTTGATTTGTAACTAGTAGCACCTAATAAACATGCAAAAATAAATAAATAAATAAATAAAAAAAATTCTAGTGCAAATAGTTTTCCTACAAATTGATGGCAACATATGTGGACAGCGGGAGAAAGTTGTGAAATTTTTAATAATACAAGCTATAAAAATATATTTTTTAATAAAATTGTTTATTATGTTTCCAGGATTGTTTGTTATTCATGTTTTTTAGACATTACAGACATCACATAAGAAATTTGCATAATTCATTATGATTTAAAGCAATGGCCAGGATCATCCAATCACTGCCAACCTTATTAAATTAAAATTATTCATTATAAATTCTGAATCCATGTACTGATTACCATTGTCCCATGTCTGCCAAACATCATCTGCTTCCTGAAACTGTACTTTTGATTGGAAGTTTGGATTGAATGCACTTAGCTGCATAAAGAGCTATAGGATGCTCCCTTGCTCCCTGTTTAGTTAACGACTTAACCTCCAGTGTGCTGTCCATCTCCACTGGTCTCAAAACAATTCTAAATGCACCTTACTCCACAAAAAGCCTCTGAAAGCAAAGTTTTTCAGCTTTTGGATGAACCCATTAAATCTCATGTGATAATACACAGTAAATATAGGATTTCTAAGGAAAAGTAATATGCTAAAGTACACATTAGTGTACATTGTGCTTATCAGTGTGGCATTTTGCAATAAATCGCAAACATTTAAAAAATGGTGTGTCGGATGAAACTAGAGACTCTGATCTTTTGACTCAAAAAGGTTTCAATGTAAAAACGTAATTAGGTTTCTTACAAGATCCAGTTTTGTTGCGTTTCTCCCAAAGACAAACCCTGCTGTGGTTGGTGCAATGTTGTTTTGTCACATGACTCATCGAAAGTTTAACCCTGTACTGACAGCACAGAGTCTCCTGAAGTGAGATCAGTCGGTTTAAATTAATTAAAATTATGTGTTGTTTATAGTGAAGCCAAAATACGACATCCATGCTTGTGTATGTGGGGTCGCACAAGGTTAAATGAAAAAAACAAACTGTAATTGTACACTGTTGTCAAAGTTTCTTTAATGTTATCCTATTTTGTTACTTATTTCTCCAGATGAATTAGACAAACTCATTACAGACAGACCAGAGTGCTGCAGACAGAAGCCTCTTGATACTGGCATGACTCGTTTGCCCAGCTGTCCCCCAGGCCAAACTCTCCCAGTACCAGCTCAGCTGCAGCACCAGCCAGTAGTCACTTTGTCTCTGCAGTGCCTCCCGATGCACCAGCACTTTCAACTGCAGCTTCAGAATCAGTCTCGCTTGACTCCCACCTCCCCAGCCCCTGCCCAGACACCACCTCTTCACACAGTCCCTGACCTGACAAACAGCTCCCTGCCCCAGCACCCTGTCAAGCAGACCAGTGATTTCTACACCATTCACACTGATGTGAATTCAGAGGTGGACGCACTAGACCCAAGTATTATGGACTTTTCCTGGCAAGGTTAGTGTCAACTAGACACTAAATATTTAATTGCACTGAATTTTTCTTCTCTTATAGTGATTATGTTTGCTACTATGTATAGACTCATTCAGTAATAGTTAAAGAGGATTCATACCTTCTTTCATCAAACAGGAATATTTGTGACATCTGTTTGTGTAGAATGCTAACATCTAAAAATCCTGACCTTTGTTGATTACAGGAAATCTTTGGGAGGAGATGAAAGATGACAGCTTTAACCTAGAAGCGTTAGGGACACTCAGCAACTCGCCACTTCGGCTGTCTGACTGTGACTTGGACACTGGAAATGCCACACCTGTGTCCATTGCAGGAGGATTGGCCTACCCAGACCTGCAGGTGACAGGCCTCTATTCCTCATACTCGGCTATGGATGCCCTTTCTAACCAGTACCACATGAACACACAAGGAGGAACTAAGCCTATTGTTTTGCTTTAATTCCACCCACAAGAAATTAAGCAAGCCAAGCTTTACTGCAGAGGACCATCCATAACATTTTGGTTGAAGCTTTTCAGTCCTAGATTTCGTGGTGTGTCATGGACTCCAAAAAAGATTCCCTGCGATGCAAATTTCTTCCAAGGCAGAAACGCACAAACCAGAAAAGTTTTTTGAAATTATTGCAGAGAAACAACATCAAAGTGGCAACAAACTGACTGACTTTAACAATGAGTGACTTTGTTCAGAGGCAGATGTTACAGCTGGATAACAGCATTGTCTCTATACATGAACTACTCCTGTGGAATTTAAGGGACTAAACCAGCCATTAAGTTTTAATACAATTTGCAGTGTGAGAGAATGTGACTCACAAGGTGTTGAATGATTTTTTTACAACAGTCCAGTGCAGATTGTTGCTATCTACTGGCATTGTTACCAAACATCATTATTACTAACTACAGTGTTGCTCTCCTAATAAACAATCCAAATGACAAATTACACACAACACTAAAGGAATAGGGAAAATAATGGGAATTATGATTTTGGGTGGGTTGCCAAGCTGTACCATAAAAGAAACTTGTTTTTTATTTTGTCCATTTAACTGTTAGCCTTGTCATTTTAGTTGTGTCTTTTGTTGTACTGTGATAGGCACTATATCTGCTCTTTAATTTCTGTGTTTTATTATTTATATTTATGAAAAGAGCTGAAACAGTGACATAAATCATTTGTTTGACTTCAAGCAATAACATTTCACAATATTAAAAAAAAGAAATATTGTATGTATTCATTCCACCCAAATAAAATGGTAATATGTCTATCAGGCACTTCAGGCAACATTTCTCAGTCACTATGTGACAGGTTTATACAGTATGCATCAACGATAAACAGCACTCGAAAAATACATTTTCACTACTTAAATATGTTCACTTGTGAGTATAAGAATTACTCAACTTCTCTAAATTTAACAAAAGATAAACATTAGGAATTGGAAAGATGACTACAACTCTATCTAGATTAAAACATAAATTATTTATTATTTCATAATTATGAGTTTATTTTGTTTAAAAAAAACATCCTGATATACAGTCAACAAAGGCACTTAGAAACAGCAGTTTCAGTGGTCTTGGTTCAAAGGCACAAAATCTGATGAAAGTGAGCATGACACAGCACCAGTGGATATACAAATATATTCTCCATTCATAGATTCAGGACACATGACTGCATTCATACGAAAATAAGTATTTCCTGCAGTCAAGTGAAATAATTTAAAAGCATAAGCTAGTGTAGTGTTTTTAAGGGTGTGAATACACAACCAAAATCAAGTCAGAAAAATAGACAGTAGAACATATAGTGATAACACTTAATAATAACTTTCATTAATAAGTAATAAAACATTACATAACACTCAACATAACAGTAATTCATGTATTTGAAAATATATTCTTACATTTCATAACAACTATTTGAATGTACATGAACAATTCATTAAGTATTAGCCTAATGAAATAATTGTTAAAAACTGGTTATGAAAGTTGATATTAAGTATTACCCTGATATTTGCAAGCATGCAAAGCAAGCTTTTTTTGTCAAGGCACAGTGAATATCTTTGGTTATAATACTGTCACTTTACTCTAATTATAGTCTTCATACTTTTGTATGTGCGCTTCACATAATGTGGAGCCAAAAAAATCATATAATCTATTCAGTCTCTTCAGTTTATTGTACATCCATCGTTCGGCTTATCCACCAGAAATTACACAAAGGCAAAAATGTGGAGCAATGTATATATCAGTTTCACTCATGGCAGGGAGTTCAGGGTAATCTTATGGTGCTCATGTGAGAAATGTTCGTCCTAACATGTCAGCTGTGAATCACACACAAACAGAAACTGTGCACAAAGATAAGTGAACTATATGATCACTTGACATTTGAAATTGTGCATCTTTAAGATTACTGACCAAAATATCTCTTTTCCCCTTTTGATTTCCTTTCAATACACTTGACTAATTAAATCTAATCTAAAAGTTGTTAAACCCTACCTACACATACTACTTAGAGTCTTAATGATGTACTGTATGTGGAGTCTCTGTGTAGTACAAGATTGTGTTGCTCTATTAAGTTACTGAATGGATGAGATCAGCTGGTAGTGGAGTTGTCCAAGGTGGCCAGCAGGTGGCAGATTTTGGCTCTCTGTGAGGGAGTGATGTTTTGTGCCATGTGGATGATGCAGTCCATGGTCACTTCTGGGTTGTCCTGGACTAAGCTGAACATATAATGGGATAAAATTCCATGAGAAAAATTGTTTTATGGATACTTAAATCTCCTGTTTTAATATAGGCCTGCTTTGATAACCACTTAAGGTCCCTGATATACTTCATATGAAATTGAAGAATGAACAGGTGTGATTAAGAACAAAATCTGTCAAAAAAAATGTTTTTGGAGCTTGTTTCCATGGTTTGTAATAGCTCGCTGGGGCGAACTTTAAGGAAAGCATCTTACCGGGGGCTTAACACCTTACTGCCATTGGTCCACGTTATCGGTAGGTGTGACATGGAGGCTAACGGCTAATTTAGTTTAGTTGTTCAGTCAGTTAAAATCAGTCAACACGAACACACCGGCGTTTAGTCGTTAGCGAGCTGGTGCAAATTTACCTACATCTGTATGATCGTTTGCACAGAGATATTTTACAAGACCATGTCATGCAATTTTTTGTTTTTGTTTAATATGTCTACATCTACTAATATTTTCTCAAGTATCCATTCACTCATGTGCTATTGCAGCGAAAGACATTCACACATCTGCCCTAAAGTAAGATATTTTGCCCATGAATTTTTTGCCCTTTTATTCACTAATCTTTGCAATAGCATCAGTCATCATAAATTACAATAATCGTATAATAAAAGTGTAATTAATGCATATTAAAGTCGCATATAGCATGTTATCACAATAGCGTAATGAGTTCAGACTGTAAACAAGACAAATTAGAGACAATCAACTGCATATATATTTCTTTAATTTATCATTGTGTGGTTAAAACAGCTTCTTTTACTGACCTCATGTGAATTCTACTCATTAATAACAAATTTTAATGCCATATTAGTTAAGGATTTACATGTAGTCTTGAGAGCATCCTCATATTTAAAATGTACTTCTAAACACCTCCCAAAGTGGCTCAGCGGCTGTCTGAATGTTTGCAAAGCAGTATACCGTTGCTCAGCTGTTTCAAACTAGTTTTTACCCATAAACAAAGAGAGAAGAAGTATATCGGGACATTACTGACCATTAACCCTTAGTCACAAATATGTTGGTCATGGTTTTTGTGGTAAATTTTACATGAAAAAGTTTAGGTATACAACTTTGAATGGCGCAAGCTGATAGGTTCTTGAACTTGTTATCTGTTAGCCAATCAGCTTGCTCGTATGTGATACATCAAGCAAATCGGCTCACATGGTGTAAGCTGATAGATAATTTGTGTTATCAGGTAGCCAATCAACTTTCTCTTTGCCTAATATTTAAATGAGCTCAGTCTGCAAGTAATCTGGTGTCATGATAAATTGAGTCCGCCCAGTAAATCAACTCCCTATGGGGGTAACCGTTTGTAATGCCTGAGCAAAAACCTATCATGTCATTGAAGTCTAGGCTAACTGAAAAACACAAACAACGACATCTTTAATTTCACAATCTATAACTTCAGTTATATACTATTATGTGTAACTTATGGTTTAAAAGTCATTAAATGTCATATTTACAAAGTTATAGAGATATAAATCATAAAAAGGTTTTAAAGGATGTTTACTCAGGCAGTGAATATAGTACCCTTTAATAGGTCCCTCAGGCAATGGAACTGCTGGGACGTCAGAGGGAGACCTGAGTTTCAGGGGGGGGAGATCGATTTCTCATGTCACTAATAGTGCTGCTGCATGTCTACATGCTTAACTCATTTTGTCTGTGTATGTTCTAGTAGTAGCAAGTCTCTGTTTTGCTCTGCAGCAGCGTGGCAGATCTAGTTCACCAAGTCGAATATCCTATCTATATGCCATACCCACATTAACATGCTAAATCTTTCAGAGAGTTGTCATAACTAAACTGATATTATACATCTCATTGTGACTTGAAAACCAAGGGGGAAAAAATCTGAGTGAGAAAATGTACCTGCGAATGTGTTTGAGAGCGTAGTCTCTTTTTAAGTACTTGATGTTCTCTCTAATGGCGGAACGTGTTCCATCCTGCTGTGAGAGATGGCTTTCCAGCCACTCTACCACCACTTTGTTGTTGTCCCACAGGTATGCCTGAAACATCCCATTATCAAACAATCACCAACACCTCACCTGGGATTAAATATAAGCTTTTTAGGTTCAAATTTACAGTTGTTCAAGTTGAGAAACATAGCTAGCCAGGGTTAGCTTAAATAAAATGTGTTATTTTTTTATGTTACAATAATACTACTATCCCAGCTTAAAGGGATAGTACACCCAAAAATGAAAATTATCTCATTTACTCACCCTTATGCCATCCCAGATGTGTATGACTTTCATTCTTTTGCTGAACCCAAACAAAGATTTTTAGAACAACATCTCTACTCTGTAGGTCCATACAATGCAAGTGAATGGTGGATAGAACTTTGAAGCTCTAAATAGGACATAAGGGCGGCATAAAAATAATCCATAAAACTCCAGTTTCAGATTACATTTATTTATTGATTCATATATTAATAAATAAAAGCAAGAACATTTACAAACAGAATCAATACTTAGCCCCCTCTATTTAAATATTAATTTGTCCCCCACATTTATGACTGCTCCGTCGCCCAAAATAAAATGTCTGGGGCAAAGTAAAACTTGAGTGTCCAAAATGTCACACAAATAACTCTAAACCCTCAACCAAAAATCTTGAATCTTAACACACCCCCAAAAGACATGAGTTGTGTCTCCAATTTCTGTTTGGCAATGCCAGCAGGTGGATGTGTCTTTAAGATAAAGCCTATATAATCTAGGGGGTCCAGTAAAATCTATGTAAAATCTTCACCCTTGCATCTCTAGATGCAGACTTGACATTTTTTAGAATCCTAGTCCACACTCCTTCCTCCAGTACCAAATTAAAATCTTACTCCCATAATCTCTTTATAAAAGTTAAAGCTCCATTCCCCAGACTCTGAATTAGCAGGGAGTAATACACTGATGCATCATGACCTTTTCCAAAAGCAGTGATCACCTCACACAAATCATCTGCTGCCTTAGGGGGGTGTGTGCTAATACCAATTCCGAACAGAGCATGTGGCACAGATGTAAATACCTATAAAACTGAGATCTGTGGGAATCCCAAAATGATGACCCAAATTCTCAAAAGATCTTAACACTCCACTCTCATACAGGTCGCCATGTGTAGCAGTAGTTCTCCGGTTAGTTTGATCGAAAGGTTTTGCAATGGTGAAATTGGGGCAAGGAATTTCTGTTTAATAGAAAACCAGGGAGGGGCTCTCTCAGGTGGAAGCAAGCAATGAGCCAAATGTCTGATATGAGACTGAATGCATATTAATAAAACAAAATCTTAGGTAGGCCATGCCCATCTTTGTCAATCGGCCTATGTGAAATGTAGCCTTGGACGTTTACCATTCCAAATGAAGGATTTCGCTATGCTAATCAAATCCAGTTAATTTTAATAAAATTAATCTTCCCAATCATCGATAAATATAATAAAGCCCACCTGTCCACATCACTCAAAAACAATACCTAATATACCTAATAATACACTGGAAGGTGCCCGGCTGGAAGGCTGTTACTGGACAGTACGCTGTCTGAGCACAAGCTTCGGATTTAGACCAATTGTATATGTATCCTGAGAACTTGGAAAAGGAATGAATAATTATGTGGAGGCATGGCATAGATCTAGTAGGGTCAGAGACAAATAATAAAATATCATCTGCACTTCTGCAGAAGCTTATGTGCCACACCTCCCACCATCACCCCAGGAAATTCATCCTCCTTTCATATCGCAGCGGCTAATGGATCCAAGGCAAGACAGAACAAAAATGGGGAAAGAGGTCAAATTTGTTGAAATGCCTACTGTTGTCAGAAGAACCACGGCCCCGAATAAACCCAACCTGATCTATAGGTATAAGAGATGTCATAACTTTACTTAATAGGATGGTCAAAATTTTTGACAAAATTTTTACATCAAGCTGGATCAGGGAAATTGGATGTTAATTTTACACTCACTTGGATCTTTGTCCTTTTTAAAAATCTGATTGATCCAGGCTTGTATCAGGGTTGGAGGAAGCTTTCCATTCTTTATTGGTTCAGTATGAACTACTAACAAAATTGGAGCCAGTTCTGTGTCATAAGATCTAAAAAAATTCAGCAGCAAAACCATCTGGCATTCTGTGGGTCTGCACTTTTATTATTCCCTTCCAACTCCATGAGTTCTCGGCTACTGTATGTATTTTTTGGTAAATGAGGCACACTGTATGATCCGAACTGCCTTAAGTGCCTCCCAAGCCACACCCACAGAGGATACCTAGGACCAGTTGGTCTCCATATAAACATAGATTTCAGTCTTTAACATTTGTTGGAAATCAGGATTTTGCAAAAGGGATACATTAAAGTGCCAGCTGTATGACTTCTTTTTCTCCGTATGTGGCAACATCTCTAAACTCTCCTGGGCGTGATCTGAGACTAAAATATTTCCAATTGAGCAATCAACAACAGGTGAAATGAGGGACTTGGATATAAAAACAAAAATCTATTCTAGAATAAATCTTATAGACTGATGAAAAAAATGTGTTGTCCCTACCAGATGGGTTTAAAAGTCACCAAATATCTGCAAGACCAAGATTTTTACACATCCTGTGAAGTGTCAATGTTGCTCTAGGGAGCTTACACACTTTGGCTTCACTATGATCAGAGATTAAAGTCTCATTCCAATATTATATCATGAGGGGTGCCAACAGTTTGCAATATCCCTTCAAGATCTATAAAAAAGCCCTGGTCATCAGTGTTAGGTGCGTGTATGTTAGCCAAAATCAACCTTTGCCCCTGAATGTCTGCTAACTCAATAATGACTGTTCCTAATTTATCTTTATTCTGTTTGAGACATTTTAATTGTAGATGTTTATTTATCAGGGTAATGACTCCCCTACTCTTACTTGAACCAGCACTAATGAAAAAATGTCCAACCCATATCTTCCCAAATGTTTCAGCAGATGACATAATCATTCCAATGTCCTGCAAAAATACTCCACAAAAACAAACTCCAGCCAACAGGAGGCTTAAGCACAAAGAATGAACAGATTCATCCTCAACTGTCCCAAAGCAGTGTTATTCAACAAAACAAGCTCCAGCCACTAGGCGGAAACAACACAAAAAGAAACAAAACAGATTATGTCATCTGTCCGGTTCCTCGGACAGTCAAGAGTCAAATTCACTCAGAGGCCACATAAAAAAAAATACACCATGACTTACCAGTCCATCAACTTTATAAAAGACATCCTTTGTGTGGGCATGTGGATATTTTGCGGTCATCCATAGCGTCCATTCTCAATCTGGCTGGGAGCCTCAGTGTAAAAGTGATCTTCAAATGCAAATGTTTCTTGAAGGAAAAGTGTTCTTCCACAAATCAAACTCCAGCCGCTAGGTGGAGCCAACGCAAAAAGAAACAAAAATGGCATAGCTTCCTCAGACAGTCGAGTCAATGTACAGCGAGTCATTCCACTCACATGAGAAACACCCAATGGTTTACTCACCTATTGTTTCTATGAAGGACAGTGCTTGTCTGGGGTATTTGGGTGTCTATTCTCAGTTTGGCTGGAAACATCAGTACAAAAGCGATCTTCCGATGATGCAAGAATTTCTTTAAATTCCTTGAACCTATCGCGTTCTCTCGTCTAATTCGCAAAGTCCAGGAAAAAGTAAATATTGTGATTCTTCCAAGAAAGCTTTCCTTTGCTCCTCACCTGGCGCAACATGTGATCTTTATCGGATGATCTCTGAAATTTGGCCAGAATTGATTAGGACCTGTCTCCCTCAGCAGATCTGCAAGCCGGGACATTGTGAGCTCGCTCGATTTCCAGTTTATGGCCTGTTATGTCTAGCAGACTCGGGAAGAGCTCGTCCAGGAACTTATACCATATCTCTGCCTTCTTCGTGCTCAGGAATTCCAACAATCCTTATGTTGTTCTTTTGGCTCCTCTTTTTGAGATTTTCCAGTTTTTCAAAAATGCCTTCCAGGTCTATGTTGGTTGCAAGTGGATTAGCGGATAATTTCCTTTCCGATGACTCCAGATAACAAATCTATTTCTCAACATCTGTTACTATTGTAACCAACTCAGAGAATTTTGTTTCCATCACCATAATCGATCGACATATTACAGCGAGTTCCTCCAAGTCAGCAACAACCTTCATCAGCATCACAAACATGTTAGACAGTTGACGCTGAATTTCTTCTCCTGCCATGCCATCCAAATCGAGTCCCCGGACTGCAGGCCCATCAGAGGTTTCATCTTGAGCATGCAAGTGTCTTTTAATGTCTCCACAGCCCAAGGATTTTGACTTCTTTGTCATGTTTACCTCAAAGAGCAAATGTGTAACTGGGTGTATCGAATTTTCATTATAACATGAAAAAAATAAAGTGCACAGAGTGTCACAGAGTCTCGACGACTCCCATGGTTTAATCCAGGTCTTCTGAAGCAATATGATGGGTGTGGGTGAGGAACAAATAAAAATGTAAGTAATTTGTTTTACCATTAAGTCTCCTTACTGCCCAGTAGGTGGCGATATGCACGAAGAATATGAATTACCAAAAACAAAAGAAGAATGTGAAAGTGGAAATTTATGGTAAAACTTCAAAAAGGACTTCAATATTGACCTGTTTCTCACCCACACCTTTCAGATTGCTTCAGAAGAGAGCTGAGATATTCTTTGAAAAATATTTGTTTGTGTTCTGCAGAAAAAAGAAAGTCATACACATCTGGGATAGGGTGAGTAAATAATGAAAAAAAATTTCATTTTGAAGAGTGTTTGGGAAAATCAGTTTTGAGAAAAACTATTGTGGCACTGAAATAATACACTTCACTTTTCAGGAGTTCAATCGATGTAAACTTATGCAAACCTAGACTATATACTGCTAACTTACTGGCAATATGATTTCTGATCCCAAACTGACAAGTGTCTGAATCTACCACATCTTTGACTTCAGAAAGAATAGGCATTTTCATTTGTTTTTTAATCAGGTATGAATTAACTTTTCTTACGTTTACAGTTCCTTCTGTCTCCACAAACCAGCGGCGCAGCATGGACTGAATGTGTCCGTTGCTCAGGTCCTTGTTTGCCTGCACAATCTCCTTCTTTACCACCTCCTCCAACAGCAGTCGCCGCAGACGCCAGTAAAAGAATGACCTAGCATTCTTCCAGTCCAGAATGTCCTGACAACACATGGTTTAACGATTGTGAAAAAGCAGAATGGCCCATTAGATTCCTGTATTTCTTTGACAGGATCCACAGCACTATTACTGTTTAACTTTTTCTTCATAGAAAGGACACACTGTCCAGACAGTGACATATGGAGTCTTGAATGCCTAATATTTTGGTTTCTTGTGTTCATACCGTAATAACACCCTTTTCCTGCATTCTCCCCGGTGTATCATGAAGGTCCACAAATTGCACTGCCACCTGGTGGTAGATGGGAAGAAGGAACTCCTCTCTGGCCTTCAGTTTGGCCTCCAAATCTTTACACTCCTGGACTGACAACTCCGGCTTGCCTACACTCAGTTCAACAGTAGACAATGTGTCAGGCAAATCAGCAAGTAGAGTCCCTGGGGCAGTGAGGAATGATTTGTTTAAGTGAGAATATTGAACATACCAAGCTGCTCAGCCAGGCGTTGATACACAGAATCAATTCTTCGCATGGTCTTTAGCAGGTCTTTCTTTCTAAACTTTATCTCCACTGTGCCCTCTGCCTCTAGAACACCACCTCTGAAGAAAAGCAGAGAGGAATTAAAAGGAGCAAGTCAAATAAGTAGAGCTGTTAGAGAAGAACTGAGAAAACAGTAGCTGTGTTGCTGGCACACCTGCTCTCACGATCTGCATAGAGCTCCATGTGTTGAAGGTTGATAGTGGGGTCGATGACGACCCATGATCCTCCTCTCAGCTCAGCATTGGGAGGGATGTAGACCAGTACAGGCTGGCTGAACTCTCGTAATGCATCAACGATATAAGCACCAAACTTCAGGACCTGGTCATACATATCTGAAATACGCAGGGTGCAGGTTCAGAGAAACCATCTCCAAACATCTTTGTCAAGTCAAGCTCTTTATTATCACTGTACAAGTACTAAGAAATGTTTTGTGTAATCAAGCAAGTAATTTTTGGACAATTAAGCAAGATGAAATATCAGCTTTGAACCTTTCATTCCACCAGAGAAGCCTCTCCAGTTGGCAAACACCATAAGTGGAAGTTTTTCCCTGTTGAAATCCTCTATGGCCTGTGCAGTTTTATAGGCAGAGTCTGGGAACCATACCTGACCAGCCTGCTGAAGAAGCTGAAAAAGAGACTGTTTTGAAACATTTATTTCCATACCGATAACAATACATGAGATACATGTCTAAAGTCCAAAGTATACAGTACAGGACAAAGGATGCAAATCTCATCATCAGCAGAGTGCTCGAGCACTGAACGAGGGCAGCCCGATTTTTCGAACCACATGTCTTTGAACATGCAGAATGGGCATGTGCCAAGAATTATTTGCACTAATTAGTGGGTTCATAAGGTGGCAACCCGCACATTTGAGCCACTGCTTTCACGAAGAAGCACTAAAAGTTGTAATAGCTGGTAAACATCAGGAGTCGAAGTTAAAAACAACAACAGTGTATGTGCAAGTCAAGAGCGCATGTGTGAGGAGGTCAGCAGATACCTGCATTTGTAAAACTCAAGTCTGAAGGAATATAAAGATAACTTTATGGATCTAAACTCATGAGAGATATCGTCTAATGTTTTATAGTAGTTGTAGGGCACATGCACTAACCATCTGTGAATGTGCGCACTGTCATATGGAGTATACTTTGACAGGCTAAGTGTTTGTGTCAGAACTTTGGTAAAAATTATACACTGGGCTTTACTAACAGCAATCAGAGAAAACATTTATCACGTATCCCATTGTTAAACATAAGGAAGCCATTTAGGATCCACAGTAAGGGCCTATAGGTTTTTCCGGTAAATCATGTCAGGACTTTTACCCTAGCCTCTGAGTCCAAGTTGGCTGGATCTGCAGGAATGGCAACCTCAACAGTGCGGGTCTCCACAGCAATAACCCCAAGAGGAATCCCACCAAGCCTGTATGACATTCACAGTCTCACTCAACTTAAAACACTTTCAAGCAAGAATGAGTTCTACACAGCCTCAGTTGATTCTGAGAGAGTCATAATGAAACAATGAACCATATTAGATTAGTGTTTAACTAACCTGACACGCCCCACTACTACTGTCTGAGCCCAGGTCGCCATCACCTCCAAAAATGTACCATGGTCAAAGAATCCACTCTGCCACGATCCTTTCACAGCTATCAACACAAGTTAAATTACAAACACATAAGGTCAGGGTGTGGAATTCTGGACATGAAACATTAACCTGAGCTATTGCACAGATCTAGAGTATAATTGTGTTCATTATTTGATACTTACTGGGATGGGGACGTCCACAGAGCAGCCAGCGAGGATCATAAGGGGCTTTTGTGGGAACGAAATCTATCAGTCTCTCTACCGGATCAGTGGGAGGCATTATTGGAACTGGACTTTGATTGTTCTAAATGATAATACAAATACCAGTATAAACTGAGGTTAATAAATATGTAAAACATGCTATGACAATCAATACAAAATATATTTTCTAGCCTTTTGTCCTTCAGCTTAAAATAAGTTTAGAGCAAAAACAACTAAAACTTTATACCTTGGGCATGTAAGAAAGCCACTGTAGAATTGTGAGCACCCCTTCAAAGTCATCTGGCACAATGGTGTGCGTCACTCCATTGTTGTGCATGATCTGAACCCCTCCCAGCTGGTTATTGGAGGTGTAGACTTCACGACCCAGCACCTTCAAGAAATCACATCAAAGAAATATGTTCAGAATTCAAAGAAAATAGTTGAATTACAGTTAATTCATCTGTCCTCATAAATAAAGAAAATGTAACCCACAAAAATGACACTACATTTTAAGGTGTAACTCCAGGTGTGAAATGGAAAAAAGGTTGAAATTCCACACCTTGTTTAGTGCTCCTGCCCCAGTCAGGATTATGTGGGAGTTTTCCACTTGAATTACTCTCTGCCCCAGACGCACAAGATATGCCCCAATTCCTATGGCACGACATGTTACCTAGAACACCAAATATTCTAAACTGAATTACATGTCCAAAGCAGATGAAAATCTACATATCACGTATCTATTGCAAATGGTTAGATGACACATTTTAGGTTCAAATATATAAGAGTAATTACATATTTTAGGAGATGTACATTTTTTGTTTTGTCTTTTTATTTTGTTTTTAATACCTTTTCATAAGCCTACATGTCCACCTAGCCCTTGAAGTGGAAATGATAAACAGATTGTAAAGGTTAAACAAATGTAGCTTGCTGTCCATAAAGTACAGGCCTGAGTATGCAGGCTTTAAGCGTGCGGCTTGGCTTGAGCTCTATTGTGATTGATAGGACTAACTTGACAAGCTCCTCCCAAACATTCCTTTTGAACTACATTTAGCTTTTCGCAATTCACATAAATAGTTGTGCAATGTCACAAACTAACCTTTTAAAAGTACAAATATTCTATGTAGTCTCAATTAATCTGAGGTCTTTCAACACTGCAAGACAAATATCAACACTACAACCACTACAAGTAAAATATTTTTGTCTAAAAATACAACATTGTGGTCACCAAATACAAAAATTATTGGTTTCATTGAAATAAAGTCTACCTTGTCTACACTGGGCACACGTTCAAAGTGAACAATTTATACTGTTTATTTTTCTTGTTGGCAGGAGTAACGTCAGCGCGTGCAGCACAATGGAACAGGAAATCCGTTTACTCTCGGCACAGCGCTTCAAGTGTAGAGAGCTTAATTGATTATAATGGGGCCTAATTGCTTTTGATGTGACGCTCATTTCCATTGTAGACATGGTAAAATACTGAAATCTATATGAAATCATTATGGAGAGGTTTTACATCTCACCATGCTAATTGTTATGACTTCCTTATAGGCCTGAGAAGTTTCTCCAGCAATAGTGCCTGAACCCCTCAGATTCTCCACTCCAAGACCCTCTTCCTTCCCTATGATATCTGTGATGATGTACCTGAGGAATTCACACAAAAATAGCATTTATTCAAACACATAAGAGATAGAGAGAGGTGTTTGGGATTAGGTCATTCCAATAATTATGAATCCAGTGGACCAGCCTTGTCAGTTTTAGCTTAAAAAAAAATCACTGAATCACCTGGACTCTCCTCCCTCTTCTACATGCCGACAGTGCACAGAGTTAGTGGAACTAATGCGTGTGTAGTCCTGAGGGGTGAGATAGAGGTACTTAAAACCCTGCAGGGGTAAAACAGAACAATGGAGTGAGACGCAAGCTTCAAAATGTAATGTGCACTTATTTGATTTTACACTGTAACTCCTAGAAGCATTGGCTCACCTTATAGGGGTCATCAGGGTCAATCCATGCCACCTGAAACATGTGGCGGATCTCCTCCGCAAGGCCGATTCGAGCTCCACTATTGGCTGAGATGTAGATGCGTGGAATGCCCTCTGCTCTGGCCAATTCAGAGGCCCGTAAAAACAGCTGATCCTCCTGAGGTCCAAATGAGCCAATCATATAAGTAATATCATTACAGATAACAATGATATCCCGCCCCTCTGGGTACTCTGGAGTTTTCATCTTCATCCGGAAGGCCACCATTCCAACCTGGAAGGGGAGGACAAATATGACTATCATAGCGATAAGATACTGTTTTCTTTCTATGTATATAATAATGACATTCACACATTTTTTTCTTCAGGGGGCAATAAGAATTACAAATTATTTTGCAGGTCTGATGCATGCATACCTTTTCCATAAGTTCAACAGATAATTAGTACCATGTAACACTAGGATCTACACTTAGAATCCTCAGAAAACAGCTGAAGGAATATTTTAAAATTAAGTGGACAATTCTCCACACCTCGTTGTCTCCAGGGAGTCTGTTCAATTGAACAAGTCTGCCCTGAGAATCTAGGACCAGTTCATTACACATCAAAACATCTTTAGGGTAGCTGTCTCCTGGTCCCCAAAGCTTAAACAAGGCCTAATAGCAGGAAAAAAGAACAAAGGGGCAATTCAATTTTGCACATAAGTCTGTGAAAATAACTCTATGAGAACATGACTACCAAAAACACCACAATCACTGTCGGACTCAGAGCAGGTCTTAAATCATCTCACCTGTCTGAACATCTCAGGGAAATCGTAGACGTACGTGGTGCCAAGGCTCTGAGCCTGGAAGCGTTTTGCCTGCAGCAGGTCTTTTGTGACATATGGAGTGTTGATTAGCATGCCATGCAGTGGGCCTTGTTTGTCTCCATATGACTGGAACATTATCTGCAGAACAGGAATACAGAATGTGACACATAAAAACAATAGGAAGTTCAATTCTCTATTTAGTGATATGAAATAAAGGGAGACAGAGCTGAGTAATATGAGAACAGCTTAGGCATCTTGCTGTGATGATACTTTCTTCAAAGCCCTCTTGTCTATTAGTGCTTGCCAAGTGACCCCACTGATATTGTGTTATATTAGAATAGCAATATGACAATAAGAGAATCTTCATATCTCAATAAGAATCTAAATCTCAATAAGAGATGAATACACCACAATAATAATAATATATAAATATTTGTTAGACTGATTCTGCACAATAGTAAAACAATATTAAGTCTGTGGAGTCAATATTATCAAAGTTTGAATTTTGCCCTTAAACAATCAAAAGGTAGGGGGCTATTTAATCTACCGAAAAATGCAGTGTGCGATTTCACAGACAAATCGAAGGGCTGTTCAGCAATTTGTCTAGCATTGTGCATATGTGCATGTTTCATAATTGTGCAATTCCAATAGACTAGCATATAGTGAAGAAGTCACACACTTATCCTTCCATTTCATATTACAATGGTTTAGACAGAACACACTCTTTTTCCAGATGCAGGTAAATTTAATCTAAGCACAAATGCAACATTTCAAGCAGATTGTTTATTAAGCTAAACTGCTGACCCTGATTTGTGGTGGGAAGAAAATGGTAATTTGAAGAAATAATATCACATCTACAAGCTACAAAGCATATTTACACCAAAGCTCTGTGAACCAGCAATTGTTTTGTCTGAGACAATTTACAAATAAACTCTTGGCCCTGTGCTGTGGCGTTTTTTCTTTTTATGTATCTTTCACAATCTCACTCAAAAATAATTTGGAAATGAATATTCCTTAATCTGTCTGTGATAAAGTACACAAATTAATTTGAATTCGATACATTTACTGTACTATGCTAATGCATAATATGCACCATTTGGTGTGATCTGCAACTGTTACAAGACTAGTAATTTAAATTACTAGACAGTGGATGTGGACCATACCTGTCCTGTGGTTGGGTCAGTGACCTCCTTGTATAGGCTGATGTCCAAGTAGTAGCCGGACTCATTGGTAAGAAAGAGGCGGATGGGAATGGCATCTCCAGTGGTGGTGTGACGAATGTTGATCTTCAGCTCAGCCTGGAGCACACGAAGCTTCCACAGACGACTGCCGTACCGCATCACCATGGAGCGAACAGACTCCTCTATCTGCAGAAAGAGAGAAAAACCTCATGGGTACCTAGAAAATATTCAAAAATAACAGGAACAATAACGATGCTCGCCTGCAGTTAAAAATTACACTCAATAAGTAGACATGTGGTTAATAGTTTCAAGAGTTTTATGATGGGAAAAGTAGATGTCTCTACAATATAATGGCATGTTGTCAAGGGTGCTAACCTTAGAGGGGTCCATGATAACAGTGGGCACAAAGTTGAGGAAGATGTGGTTACAATCAGTGCGTGTAGGTGTATTACTGAAGGCAACCTCAAGCTCATCCATAGCCTCTAGCAACAGCCTCTCACCCTCGTTCTGCAGGTACTCAAACGAGGCCTCCTACGGAGGAAGATAAAGATGGAGCACCCCAAAATGGGAAGCAACCATTGTAATACTTTAGTAAGGACAAAAACTCACTGGTTCTACACAGAGATCTACAAATTCTCAAAAGGATTAAAATAGCTAAAAAACTCGAATTGGATGTTGGTAACCTTGGTGATGAGGTCTGAGTGGCGGATTATTGCTCTGATGAAGAAACGATAGTCGGTGACCTCTGCCCCCTCTTCCACACGAGCAGCACCCAGATACAAGTGCATCTTGTGGTTGGCACAGGGCACAGCTGTCAGGTCAAAGTTACGCATACGATTCAGCTCAAGCTGGAAAGCCAGTGCAGGCTCCAGATTACGATATATTCTGTCCTCATGAAACTAGAGAGTGAAGAGAGAGCAAAAGAAAGACACATTTTCTCTGTCAATGCCTTTTAAAAGGTCCAAACTGGTTCTTTAGAAGAAGGAGATGGGGCACTGCAATATTATAAGCTGTTAAAAACTGTCTTTAATATCTTGAGCAGTGTTTCCAGAGTGATGTCTCAATGAATGGTATGTTTTCTATCTTCAGGTCTTGAAGTATGGACTATTCTTTCCACCTTTTTATGAAAACAGTTGTTTCACGATTCATAAAAGAAACCTTTCATTTTCTGATCTCCATTGTTTTTCAATCGCATTTTTAGTGGATAATGCATCATGGATAATTCAGCATATTGACAACCAAATAAAAAAAACATTGCCGAGCCAACATGCAATGGCTGTCTTTTGATGACATGTCAAAGTTTGAGGAGCAAGTAAATGATGGCCCAAGCTTAGTTATATGGATATCATTAACTAAGTTGTTATGACAGCCAACAACTGCACACGATGAGCCTGAACACATTTTTACTCAAACTAACACTTAAAATTGTTCTCCATCTGGATTGCTTGTTTAAGTTGTTTTTAAATTGATTCTTATGGAGACAAAAAAAAAACAAGTCCAGCAGCCATCAGACACATCATGGTAAATGATCAATCAATAAAAGCATCACTTACTTCATCTCTGGCCCTGAAGGTGAAGAACTTAGGGAACTCTCGCTTTGGGGGGGAACAGGCAAATTAGAATTTTAATCAATCTCTGACTTTTGATCAAATTAAACTTAAAAACAATTGCACACATTTGTGCATGTAAGCTTTCACCTTTTGTGCAATTAAAAATGTGACCCTTCTGATTCCATACTCATAGAGCAGGGATTTCTGAAATTAGGACATAGAGAGTAGAGTCAGTGGACCACCACACACGCAACCAAAAAGACAAGTGTCTAATTTAGACATCTTACTTTGGACTGAGCAAAGGCTGTGAAAGCTGTGACTAAAGCATCATCATCTTCAGTGTCAGCTTGTTTAAGTGACACATTTATGATGTGAATGGGGTTTTCCTTCATGTTCTGAAATAGAGAAAGGAAAATGAATCAACTTCAAGTACTGTGAAAATGTGGCAAAAACGCAGACAACTCAGACAAAAGTTTTATAGTGACTGAATGGAGTTCTCCGTAATGTTTAGTGTAGGGATCAACTTTGTCTCAGATGTTTCTCTTAACATTTCTGAAAATGATTTTAAAAAGACAGAAATTATACACTATTGACTTACAGCAAGTATATAGAGCTGTTCAATTCATGGGGATAGCATAACCCAGATCATTTGGTCTTAGAATAATTTTATAAGAACACTTTGAGTTAATTTTGAAATCTCTGACTTTTAAATGCAGATTTATATTTTGACAAATATTTTGACAAATCTGTCATTTTGACAAATCTGAGCACAATTTGAGACATTGTTGAAATCTCTTCTGAAACTCCTATGAAGACATGTGAGAGATTACTAGGTTCTTTTTCTCAAGAGAAAAATCTGAGGAGATGGACACTTAAGCAAAACCTCAATTTGTTCTCCAGTTAAACTCATTGCTTTATAGTAGTAACAATTATAATTATTACATCTTAAATAAATAAAAAAATCTTCTCCTGCTTCATCTCTTCACTCTCACCTTACAGTTATCCTCATCACAAAAGCTGGAACAGGCCTCAGAGAACAGAGAACTTTCACACAGTGGATCAGCAAATCGGAAGATCAATTCATCAAAACACCTACAATACAATTTCATTACAGATATAATAAAATCTGATAATAATAATGTCTGAATATATGAATATATTTTTGTAATATATATATATATATATATATATATATATATATATATATATATATATATATATATATATATAACTTTATTCTCCAAAATATGAACAGACTTCACCTTTTGAAATGATCAAAGCTATGGAAGGCGACCATTGCTCCCATCCTCTGACACGGGGGTGACAGCGCCCCCTCCAGGAAGTGATCACTACCATGTCGACACATGGACTCAAATTCCCTCGATCCATTCATATTAACAGACACTCTGAGAGGAGGAGAGGATGATGATGAGTGTGTGTGTGTGTGTGTGTGTGTGTGTGTGTGTGTGTGTGTGTGTGTGCACGTGTTTATATTACAGCCGTGGCCCACACACACACACACACACACACACATTAACATAGAGTATACAGCCGTGGCCAAAAGTATTGGCAGTGACATACATTTTGTGTTTTGCAAAGTTTGCTGCTTCAGTATTTGTAGATTATTTTTTCACATGTTTCTATGGTATACTGGAAAACAATTATAAGCATTTCATAAGTTTTAAAGGCTTTTATTGGCAAAAATATTCAATATATGCAAAGAGTCAATATTTACAGTGTTCACCCTTGTTCTTCATAACCTCTGCAATTCGCTCTGGCATGCTGGATATCAGCTTCTGGGCCAAATCCTGACTGATGGCGATCCATTCTTGCCTTTTTAGTGCTCGGAGTTTATCACAATTTGTGGACTTCTGCTTGTCCACGCATCTTTAGAGGATTGACCACAGGTTCTCTATGGGATTAAGATGCCTGGCCACAGATCCAAAATTTCAATGTAATGATCTCCGAGCCACTTCATTATCACTCTTGCTTTGTGACATGGTGCTCCATCATGCTGGGAAATGCACGGATCATCACCAAATTGCTCCTGGATCGTTGGGAGAAGTTGCTCTTGCAGGATGTTTTTATACCATTCTTTATTCATGGAAGTGTTTTTGGGCAGAATTATGAGAGAGCCCACTCCCTTGGATGAAAAGCAACCCCACGCATGGATGGTCTCAGGATGCTTCACTGTTGGCATGACACAGGACTCATGGTAGTGTTCACCTTTTCTTCTCCAGGCTATTGATTATCCAGATGTCTCAAACAGTCGGAAAGGGGCTTCATCAGAGAAAATAACTTTGCACCAGTCTTCTGCTGTCCAATTCTTGTACTTCCTGCAGAATTTCAGTCTGTCCTTGATGTTTTTCTTGGAGAGAAGTGGCTTCTTTGCTGCCCTTCTTGACACCAGGCCATTGTCCAAAAGTCTTCGCCTCACTGTGCGTGCAGGTGCACTCACACCAACCTGCTGCCAATATTGAGCAAGCTCTGCACTGGTGGTTACACAAATCCATTGCTGACTCATCAGGAGGAGGTGGTCCTGGCGCTTTCTGGACACTCTGGGACGTCCTGAAGCCTTCTTCACTGCAGCAGAACCTCTGTCCTTGAAGTTCTTGATGATCCGGTAAATGTGAGCGCAGCGTAGTTCTAGCGGGAAGACTAGCAGCTGTACATCATCACACTATTAGCTGGGTAATTCCTAGCCAATCGCAGGTAAGCCATTGCTTTATAAGTCTGCTCACAATCTATCACATTGCTGTTTCAGTGCGCTAAGATGGCAACCTCCACCACCTCACCACCACCAGTTGAGCCCCGTCCCGCACGGGGGTAGGCTCCTCGCCCCTGCCTCCTACCTCCGGCAGGATATGATGGTTCCGAGTACAACTCCCTCGGACCGCCGGACGGGGCCTACGCCAAAGAGAGACATTACTTTTCTGTTCTACATTCATCAAATAAATGGCATCATAAACCTCACTCAAGCCTGCGTGTCTTCCCGATAGAAATGGTTCTTTCAGGTGCAATATTCTTTGCAGCAATTTCCTTGCATGTGTGGCCATTTTGATGCAAAGCGATGATGGCTGCACGTCTTTCTTTAGAGGTAAACATTGCTAACAAGAACACAATGATTGAAAGCATTTCTTCCCTCCTTTTATATTAATCAGTCTGCTCTTATAATCCAATCAGAATTATAGAGTGATTTCACCTGACTAGTACTCGTTCGCACTTTCCCAGGTGCTGCTGATATGATTAGTGAAATGTTGTTGGCTGGTCATTTTGTGCCAAGGCCAAAAAAACTGTGAAATATGGTTTTCGTGATAAAGTTATTTTTTTTGGCCAATGAAGCTTTTCCCAATTATTTAGAATGCATCTGATCACTCTGCACAACAATCTAGAAACAATGTGAATCAACACCACAACAACTGAAGCAGAAAACTTAAAAAGCTAAACACAAAATTTGAGTGAGAAAATTCACTGCCAATACTTTTGGCCACAGCTGTACATTGTGGGGACCAGCCAGTGGTCCCCACGAGGGTAATAGCTTATTAAACATGCTAAACAATATTTTTTTGAAAATGTAAAAATGCAAAACATTTTCTGTGAGGGTTAGGGGTTAGACATTATTGTTAGATCTGTATAAAATACATAAAATGCATTTAAGTCTATGGAGAGTCCCCACAATGACAAAAAAAAACAAGTTTGTGTGTATGTGTGAGTGAGTGAGTGAGTGAGTGAGTGAGTGAGTGAGTGAGTGAGTGAGTTAGTGAGTGAAAATGTAAAAAGGTAAATGAGGGGAATTACTGTATGTGTGTCAATTATAGGTAGACAGGGTACACTAATATCATAGTGCTGAAAGGAAAAGACATAATAACAGCCTGTTTGACTTAAAAAAAAATACTCACTAATCTGTGTTGATTGGAAGCAAGGCCAATATAAGCTTTCAGAATTATAAAAAAAAATTACCAATTGTGCAATCCATCAAATCCAAATTAAAACAATTACAAATATTTTAACATCTAGGCAACAAATTGTTGCACCCAGCATGCATTGCTGCAGACATTATATGTGGTACTGTACACACAAAGCTGACTAATGGGCAGGGAGGAGCAGTACTCTACCTGTTCAAAGTAGGAATGCTCCCTCTGAAATGAGAGCAGGTGATTGTTAGCATGGGATCATCATCCTCTAACTTTGGATCTCTTTCCATCATCATTACGTTAAAAACAATATTTCTACTCCATATCACAAAAAAAAAACATTTAACATGGATATATTTACCATTCTGCATTTATGATTAGGTGGATAAAAGCAATGGAAACCAAACTATGAGAAGTGATTAATAAGGGAATCATTCTTGGCATTTCATGTTACATATTCATGTAAGAATGGTTTATTAAGCATCATGGCTTTAGATGCTTAATAAACCAATCTTACATGAATAATAAAAATCCAGTGAACATGATTCAGTGTGATTGACCAATCTGCTTTGACTTGTAACAAGCCATATCTTAGCAGAAAGGGAGCACATAATTATATTTTAGATGAACTACAATAAACTATCCTTAAAGTCAACATGAAACAGTGTTTGTGAACAATTTTACTTTCATAATGTGACATATTTCCAAAGTAAAATAAGATATTCAACAAGTATAAAAGGACGGTACTTGATTTAATCCAATAGGAATTGATTGGGCTGTGAAAACTTTATTATATATGATAGTTTGTGTTTTGAAAAATAAGAGGGCTTGGTGACATAAGCAGAAATGAGAAGGTCTTTCAGGGGCAGAGTAATTTATTACATTTTGATGAAGTAAAAACTATATTTTTTCTTTTGAATAATTTGCACTGTTGAGTCAGTGAGACCAGGAACATGTAAGAAAGAAAACAGGGGCAATTTTGATTTCATGATGACTTCAAAGAATACATTTGTAATATGGTATCTTTTAATAAAATAAACACAAATTTTCGTTTTTCTAATCATACTCGAAGCAAATTGATCATTCATCTAAATCACCAAGTGTGATGGTGTGAAATTTGTTTGCCACTGTGCTGTGCTTCACACTGCCTACGACCAGTATAGTTTAGTGATAAGAACCCAAACCAGGCTTTCACCCAAAGAGGGGAAGTTAGGGGTGTAAGACAGGTTCCGCTTTTGTGCACTCTGTTATATGATCCTTCATTAGAGAGATGCTAAGAAACAGAAAATATATTACGTGTGTTTGGGCATGGACTGGTTCACTGTGACATAAGCCTCTCTTCCAGAAGAAAAATTGCACACAAAAAAACAGCATTAAAATAGGAGACTAAATAGGCTATAAAAGTGTGTCAATATTGTGTAACATCTCAGTTTGTAAGTTTATGATAGTTGACAATGGTAAAAAGGATCTTCAAGCTAGAGAGTCCCAAATGTTAAAGGGAAAAGCACAGAGAGGGAAGATCCAGACATGAAACTGAGATGTACTTTTTGAATAAATAACATGAATGGACTACATGTCATCAAAGCCAAACAAAAGCAGTCAGAAGTTGATGAAAGATACCTTTATATAGCGAAGTCAACATAGTAAAAGGTAATTTTAAATGTTTTTACTTTTGTTGTTGTTGTACATAAATGCGTTGTCTTTAATGGTGTGTTAATTGAAAGTCTCGACTAGCCAAGTACAAGATATAAAGATCTACATGTTGATGCTGCTGTACCTGTTGGGGTGGGATGATGGTAACATGAACTGGAAGTCCACTGCACATGTCCCATCCTGCAGCTGATGATGCTGAAGGCTGTTCAGCTCATAAGCTATGTAGCCCCTTCGTACATACACCTGAGGAATATGGTAGAACATAGCAATAAGGGTTCATTTAGGAGTGACCTGACAACACACAACTAATAAATATAATGAAAAGATTAAATGACAGTTAATGTAAAGGAAAAAAGATGAACTGTACTGACCTCTAAGGCTGCCATGCAAACCACATGGTTGTTGTGGTAGAAGAAACTTGGCAAGACGTCAAAAATTGAGGTCTCAGATAGGATAAGTTTCTGAGGGTGCAGGATTTCTGATTTTTAGGCCCTCAAACAAGTCTAAAGTGTATACAATATTGTGTAAATAAACATCTGTAAATAAACACCACTTTACCTTGAGGTTCTCAGGACAGAACTGATGTCCATACATATCAATAGCTGATAAAAAGATGGATTCCACCTGGTTATGTCTTAGTTCATATGAAGGTAAATGAGAGGCGATCAACACCTGAGGACAGATGTAGAGTAGTTATGGTCTGCTATGTTTGGAATAGAAAATGTATTACTTTTATGCTAACTTTATGTCCTTTTTGGAGCTTCAAAATTTTGGTCACCATTCACTTCCATTGTATGGACATACAGAGTTGAGATATTCTTCTAAAAATCATACACAATTGCTAGACATAATGTCATACACATCTGGGAAGGCATGAGAGTGAGTAAATGATGAGAGAATGTAATTTTTTGGGTGAATAATTCCATGAACTTTTGCAGTCAAATAAAATAATTAAAAAAAATAAGAGATGGTAAAAATTGTGGTTGCTATTGGTAGTGATTTATTTATCACACTGGAAACGATAGGTCAAGTCAAGGCAGTCAATATAAAAAATGTATCTCATCTATACATCAGAGAAAGAGTTCATCACAGGTTAAAGATCATGACCTCTGAGGTTTGGTCCATACCTGTCTGGCCCGAAGGGCCACTTTAGAATTTTCCATTTTACTGAGTTGTGTGAGCTCATTTAAAATCACCATGAGCTCGTCAGCAAGAGTCGGGTCCCGCCCACATAACTGGTCCTGAAAAAATGTGCTTTATTAATTAAATGAGAACAGGATGTGCCCATCAAACCTAACTTAATGTAAGGTCATTTTAGGTTCAAATTTCATAATGATAAAGGGTAATTGTGGTGGAAAACTGTGATCCAAACCACAACACCAAAAGGATCTTACTATAAGCATGGTGACTAAAACGTTCTTCTTGGAGACCTGAGCATGGGAGAAGATGCACTCCAGCACTGGAGTCATGTCAGGCTTATACCGCTCTCTGAGGTTGATGACACATTTATCATAGTGAGCTTTTGGGAAAGTGAGAAAAAAATTTAATGCATTACTACCTTGTTTTAAAAAGAACCAATACTTTTTGTTTCTGCCTTTTTTCCCCTTTATTCTCAAAGAGAGACATACATCTTCTTTTTGCTCTGACAGTCTTATTTATTTAATAGACAACTGTCATTTACCTTGTTGAAATTGCATCTCCACCTGAAGGTACCGTCTCAGCAGATCCAGCACCACTGATTTCATATAGCCTCTAATGCCACTTCGGTATCTGACCAAAAACAAGTGCATATTGACTTTATCTGATCAACAGAGCAGTCCTTTTCTCAGTCCTATTAGGTCATTAGCCTGAGCTCTTAAAAGTGAGTCATCGGGTATTTCTCACCTTTGAACCAGTTGCACAATACTTTGAGTGTTCATGAAAAAAACCTCTCGATCTGCTTTTCTTTGGAGCGTGGCAGCATGGCTGTCAAGTACATTTGCTATCTGGGGAAAAATGTTGATGATAAACTGGTAAAAAGAGCTGTTTTCTTGTTTGCATAACTAGATAAAAGGAAAACTCCC
Organism: Moxostoma hubbsi; assembly: GCA_032164185.1. NCBI lineage: Eukaryota > Metazoa > Chordata > Actinopteri > Cypriniformes > Catostomidae > Moxostoma > Moxostoma hubbsi. Next base: position 11,340,791 of record JAVLUX010000215.1, read on the forward strand.
CACACACACATTTAACTGTTATTAACTTCTGAAGAAAATCAAGTATTATCTAATACAAATTGGTAAATTTAGCAACTAAATTACATTCCCAACTAGACCTAATGGTTCTTGAACATGCTAGAGGTAGTTAGAGCCATGTTAATGATGAGGTATATATGTTCATATGTCTCTAAAAGATTTGATGGTCTAAATATCACTGGTGTAATCTATGCAGGGACCCCCTTACAAAGTTATGAGCCAATTTTATTAAGGTTAAATCTAGAGCGATTTTAGCCGGCATAAATATATTCACTCGGATAACAAGATTGAATGTTGATTTTTAATTCACATGCACAGCTGACATGACACAGACTGATTGACATGACAAAGCGGTAGTGTTCCAGCCTGTTCCAGTCCAACAGTTTTCCTGTAATGCGAAGGAATGTTTTGAGAACATAGCTGCCTTCTAGAATCAAAGAATCGCTTCTCTCATTGATGGCAAGGTCAAATATTTACTAATTTGTTAATCAATAGTCTTATTCAGTAAAACCACTGTAGACATGCCCACAAGATTTACACAATTCTAATTGACATAGAAAGTTAAACAGGAAATATTTCAGTACAAATAAAGAAATATTAAAAAGAATTTAAACAATGGCTAAATTGCCAAAAATAAAAATAACAATCTTCATCAGAAGGACTGTACTATTTCACCACCGATACAAATACTCATGCATGATGACACCACTTGTGGCTGGAGCCCTTTTTCATGGTTCGTGGGGGTTACTGCTAAGCATTGATAACACTAATGATTTATGATGCTAACTTGAATAAATGAAATACTGTCTCAACAGACATAAGCAAAACGTACTGCATGTTCCAGATAAGCATATTAATTTCATCACTCACCCTTTGACTGGGAAACTGACAGAGCACAGAAGTAATGTTACTGGCATACTGTGCCATGACCTTTCGAATTGCCTTCTCAACAGTAATTGGTATACGACCCGCCACACTGGTCATGATCTCCTGCAGCTCAAGAAGAGGCAGAGATGGATCCCGGAGTGTCTTCATCAACGTGCCCACCCACTTCCTCAGCTGTATAACAGGTAGGGATGGTTAAGAGACAAGACTGCAATACCACCAGAGTGCCCACCAGGGAAAATCAGGCAGGGAAAACAAGCCCTGCTATAATCAGCTTTCTCACTTTTTCGCTAAAGTATGGCTCTGGAAGAGAGTATCCGTCCATAATCTTCACTAGGTTCTCCAGAACATCATGAAATACCTGGTGAAGCTTTTCCCCTACAATAGGTAAAGGCTCATGAGGAGGTAATGCCTCTGTGTTTGGCTTAACCTGAGAGAAGTGAATAAAAACGAATACTTAACATCACAGATGGGGTGATGGCAAAGTGTCCAAAAAAGACATTAGTAAATTCTCGATAAATGGTGGGATCTACAAAATTTTAATGGCTGTTATTATGTGTTTAGTCTGAAGAAATATTATAGCTGAATCACTTGCCGGATGAATACAGCTGGGATCATCTAGGTCCATTCGAGCCACAACACAGCCGGGCTCTAATACTGTTCCTGGTCTTTTTATAAAGTGAATGCAACCAGACTGCTGGACATGCAGGGTCATAACCATTTTCATAACCTGCAAAAACAAGACAGAGCAAACAGCAATCATTTGGTCACTGGGTGAATAAAAAGATAAAAACTGCTGCCGATCCATGTACAAATCTAGTAAATCTTGCTTACCTCAATCTCAGCATATGGTTGTCCAGCCAAAACATGAGAAGCATCAGCAACAACATACTGCAATATCTTGCCAGCAGAGGGTGACCTGAGCACCGTTGGATCTCGCTCTTTCTCAAACACACACGTTTTATTGCCCACTGTGATGCGGTAGCTATACATCATACAACAAGAGATCAAATAACCAAGAGCTAACACAACACCTAGTACAAAAGCAAGAATATTGTGGTATACATTTTTGTTCTCTTTTCTATAGTTTTCTGTTAATTACTGCACTACTAATAATGTCGACTCCTGTATGATAAAATGCTTGATTATCCAAGCTGCTTTGGATAAAGGTGCCTGCTAGATGATTAAATTTACACTGCAAACAACTTTCAATCCAAGTTTATTATGAGCTTTTCTGACCTGTCTATCTCCTCCTTCATGTAGGTTGTGTAGCTGCTGCCACCATAGGAAAGGAGTAGACCACCGTCACTGAGTCTATGAACATCAACCTCGATATCTGAACCATTCATAATGATAACATATGTGGTGGGCGACTGGCGGGCCACCTATTCCATGCAAACACACACACACACACACACACACACACCAATTCACATCCGTTAGTTATAAATGAAAAGGTAATCAGAAGAATACTATAAAGCAGAGGGAAATTATTTTATGTTACCTTGAGGCAGTATTTGACTCCTTCATAGATAAGATCAGCATTTACTGTGTTAACCAGACTAGCAGCAGGTAACACCTGACCCCTGAAACATTCAGAAGTCCATTCAACAAGGAATGCTATAGCAGTAGAGATATTTTAGAATGATTTGAATGCAACAGATGTTTTCAAATGATGCATGATAGAGTGATTAGTGAAAATACCTCTCCAGTGAATGCAGGAAGTCAGACATGCTCTCTCTGAAACTGGCATCAGCAACATGTAGAGCTCCGCATACTACACCTAATATTGTGTCTGGTCTCTCCGCCTAAAAGGCACGTGCATTAAAACAAAACAACATAACTAAAATAAAAAAAAACTATTACAATAAACAAAAAAAAATACAGAACTAAAAGTGTGTCAATCAATTAACTTTCAGTGACTTCAAAGTTCATACTGCCTGGGTGGAAACTAGTTATTTAAGACAATTTGACTCTCTTCATAACTCTACCAGATGGAGATGTCACCAGTATAGTCAAAAGTATACAAAAAATGTATGCACATCCAAAAAAAAGAGAGAATAGGGTATAGTAAGGATGGGTAATACAACTTATTTTATTTTTCGATGCGATACCAATAATATCAAGTCCACTATCGTTGATACCGATACCAATATCTCTTTTAAAAATATTGATTTTTGTGATTCCTTGGAATAAAATGTGTAATTTTATGTCATGTAAATGTTATTTTACATTTAAGGGCCTAACCAAAAAAATATTAGACTTCTGTATACCTTAAATAATTAACCATGGTTCTACTACAGTTACCACTGTTTAACCATGGTATTTAATAAAACCATTTTTACCACAAAATTAACCATGGTTACTACAATATTACTGTAGTCAGGGCTGGACTGGTAATCTGGCATACCGGGCATTTTCCCGGTGGGCCGACGCACTTTGGGGACTATCAGGGGCGGACTATCCATTGGGAGAAACGATCGGGCCAGTGGTTCGGCCAGGAAACGTGCCGAATGGGGCGCACTAAGCAAAAATGAGCCACCACGTTATGCAGAACAGACCACAAAGTTGCCAAGTAAAATCCCGGGGCGATTTCTCTTCCCAGTCCAGCCCTAACTGTAGTAAAACAAACATTTCAGCAAAGAAAAACATGGTAACTACAATATTACTTTAGTAAAACTTTTTATTATTAACAATTAAAAAGAACATTATCAAAGTTCTAACAACTTTTAATTTAAATAAGCTCGCAACAAACGTCACACAAACTTATTATAATAAAAGCAACCTTTAGATGTGTTACTTAGTTTGAATTAACTACAGAAGCAATTTCTCTGTTTTTCTATCATTACCTCAGCCAAGCACTTCTCCCTCTTGTTTGAACGAGCGCTGTGACGGCACAAGCACTTTCTGTTACCGCGTGTCTCTTTCAGCATTTACGCACATTAAGATGAGTGGTAGAGATAATTCCCATTCTGCACGAGTACTTGCTAATATAATCCTATTTTTTTTTTCACTTTGAAGCTTATGATTGTTTTTCATGTTCATGGTAACCAAATAATAATATCCCTAGATTAAAAAAAACATCAAATCAAAAATTTCAATATCTTATTTTAAATACAACATCTAAATCGGAAGTATCAAGTACTTCAGGATCGATACGCCAATCCCTATGCAGTATACAAAATACTAACAATCCAAAAATAGTGCACAAAGAGTAAACACACCCCTAGAAAACAACTATAAACAGGATTTTAATTAGAGTGATGCTTGGAGCATGCTGCTTTTCCTCAGACTTAAATACATCCATTAATCTTTTTAGTATTCTATTTTTGGACCACTTCCATCATAGACAAATAATGGTCAATCAATATGGCTTTTTCTGGTTTAGTTATATCCTTGGTCCTACCTGTACTTTCTCTGCAATAAGGTGGTCCAGCCAGCCTGTATCGATGTCATTGTTCCTAAAACTTTCTGTTTCCAGTAGTTTAATGAGGTATTCCACTGTGGTCCTGAAATCTCCCCTGATTGACAACTCCTTCATGGCCACCACCATGTTCCTGCAGACCATTGCAGCAAACACTTAATTTGTACATCATACAAATGGAGATTTGTTTCATATAATTTTGATGAAATGCAGTTAGAACGCATCATGAGTCAGTCTCTAGGGACTCACGAGATGGCTTCTTCTCGGTTCTCGCCCCAGGAGAAACAGTGTCCAAACTGAGAGTCAGCAAACTCATGAAGACCTCCTGTTGCTCCTACACTGAAGTATCCCCACACATTCTTATTGCTGCGGAAGTTCAGCTCCTGAACTGTGCCTGAACTTGGCTTAAAGCCCTACAGAATAAAAAAAAGGCAAATAAATAAATGAACTAACTGAATGCCTAAAGTTGCTGGAAGCAATATTTTCATGGAAAGGTGTCCAAAAAAAATGTCCTATATTTCAGGGATGAAAGATATTAATGAAATAAGTGTCATGAGATACCTCACCAGTCTCCGTGACAGCTCTAGAATCTGTCAACAGCAAACAAAAATGTGTTAACAGGCCACGGTCTCTGACAATTTCCGCCTGTCAATCTTTTGCGTATTCTTATAGTATTATGGTTGCAGCGAATTATTGAGGCTTAATGCCATATTTATGCCATGTTGTTTATAACAGCTGTCAGTTGAGGGCGCTATTTTGCAGCTATTTTTTTTGACAACTGCTCCTGCTCAGTGTCAGTCTCAAATTTTATTTGGTATCTTTGGAGTGCGGGGTTTGGAAAGAGGGGGTGTGGCTAATTTAACGGCTCAGTCTAGTGGAATCGCTTGCAGCACCTTTAAATAGCCTTCAAAACAATACTGAAGTATACTCATGAGTCGAGGTCTAACTTAAAGGTGACTCAGTAACTTTTGTGTTTGTGTCATCTTGGACTTACACTGACATCTAGCGGCTTAGATGCAGCATATTTTAAAAGCAATCGTTTTCCGTTTAGATGCAATTGTAGAAATTTACAGTCAGCCATGATTACTTTAATCAATGAGTGAAAGTGTCAAATAACAGGACAGTTACTAAGACCACAGGCGGCAAGTTATATTTCTTCTTACGGATACTTGAACATTTTGAGCAATTCAATTAAGTATAGGAGCCTCTTCAAGCTGTCAGACACTTTTTTGCTTCAATAAAGGACACAAAGTCTTCAGAACGCGATGTTAGGCATTAGGCAAAAACGGGACAGTTGTAAACCTTAGCAGCAATAACCACCTCTCCCATTTTTAAGCAGTTTTCTGTGAAGAATGTGTTAATATTTGGATACCCTCATCCATAAACTCTCACACGTGGTGATGTTTTATTTACAGATAAAACATCCATAAACTCTCACACGAGGTGAACATACGCAAGTTTGCATCGTTAATATAACAACCAATGTGGACGTGCTAGCAAAAGCGAAAGTCAAAGCAGAAAAAATGTGTCCACATATAACCTGCAGTTTGAAAGTCAGTCTCAAAAAATCGAATATGAAGAGAAAAAAATACGATTTTACGGCAGTGTGAACAAAGCAGTATAATTTGGGCAAAGCACGTTGCACGCACGAACACTTCCACGCACGCAACAAATACCCATGAAACATAACATTTTTTATCCTAAGTAATAGGAAGGAATATGAGATTGTGCATGCTCAGCCTGCTCAATTACAACGTTTTTTTTTTTGTCCGTGTGGCGGATTACTTGATTAATTAATTATACAAGAGTTAAATCTGTTGTTGTGCCTTGTAAAATCTAACAAATAATTCCTCTGAGTCCAGATCTCCTGCCGGAACTAGATCCCTAAGTGAGATCCACCAACCACAGAAGTTCCCATTTACCAATCGCTTTTTTTGATTTTTGAAAATGATTTGCTTCAAATGTTTTAATGTTGTTAATGAATAATAGAGCTTTCTGGTTTGGGTCAAGGCTGCGAAATATTTATGAAATATTTTTTGGAATGCCTATGGAGAAAATTAATGGGGATTATCTTGTGCTTTTCTGTGGGTGCTTGGCCATTTCAGTGGATGCTCAAGTGACCAAGCACCATGGAATCAGCACCTGTGACTGAGATTAAGTGAGTAGTATTGGGCTGGTCATGTGATTCATGGCAGCCCCAATGTGTGGACCCATTTAGAATAAAACAGCTTTTATAAGGTTACTGATATGACTGGAGTCTTCATTTCAATGTGAGTGGTCATGATTTCCTACATATATTGTAAAATTACAATTCATATCTTTAGGAGTTCAACTTTTTTTAATAGGAAATTATTACAGAGTGCACCTTTAATGTCTAAGAAGATAATAATAATAATAATAATAATTGGGTAACTGCAAGCCCAAATGAATTCAGACAAAGGATCCAACATCTTTTGCTTTTTTCATTGTTGGACAACATGCACACTATCTTGCATGATTATGTATGTGTCCATCAAGTACAAAATCCTCAAGTTTTTTTGTGTAGTGACTTGAAAAAAATCCAGAATAATAGAAAAATTGGTGCAAAGATTTTTTGTACATTTCACAGATTCATTTGAATTACCTCATCGGGGTTCTCACTGGTGATGCGTGCAGCTATGACATGTCCCCTTGGACAGGGGACGCACTCTGGAGACTCAAAGTTAATGGGTGCATCTCCCCATGGAGCTTCTCCATACAGTACACGGATATCCTTAATTCTATAAAGAGGGATCCCCATTGCTATCTGCACAGAGAAAGCATCAAAGATTCATCTTCAGAGTCTGTATGATCTTCAAAAAATTAGAGACTCTAAGATAATTACCAAACTTTTCAAACAACAATTAAAGAAATATGGGTTGCTACTGCTATAGTGAGTGGCACTAAATAACTTGAAGAGTTTTAACACAAAATGACTCAAAACATACTCCAAAATTTACTCACTCTTCATCAAGATGAGCAACATCAAGGGGTATATTATACACTCAGCACTACTTAGCCATACTGCTTTGCTCTACCTGTAGTTGTGCAGCAGGAAGGTTGACATCAGCTATCATCTCAGTGCAGGGGTGCTCCACCTGCAGCCTGGGGTTCAACTCCAGAAAGTGGAAACTCCCGTCCTCAGAAAACAGATATTCCACCGTACCAGCACTAACATAGCCCACCATTTTAGCCAGACGCACTGCATACTGACCAACAAGATGACAATAACACAATCCTCCTGTTGTGCATGGTAATATCACCTTCTCAAAACCACCACGTCAAAACTTCAACTACTGCATATACATAAATCAAAAATGAAAGCATTGGTCTACTAAAGAAATATAATTAATAGTGTACATTCCTGAAATACTGTAAGTATAAAGGCTAGGGCCCAGTTGCAAGGTGCCTAGTTGCAAGGCTTTTCTAATCTTAATGGGTTTTATGCAACTGGGCGTAGACCTTTTTTGGACATCCTATTTTTCTTCTTCTACACAATTTTCTCAAAAAGTTGATATAATTTCTGTAACACTAACACCACCGAACAAAATTGCAAAAATAAACCATGTTATCAAAACAGCTTTCTGAATTGACCCCTCGCCTGCAGTTGTTCAAACAGTCAGATATTCCCTATGTGGGCTAAGCGGGTCGCTCAAAACAAGCACAGGCATTTTTATAGTGCCACAGAGACACAGTGTTAAACTTAAACTATAAATGGCTTATAAATTGCATTAAGTTGTCTTTGCATATTAAGCTGGGATAGAAGAAATTAATTTTACACTGAAAAAGTTATATACTTCAGCTTTAAATTAAACATTAACTTCATTGTTCATTGCTTCACCTGCTCCATTTGCTCAAAAGTGCTGGTGGAGGCGATTGTGGCAGGAGCTTCCTCTATGATCTTCTGGTGACGCCGCTGGATGGAGCAGTCTCTGCCAAACAAAGAGATGGCATTACCGTACTGGTCAGCCAGGATCTGAACCTCCAAGTGGTGTGCGTGCTCAGCTAGCTGCATGATGAAAATAGGTGAACCTGGCACCTCAGCCTGCACCTACAGTGAACAAACATTAAGAACATCATGCAATGTTAATTTCTGAACCTGTAACTCTAATGCATAATGAAGAAATGATATCAAAGTAAAACACTCATAGTTCAATGTAAAATTAGGTATAGGTGTGTACCTGTCTGAAGAAGCTTGGAAAGTCTTCAGCACATTCCACTTTTCTAATGCCTTTTCCACCCCCTCCCTCTGAAGCTTTGATTACTACAGGGTAGCCAATCTCCTCAGCACTCTAAAAAAAGCCACAAAATGTGTTTCCACAGTTTGTAAGAACGCACCAGTCTTTCATTAGACAAACATAACTATGCAGAATTATACTTAAGTCTACATGCAAATAAAGTCTAAATGTAACACATGTTGGTATTACAGTTGTGACTTGTCCACACAAATCATATTTTGTAAAAGTGTCTGCAATGGAACGTACCGCTAGTCCCTCATCTACATCTTTAACACAGCCCTGCTCATAAAGTTCAGGAGGAACACTGATGATGTGACCATGTCTTTGATTTTCTACTGCCCATTCAACCCTCAGACCTGAGAATAAGGAAATTAAGAAAGAGAAAAAGACATCACAATATGAAGTCTAACAACAGGTCGTATGTATACAAGTGAATGGGATACCTCACCTGTTCCGCTCCAGGGTAGGATGGGAATGTCTGCACTCTGAGCTACGATGGAAGATGCAACCTTATCTCCTAATGCCCACATGGCCTTACTGGATGGCCCTGAAAAAAAAAATGCATTCATCCATTTAACCATCTATCAAATGTAGCCATTTTTCATTATTCATTACACATCAATAATTTCCATAGTTTCAATTTGTTGCATTTTAACTCTGGTTAACAGAGCAATCTAAATGGCTTCCACTAGGACCTATGGAGTGAGGAGGAAGACACACTGTACCTAAGAAAGTTATCCCTGCTTTATGGAGAAGCTCAGGTAGTTTGGGGTTCTCTGAAGCATGGCCCCATCCAGCCCATACAGCCTTAGAAAAGTAGAAGAACTTCATCAGTAATGACAGGAAATATTCCTCAGACACTGGTATATATTTTAGAGTGGCACTACCTGCACTGGAATCCTTTTGGCAATATCCACAATCATCTCTACATTGGCATAATTGTTGTTATTTGGGCCCCCAGGGACTGGCACATAGTGATCAGCCATTTTAATGTATTCTGAACAAAAACACAATGAAATTTATATATATATATATATATATATATATATATATATATATATATATATATTCTATTTAAAATAAATATATTGAACATGCATATACTGCACATTTATATCTAAAATAAACATCACTAATGAAAAATATACAAATTCAGGTGAACTGGGGCATTTTGTCACAAAAATTTAATTATTGCAACTGAAGTGACAAATTCTGTTAACCTGCATTGGCTTTCAAGTCTTCCGGTGTGACCATCACCACGAAGCGAATGGTTCTCTCATTACGGAACATCTCGTAGGACCAGCGGCGAATAGAACGCATGCATTTAACTGCAGCAATGCCATTATTGGCAATCAGCACCTGACATAAAATAGATTAAGATGTTGCAATAGAGAATTTCTAGTTTTCTGTGAGCACAAGCTTATCCAGCTTATAAAGTCTGAAAAAACTTTAACATAACATGTGGGTAGAATAGACTATAGTTCAAATTCACACGGTTCTGACCTTGTCTATAATGCGGTTTCCTCCAAAGCGAGTGACAAACTCAGCCGGAGAGGCTACAGTGAAGTCTCTGTGCACATCCATCTTTCTGTGTTCTTTGCCCTTTTTCAGCAGGTGGAGTCCGGACATGCTAGGCCTACAATCAAACAAATATAGTTTTATGTCCACTTGAGCAGACACAACAGTGTATTTTTTACTTCACCCTCTGTCCTATTTTAAATTATCTTAATTGTGATCCAGAGTAAGTTATCTTGTTATTTACAGTGTGTCCTGGCAATCTGAACTGCCTAGCCAAAAAAGTTGCATACTCTAATATTTAATTGGACCGCCTTTAGCTTTGGTTATGGCGTGCATTCATCATGACATTGTTTCGACAACCTTATGCAAAATTTACATGCAACACGTCCCAACATTTATTTCCATCCAGAGTTGCATAAATTTTTGGCCGAGATCTTGTATTGATGACAGGAGAGTCGAACCACTACGTAAAGTCGTATCCAGCACATCCCAAAGACTTTCAATTGTAGCCAATTCATGTGTGAAAATGATTCCTCATGCTCCCTGAACCACGATTTCACAATTTGGGCCCGATGAATCTTGGCATTGTCGTCCTGCAATATGCCCGTGCCGTCAGTGAAGAAAAAATCCTTCAGTACATTCATGTAATCAGGTGACTTTTTCATTTTATTGTCGCATAACGTTGCAAAGCCTAGATCTGACCAATTGAAGCAACCCCAGATCATAAAGCTGCCTCCAGAGGTTTGTACAGTGGGCACTATGCATTACGGGTGCATTGCTTCATGCACTTCCCTTCTTACCCTGACGTGCCCATCGCATTAGCATAGGGTAAATCTAGACTCATCAGACCACATGACCTTTTTCCATTGCTCCACAGTCCAATCTTTATGCTCCCTAGCAAATCGAAGTCGTTTTTTATGATTAGCCTCACTAACAAGTGGCTTTCTTGTGGACACTCAGCTGTTTAGTCCCAATCCTGTAAATTCTCATCACAATGTGCATGTGGAAATGATCTTACTTTCACTATTAAACATAGCCGTGAGTTCTACTGTGATTTTTTACGATGTGACTTCAGCAAGCATTGAGTATCTGCTTATTTAAAACTAAACGGTGACTTTATGCTCAAAGGGGTTCTAAATACAATTATTTTTTAATTATATAATTTCTATACACATTTTACAATCATATTTAATCAAACTACACAATGATCACTGTAAGACATTATAGATATTACAGTTAAAGTTTGTTGTTTTTGTTACTGCATGATTTCCTGTAAATCTGCTTTGAAATGATATGTGTTGTGAAAAGCGCTATACAAAAAAAAATGTCATTACTTTTTTCTTTTTTTTGCCAGGCAGTTTATTTTGTGTTATTTACAATAAATCTAGAAAAGAAACATGGTTAAGATTACTGCCACAAATATCATAAAATCTACAAGTATATACATGGAATGTACATGAAATGCATGAGTCTTCGAAATAAACACATTTCACTCCAATAAACGCAAATAAAATTATTAAGCATGAAAAAAGCAAGACTCATACGTGGTAAGAATCCACTGATCCAAACAGACACACTTCAAGAAGCCAACTGAACTTTTTTCTCTGGCCACTGTACTTTTCACCTCTGTCATAGTGTACTACAATAGAAATGCTCAGACAAGCAAAGCAGCCAATCACTGCTTAATATGTTATCATACAGGCTACAGACCATACTGACTAACCCTTAACTCTGAACTTTAAAACTGCCGCTAACTTTGCACTTGAAGTAAATGACATGCACATACTGTTACATTCTACAGGCTACAGGGGAGCAACCTCCTGCCCCATACGTTCACAAATCTAAAGGTGCCCTTCAACAACCCCACGAGATACTTCTGCAAAACTCTAAATAAGAAATGTCTACTTATGCAGCTTAACATTCTTTTAGATTTTAAAATGTCTTTGGCTAGTGAACTTTACATGAGCAATCAAAAAAAAAATCATCTTCTTACAAACTTCATACTTGTAAGCAGATTTTTTTGTGTGCCTTACTTAGTGTAGGACATTTACATGTAAATCAGGAACAATTAAATATAAAAAAAAGATTTTACAATCCTTATTGGTTTATCATTTTGAAGATTATGCTATGTTCCAAGATTTAAAATACTTCATGTCTGTTTTCAATTATCCAGTGTCTAAAACCCTCAAACGATCAAAAGTTGTCTTTGTTTCACTGTTATCTGCAGAATTGAAGGTGGCATCAGTATCACAATTTAAACACTGCCATTATCTTCCCAGTTCTCAGATTATACTCCACTCTTAGAGTTGATTTGTGCGTATGTTCTCTAGACATAAAACTCACAGGGACACATGCTAACATTATCAGGTTACATTGCATAACACTTCATACACAGTTTCATACACGGTATCCATTGTGCTGTGCATTTCAGCGAAATCCTGCAACCTATAAGTTCTGCATTCCACAATCTATTCAGACAGTACTATACAGTTAAAATAAACTTATTTGCTTCCTGGTTATGCTACACAACCAGAAATAACAACAGAAACCACACCCCCTTTCATACTTCCAGTGTACTACTCTTATCAAGAACATACTGTTAATGTTTGGTCCGGTACCAACCTCTTTAGGCACTGAAACCAGTTGAGTGTTTGCCCTCCTTCTCCGTCCATTGCAAAGAATCAAATGATAAAGTAGAAAATGAAAAACAACATCTAGCACACTTTATGTTCCCTCCCTTTTCCTCTTTTGCTCACTCGCCCTCAAGCCCCCTCCCCCATGTCTATGAAGACCTCACTTCAACTCTATATGTTTAAGAAAAACACACCAAAAGCCTGTTCAGAATGTTCATTGTTATGAGAGTTTCACTCCAGGAAATCAAATGCAAAGTAAAATTGATCAGCTTGTTTTTCAGAATGTCTTTTAACCTACAATAGGTTCAAGAAGGTTCATAAACAACGTGTCCTTTGAGCTCATAGAAATAAATTTATGTTCTTGGGCATGTTCAATGCATACTATAGTAAACAGTGTACTACAGTGTTTACAAATAGTAAAGAAAACATACTATAGTAAAAAGCATGATAAACGATGGCTGATTAAATTGTTTTTGACATAGTTTCTGACAGAATTGTATATATTTTTAAAACTGTATAGATTTCTGTTAAAATATCATTACAAAAAAATGTAATATTGTTGCACATGTCACATAACAACCTATCAGTAATTACACTGATTTACTCACCCTCATACCATCCCAGATGTGTATGGCTTTCTTTCTTCTGTGGAACAAGAACAAATATTTTTAGGAGAATATCTCACCTCTGTAGTTCCTTTAAATCTCCAAAAAGTCACATAAAGGCAGCATAAAAGTAATCCATATGACTTCAGTGGTTAAATCTATAACTTATAAATCTCCACTTTCACTTTCAGAATGTTAAATAATGTAAAAGTGAAAGTAGAGATTATAGTAAAAAATGACTTAAATATTGCTCTTCTAAGATCTGGTCAACATTCACTTGCATTATAAAGACCAACAGAGGTGAGATATTCTTCTAAAAATCTTTGTTCATGTTCTGCAGAAGAAAGTCATACACATCAAGTATAGCATGAGGGTGAGTAAACAATAAGAGAATTTTCCTTATTGGGTGAACTATCCCTTTATGTTTGATGAATCCTGAGTATACAAAACAGCTCTTGCTTCTTTTCTAAAAGTAATGATAACTTCTCAGTTCAGTGATTTAGTTTTGTCATTCAGTGAAGATTTTGTCAGAGTGATTGAATCTCGTGAGACTGGGAGTCCAGTTCAAAAGAGTAATTTGATTGTGATTCAGACTATACTGGTCGCCACGGCCGATTCTGACAATTTTGGAGCCCTCGGCGAGATCACTTATGGCACCCCCTTCGGGGAGGCGGGGGTGGAAGGTGAAGGGGATGTGGCGGCGGCCTCCTCGTTGGTGCCCTCTCTGTTGGTGGTGCCCTAGGTGACCGCCTATTTCGCCTATGCCTAGAAAGGGCCCTGCTGGTTGCACTGTGTTTATGCATCCAGACTGCGAGGACAACCCAATAGAAAAACATGTTTTCGTGCCATTATTGTATGATACACTTTTTTTTTGTCTCATCGCATTCAATTTAGACTGGAAGATCACATCTCAAGGTAAATTTGGTTTACAAAATCATTTATTTTACTGTGGATTCAGTAGGGCCACAGTAGATTATGTAGTAACAGAGCCCTGCTGCTGGAAAGCAGTGCAGAACACACTAGTATATATAGATACAATTATGAAAATTACATGAATTGAAATTACTTATATATACTCAAATTCACAATATTTTTGAAAACAGAATAATATGCATTATTCATTGACTAGCAGTTAGTAGATTTTAAAGCTGACATGCACCCCTGAGAAAGTTTCACCTGGAGTGAAAACAAACTGCCCATTTACAGTCCTGGACTGTCAAACCCTATCTTTTGTTTCTACGTGAAATCGGCCTATGTCAAGTAGGTGACACATGAAAGAGGACAACAACGTCCCACAGGTTACACGGGAGTAGCCAGATTCAACATCAAAAAATCCCTAACCCAACTTTTTTCCCAGCATATACATATGTCTTATAAACTTGGACTCAGGAAACAATCTGCAGGTATGTTTTTAAGCTAAAACACAGTGAGAATGCCTTTGAAAGTAAACATTGTGAACATTGCTTCCATTAATAGCACAGAAATGTGCGGCATGACACAATAACAGGTGACAAGCACGAGCAAGTCAGGTGATCACAGACAGTGAGAATGAACATATGGCTTCATGTCCATAACTCTGTCCTACTTGGAATTGGACACTTGTATGTGGTGTACAGCGTCCCCTATTGATTTTAAGAGTATATCTTACAGGAAAAAAGTAATAAGGCTCTAAGACCACATTAACAAGATGACCTGGCAGAAAAGCTAATAATAAGGTCCAAATGGTAAAATAATGTGCAATAGTTCTAAACTGCATTTAAACTGATGTAACTCACACCGTATGATTTCATCATGTTATAACATCATCTTTGTTTCCATTAATTTAACTCTTCGCAATAATTTCTGTAAATTTTCAGTCTTATTATTTGCATTTTCACTTTTGATTTGATATTCTTCATCAAAAAGAATGATCATTGGCAAACATTAATTGTTTTTGTCCGAATCTATAACGCTATTCTAATATACATTAGAAATGCAATTCACACACCTGGAGTTTGAATTCAGGGCAAGCTGAGTGACTCCAGCCAGGTCTCCTTAGCAACCAAATTGGCCCAGTTGCTAGGGAGGGTAGAGTCACTTGGGGCAATAATGTGGTTCGCTCTCGGTGGGGCGTGTGGTGAGTTGTGCATGAATGCCGTAGAGAACAGTGTGAAGCCTCCCCTATTATGCCACCCGCACTCACTGGTTGCACTGTATCATGTTATTTCTGTATTCTTTAAATGTTTTATTCAGTTTATTCTAATTTTTTGTTCTTAATTGGTTTTGTTTTTAAGAATTTTTCTACGCAAGTCTTGTAATTACTTAAAACTTGTAATCATTTTTATGTAAAGCACTTTGAATTGCCATTGAGTATGAAATGTGCTATATAAATAAACTTTTATGATGAACATGTTTTTATTTACTGACTTCAAGGTAATTTTAAAATAAAAAAGATCATGTGGTCTGAAATTCAGAGACAGTAAAACAAAATCAAAGTCTCATTAAAATAAAAATAAGTAAAAAAAATTATATATATATTTTGCCATGAGAAGTGTAGAACAGTAATATATTATTATTATTATTTCTTAAAAACAAATAGGCAGTGAAACATTTTTGTTTATCATTAAAGCAAGTCAGGCGGTATAACCAACATGACTTTTTTTTTTGTTGCCATTTTGATGTAATGTACCATAAAAAAAAGAAAAAAAACAGCTTTAGTCCTTTTAGACTGTGTGTGAAGTATTAAAAATAACACAGTTGAAGTCAGAAGTTTACATACACTTAGGTTGAAGTCATTAAAAAAAATTCAACCACATCTGCTTTGTGCATGACACGAGTAATT
Source organism: Moxostoma hubbsi (assembly GCA_032164185.1). Classification (NCBI taxonomy): domain Eukaryota; kingdom Metazoa; phylum Chordata; class Actinopteri; order Cypriniformes; family Catostomidae; genus Moxostoma; species Moxostoma hubbsi. Next base: position 11,356,951 of record JAVLUX010000215.1, read on the forward strand.
TTTCCAACAATTGTTTACAGACAGATTGTTTCACTTTTAATTGACTATATCACAATTCCATTGTGTCAAAAATGTACATACACTAGGTTAACTGTGAAAAGTGCAAATCAATCCCAGAACAACAGCAAAGGACCTTGTGAAGATGCTGGAGTATCTGGACAAGTATCTATATCCACAGTAAAACGAGTCCTATATCGACACAACCTGAAAGGCTGCTCAGCAAGGAAGAAGCCACTGCTCAAAAACTACCATAAAAAGCCAGACTACAGTTTGCAAGTGCACATGGGGACAAAGATCTTACTTTTTGGATAAATATCCTCTGGTCTGATGTAAAAAAAAAAATGTTTGGCCATAATGACCATCGTTATGTTTGGAGGAAAAAGGGTGAGGACTGCAAGCCAAAGAACACCATCCCAACTGTGGGGGTGCTTTTGCTGCAGGTGGGAATGGTGCACTTCACAAAATAGAACTGATACCAGTGATATCAAATACTAACTTGTATGTAAAGTATGTAAACGTCTGACCCACTGGGAATGTGATGAAAGTAATAAAAGCTAATTATATCTACTATTATTCTGATATTTCACATTCTTAAGATAAAGATCCTAACTGACCTAAGACAGGGATTGTTTTCTACGATTAAATGTCAGGAATTGTGAAAAACTTTAAATGTTTAAATATATGTAAACTTCTGTCTTCAACTGTATCAGATATTTTTACATATGTATGAAAAGGCACATTTTGTTCTTTATATTCATGTCTCAAAAAAATCGTAATATTTGTAAAAAAAATAATAAAAATTACCTCAAAAGTGTTTGATTTTTTTAAAAATTTTTATTGTGCTGATTTTTTGAGACATGAATATAAAGAACAAAATGTGCCTTTTCATACATTTGTAAAATATCTGATACACTCATGTATTCAAGGTGCAATAAATGCATTTTAATACTGTACCTTTACTTGACGGTTACACCACATGACTATTTTAAAGCCATTAAATCTAAATCAAATTGTACAAAATGCTATAAATGTTTTGAAACCTATATAGACAAAAATATTAAATTTCTATGAACTTGACAGGTGTGTTTTAAACTAGATTTTTAAAAGATTTCAAATTTGTATCACTTCGGTCAACCATATTTGTTAATGATCCAGAAATGTAAAGTGGTTGGAAAAAGAGCAATAAATGTAGGAAGCTTATTCTTCGAACTTAACAGAAACAATTAAATGCTGAAACCGGTTGATTATTATTATTATTTTGCAGCCCAAAATATTATTAGAACAGACAAATGCAAACAACAACAAAAGATTCCTTGTGATGCTCACCTCAGGCTGGAGGATGGAGCCGGGACAGGGGGTGGCAGTGCTTCGGATAAGGTGGTAGGTGGTGCCTTGGGCTGCTCTGTGCTTTTGCTCTGAGGTCTGGCTCCCTGGGCCATAAAAAAAGGCTCATCATCAGAGGAGTTATCCTCAGAAGCTCCCAGAATAAACTTCAGCCTCTCTTTAGCCTGAACACCTGCACCAAACCTGGGCCTAACAGGCTCATCCATAGCCATGGGAAAAGGGTTGGAAGCAACTTCTTCTGTGACTTCTGATTGGTCAGTGGGATCACTAGTGGTTGACGGGGGAATCTCTTCACTTCCCATTGAGGTGCTTGCTGATTCCGGGTCCATTGGAAGAGATCGTTACTCTGAACAGTGGCTGTTGGGTGTTTGTTATGACATCACTCTCTCCCTGTGGACCATGATGATACATTCAAATGGGCTATGAGATTTAAACTAAGCACTGATGAGAATGCAGACCAATGCAGAGGTCAACTATTTGTGGACTGGGATCCTTACCATATGCAAACTCTTGCCACCTCCTATAAGATGAGATGATCTTTTATGATGAGATTTTATTTTTGTAAGTATTTGACTGTAAACAAAGAAAAGCCAAGCCACAGTTAGTATATCAACAGATTGCAGAACATTAGGCGACATCAGTGTGCTCAATATGAGGGATGCAACCAAAACATCAATAAACACAGTTTATATATCATACATACATACATAGGTTATATGGCTTAGAAATAGAAATACACTGAAAAAACCCAATAGAAAAGACCACCGGTTTCAAAGAGTCAGTTTTAAGAAGTGTCAGAGGAACACAAGTTTGTCAAGGTCATGTAGCCACTAGTCAACATCATTTTCAATTCATACTGGTGGTTACCATGTTTTAACATCACAATAGATTTAAAGGTATAGTTCACCCAAAAATGAAAATTATCTCATCATTTACTCACCCTCATGCCATCCCAGATGTGTATGACTTTATTTCTTATGTTGAACCACAAATTAAGATTTTTATAAGATTATCTCAGCTCTGTAGGTCAATACAATGCAAGTGAATGGTGACCACATTTTTTAAGCTCCAAAAAGCACATAAAGGTAATCCATAAAACGCCAGTGGTTTAATCCATGTCTTCTGAAGCAATCAAATTAGTTTTGGGTGAAAACAGACCAAACCATAACTTCTTTTTCACTATAAATATTGACATCAGCACTCTCCTTGGCGATCATGATTTAAAGCTAGATTACACTTCCTATAGTGCCATCTATGGGTCTGCACATGGATCAAGCACTAGGAAGTGTAATCCAGCTTGAAATTATGATCGTCATGGAGACTGCTGATGTCAAGGTTTATAGTGAAAAAGGACCCAAAATCGATTGGATCTCTTCAGAAGACATGGATTAAGACACTGGAGTCATTTGGATTACTTTTATGCTGCCTTTATGTGTTTTTAGAGCTTCAAATTTTTGGCTACATTTCACTTGTATTTGTGGACCATAGAGCTGAGACATTCTTAAAATCATTGTTTCTGTTCTGAAGAAGAAATAACACTATCTGGGATGGTAACTATTCCTTTAAGGAAAAACATTCTCATTTCAAACACTCTCCATTTGGCTACATGTCTAGGCGCAGTCAGGAATGTAAACAGAATCAGAAACAGTGTCTAGAAGAAGTCAGATGCAAAGCCTGAAGTCTACTAATAAACACATTTAGTAGAAATAGAAGTAAGACATTATCAAATAATGAAACAATGAGATACAATTATTAGTTTGAAAAGTTCAGAACAAACCTTTAGACAGCCAGTCTCCAGACCTCTGGTATTGGAATGTGTACACATAGTACTAAATGGCCTCCTCTTTACAACTGCCCGACAGACAACCAGCTCTCTGCCGGGTAAGAGAGGACCCTGTGTGTGAGTGTATATGTTTGGGATATAGGGGAAAGTTCAGGCATGGTGGGTAAGAAATGAGGGGGAGGGAATGACAGTTCTTGCAAACAGCCTATCAATATAGCAACAACAACATTAAAGGTCAAAAAACGGTGCGGTGTGTAACCGGATACAAACGTCACACAGGTCTTTAATATGGCACAAAAAAGTAAATATAATAAAACATTGTCTGTAAAGCTGAATACACAGACTGAAAGAACGATACGAATCTCATGGACATCTAAAAACGTTTTCCAAACAAAATAGCTATCCTATTGACATTTTATAAATGAAGAAAATACAGCGAATACTTAGCTTATGAATATTCATTAGGTCGTGGAAGTAAACGTTGGCAGGGTAAACTTGACAGCGGTGAATGGGGAGACCACAGCGAATATTATTTTCCAATAATTATTGCTCCAAGAGCAAAATAAAAAGTCCACCATTACATTTGAATGACTTTCCGGGAGAAAAAGAAAAAACAAAACAATAGAGCGGTGGATTAAAAGATGGGAGAAGATGCCAAATTTACTGTCACTCTCTCAGCAGCTGTAACTGAAACCCCCTAGCAGCTGTGGTAATTATTTTTTTACAACAAATTCCAGGGTAATATAACACATATCATAAGGTTATAAACTTACACTCAATATTTAAAAAATTCTAATATAAAAAAGTTTGCTAGATTTACGCTGCTAAATAAGGCGGAGACGTGTCATCACAGTGTGTGAAAAATGTCTATGGTAGAGGCTTGGCTTCTGAATCGCCTGAATATGAATGATTAATGTTACGTCAGGTGGGCCTAGTCAGAGACAGATTAGCAGAGACGGACCACTGATATTAAAACGAATGGGAGAAATTGGAACGGCCAACGGAAGTCCCGCCCTTAAGGTAAAACTATCTAATCACCTTTTAGATAAATATATTTTGTCTAGCGATTTGGGGTCACGCATGCGCATCAGCTGGACCAGTCTGAAAATAGCGTTGTTGTTTTGTTTTTTTGCGTGATCTGTGCTAAACAAGCACAATTTATAATACAGATGTTGACAGATTTTACTGCTGATTTTAAATATGTTCTTTGATTGTAATCTTGCCCAACAGTTTTGGATATTTCGTACTTTCCCCACTCAAGTAGATTATGCCGCTTTTTTACAAAGAAAATAGCCACCCGAGCGTTCCAAAGATGGCCGCCGAGTGGACTGTGTTGCCTTTAAGGAAATTTGGCCTAGCGGGTAACGGCACATAACATAGTTCGTATAAATTTGTTCTTATTTCATATTCATAACCTTAACCATTACCATAGTGCGATTCGTAACTTCATGCGACGCATAACTCATGACTGTACGTCGCCTGTGACAGACAAGAACTAAAGTTTGTAAAAGAGTAACAAATCAGCGTACACTTCAAGACTCTTCACAAGATGTAATACCGTTATTTTTCAGCATGCTTTTGCAACACGCTTTCATGCTAAACGTTTTGTTTCTGTTATACACCATAAGAACACATTCATAAAATAATTGCATTGCTTGTTTTACTACAGCATCTACGTGCTTGTTTGTTTTATTTTCATTACCTTATTTATGGGTGTTTGCAGGTGTGTTTTGCTCTGGATCCATCCACGTTGCCGGGTCGCATTGTCTTCGAAACATGACGAAATATGTTCTTTACCGGCTGATGTCATCTAGAGCCGCAGCAATACATGTTGTTGCATTTGATCTTTTAGATTTAGACTTTTAACAGAAGAATAAATGTAAGTGCTTTTATAAAATTATAAGCTTCAAATTTCTGCCTATAAACCCTCCAAAAATTGGCCCCATTCACCTCCATTTTACAGCAAGTTCCTCATTTCCAAATTCGGTGGATTGAGCTTAAAGGAATATTCCAGGTTCAATTCAAGTTATGATCACCAAATAGCATATGTGGCATGATGTTGAAAACCACAAAAAAATATTTAGACTCACTCCTTTTCTGTAAAGAAAAAAAAAGAAAAAAGGAAGTGAATGGGGCCAATATTTGGAGGGTTTAAAAGCAGACAAGTGAATCTTATAATTTTGTAAAAGCACTTACATTAATTCTATTGATAAAACTCATTGTTTTGAAGCTGTAAAATTGGCTATAACTTTACACAGACAAGGTTAGTAAGTGATTTTATTACACTAAAATCATGTTAACACATATTCTTTATGTCTTGTGGCTATAATTTTGAAATAGTGAGTATTTTAAAGTTACTGATTGGCCCCATTCACTTCCATTGTAAGTGCCTCACTGGAACTCATTCCTTTTTTAAAGAAAAGGAGGGGCAAGTTAAAATAAATTTTTGTGGTAATCAATATTATGCCACAAATGTTATTGATTGAGTCTAACTAGTAATGAACCTGAAATATTACTTTAACAGATATGCAGACAAAAAAATTTAAGTCAGTGTTGCTAAGCATTTTCAAACAACAAGCCTAAAACACTCTACTGTTATTTTCACACTTGCAATTATGTTGTTTACATATACTGAAGTAAACATGAGTTATCTCTATCCATATTTTACACTGGTCGTTCTTTACCCTGGTAGTAAGTCACCAGAATGACGGTTTCAACAAAGTTGGCAATGCAGGGTTAAGAGTGGCCTTAATTCAGGGTTTAAAATGTGTGCATTTATTAATTCTCAATGCATTCATATTTATGAAATGTAACCTAATTGTGGTTCAAGCAGCACCTGCATCTTGAAAAACACAAGCTATCCAGTAATAGAATCAGTAAAAGTTTTCTCATTAAGAAACACAGATGAGAAAAAAGACAAGAGGCATTGGATCAGTATCCACATGAGCACTTTGTTATTGATATCCATACATGGTGGTAATGTCATAAGAGCACAACATGGTCATACAGAGGGGGTAGGAGAGCCAGATTGGCTACAGATATCATATATATATACACAGGCAAGGAAAATCAGGATGTACAAAGCCTGTAGATAGAGGGAGAGTGAGAGAGAGATCATTGCACATACATGCATAAACCATCCGATCAAGACTTTCGCTTTCACAGTTCATTCTCTAACAACCTGCATAGAAAGATGATAGCGAACTATGGTTAAAATGGATGCCGGTTTCTTTGAACTAATTCTGCCTTTGTACAGACCATTCTTCGTACACATCAGAAATGAACTTGAATGGCACCCAACACTTTTGAAAAGACTGTTATTATAAGCACTCGTGATTCCCTTTAGCAGACACATTGACTCAAAAAAAGGCACTGGACAGCTCTTTCACTCTCTCTCTTTCTCTCTGACATTAGCAGGGTGGGTTCCAGTTAAAAGCAAAGTATATTTGGAAGACCAACACACAAATCGTTGAGTTACAAAGAATGACCTAAAGCAGTGGTTCTCAACCAGGGGGCCAGTGCCCACTAGGGGGCCTCGGCACACTTCCAAGGGGGACTCAAGTTGACTTAAAATATGAAATATTAAAATAATTCAACTAAATTAAGATGCTAAAAAAATACTTTATGCCTACAAATTATAAACAGACTATTTCTGAAACTTATAGAATCAAAAATTATCCATGATTAATTATTTTAATCGGACACGTCTAGTTTCGGGCGAGGGGGGCCTTCAAATATTGTCTTGGACAGTGGTGGGCCTTGGAGTCAAAAAGGTTTAGAACCACTGACCTAAAGCAGCAGCACTATAATCTAGATTGCGCAATTTTTTTTTGTGAGAGAGCATTTTGTTCTAATAACATCCCATAACAACACAATGTACATAGTATTTGAATAGTTTTTATTAACTATTAACAATAACAATGTGTTATAAGCTGTTAATAACAAGTAGTTAAAGTAATTTTCCTTTCAAGAGCATGAGAATGCAAAATATGTACATTAATTAATACACAAAATAATGTCTAATAATGTCTATTTATAAATAGAAAATAATAAAATCATAAAAACTGTTTTAACAAAAACATATCATGACATTATCATCTAGAGATGTCTTAATAATGCAATTTGATAAAATCAAATCAAAATGTGATTTTTATATATTACTTTGTTAAGCAAAAGCATACCAAGTGCCATACTGAGGGCCAAAGATAATTTTAAATAAATTTGCGGACCATACTTGGATCCAAAATAACCATTTAATGCTTAAATAAAATACATAATGAACATTCCTGTCCTAAGGCCTCACCTTGAGTTAAATGTAGCACAACAAATGGCCATAACATCATAAATAAACAAACAGGGTGCCACTGCAATATCATATGCAATTTTTACTATTATGGCGTCCCTGCCTAAAGTTCTCTCTTTGTCCTCTAATGCAAAAGCAGAGGAATGTCTTTCAACTGGCTTTTAGTTGTTTGTAGATAATATTCAAATGATCTAAACTTTGAAAGCAGACTTTAAATGGAAATAAGAAATTTTATTCAAATGTGTTTGATTTTAGTATAAGGTGTTTATGAGTAACATCAACACCTTTTTAAACTCTTGTTTTTTTTTTTACATCTAATCAACTGCTTACAAAAAACTCTATGCACCCATCCCATTCTACCTATACATCCATCCATTCATTTACAAGCCGATCCATCTTAATCAATATAGGCCACAAAGGACTCCAAGGCTGCTTAAATCAAAACAAAACGTAGACAAACAGTAGACACATCTTCCCTTTTGTCATCTCTTGCAGATTGTACAAAAGGTTTAATAGGAAGAGATATAGTCAATTTAAGGTAAAAGACTGAGCTTAATTTACCTTTTCAATTCAGTATCAGAAACACAAACCATTGCGTGAACGCAAAATACTCCCATCACATGCAGACAGTCTGCTGTAAATTGTCCCTTATTTACGTACCTGTCAGTCCAGCTCACGTCAGAAAAGACTGTGTCATGGATATGATGCCTTTGGACAGGTTTGCCCTTTTCCTAAGGCTGAGAAAATATTTATAAAATGTCATCCCGTAAAAGCAATTTAATTCCCTTAAGTATATCAGGAGAGCTGTTAGTTGACTGCCACCAAGATTTCCCTTTTTCAATGTACTGTTCTGCTTAATTTGATACAGTTATTTGAACAACCCGTCCAAGATGTACAACTTCGAAAGGCATATGCAAACACATTTGTGGTAACAACGCAGAAATCGGTTAACATCTAGATTACATTAAGTCATACAGTATTTATAAAGACAAGGCATATGTGCCAGTAGTGTCATCTTATAACTCCATTTGGTTTTTCATTTTTTTAAAGGCTATAGACATATATGATTTAAAGCTAAGTTGCAAAACCTGATGGCTCAATGCAAACAATATCACGACTCAGTAACTAGATCTACACTTTCTAATCACTGGTTGGCTCATTGCTGTTCACTGAAACAAAGAGGGTGATTTCACAGCAGTAAAATGTGTTATTTGTGTGTGTTTGTGTGTATTGGTGTTTACATACACATGCAAGCACAATAGTGAAATCTGTCAGACTCATCTTTTGTGCAGCCAGTTTCATAGTGACCCTCTGTCCCCAACCCCATCTCATGCTCCTCTTTATCAGAGCACGTGCTTTAGATCTTCAACGCTGGGGCTCCTGATTGTCCTCAATCAGGGTGACGTATATGATGGGAACAAGGCCCTGGCTGTTCCCCAGAGCACACAGCAGCCAATCAGAGTCTGCCCTGCTGAGCACCTGTAGCACGTCCCCTTTACGGAAACTGAGCTGACCCGGCTCTGTGGCAATATGATGGCACAATGCCCTCACTTCACTGGAAGAAAGGGAGAACAGGAGGACATAAAGAATCAATAAGAATAAATTAATTAAAGTTATCTTGCCAGTACAATTTCCTGTTTCGTTTATAAGGTCATTTCTCTTTTTTCTTATTTTACTCAAATATTGATCACACAAATCAATATTTATAACCTCACTCAAAAAAAATACAGTCAAGCCGGTCATAATCATGATGTCATGATCGCTTGACTCAGTGTTGCCATGTCCGCTTACTATAAGCGCTTTTGGGCTTGCTTTTCAGTCGCTTATAAATATAGGAAGTCGTGGCACGAGTTGCGTTTTTTTTGGGCTCCCAGAGCAATCCACCAATGAAAGCAGCAGCCATCTAGCTTCATCTACTATTTGAGCCATGCCTTACATCAGTGGAGTCAAACACACGGGTAGTGGAAAGAGTCATCTGACCCGCGCAATGGTGGCACTTCGCACTCGCGGGCTTGCGAATACGCATGTAAACACGGTTTTCATCTGAAACTGGACCGTGAGCGACTGATAACCCCAGTTCATTTCCTTGATCAAGGCAATAATGTTTTCAGAGTCACTGTTTGGTTAATTAGATATGATGCACTAATACAGATTTGATTTGACCAAAATTTGGTGAAGAAGCAGACCTGTAATTAACATAATTTGTGCAGTTTATTTTTATTCAAGCATTTGTTTGTGATTGCATTTGGGTTTAGCTGGTTTATTACAGTTAAAGTCAGGGTTCCCACCTTATTTGACCTATGAATTTCCATGTTTTTTCCTCATTCAATAAACATGACTCAAAAAATTATTCACTAACAAATGAGACAACATTAACGATTGAACTCTACACATAAGCAATTTCAAGCTCAATAAATATTTGGAGTAGAGAAACACTATATATACTGTATATTTATTATAGACTTGTAATATTTTAATATTCCCTGATACTTTCAGGTTTTTCATGACAGTGGTAACCCTGAAAAGAGCAATGTGTATGTATTATCCCTTTTGTTTTATCCCAATATCTGATATTAAAGCAGTATAAAGATTCAGGACTACATTAATTTAAGAAGACCATGCGCTGCATACACTCTGTGGGAAAAAAACAACAACTATTAACTAAACATAATCTGCACGCATAACGTGAAGTTTAATCCAAATGGGCAACCTAAAGCTGTTCTATAATGATCAATGATTAAGAGCCACACACCCCCACCCAGACCAATTTGGCTAGCTTATTTTCGCTTGTTTTTTTGTAAGGCAAGTCACTTATTTTGAATTATGTCACTTCTATTAAGATCTGGAAACACTAGGTAGACTGTACATTTTCTTGTACTTAACTAATTTAGATGGATTGTGTAACTTCCTTACCATTGGGCTTGTCTTTGTATAGTGGGGTTCTGTGTTTGTGCTTGCTGAGTTGGACCAAGTTGAGATTCTTGGCTTGGAAATTGTTGCTCCGTTCTTTTCCCCACACCAACAGATTGAGCCACCAGATCCAACACTGAACGGTCGAGACTCAACCAACCAGATGGCAACCTGGAAGAAAGAACAAGTACTGCTTTGACAGTGGTGCTGTGACATACTTCAACAAAATCCACTCAGATCAAACAAGTTGGTGATTTGTAAAACCAGTTAATGTTGAAAATAAGCAATTGAAAGCAAGAATTTTTATCAAATAGACCTACCTGAATTATGACCACACAGACAATATTATTTTATGAAATACTTTTTTATTGAATTTTCCTTCCTGCATCTTAAACTTTAACCAACCAAATGTTTGCTATCTATGAATCCCATCCATCCATCCATCCATCTTCAACCGCTTATCCGAAGTCGGGTCGCGGGGATCTATGAATCCCATTAAAGATAATTTATTTAATTCCCTTGCAATAGTTTTGCATTCCCTCACAATATATTTTGCGTAACTACAGTTACAACCATTACCAAACAAATTACCATGGTTTTACAACAGTACCCATATTTTAACAATGATTTTTATAGTAAAACCATAGTTATAATACAGGAAAACCAAAACTGTGGTTTCTACAGTTTTACTATAGTACACCATGTTTAATTTGTGGAATAAGTATAGTACTGTGTATTAAAACCATGGATTCCACCAAAAAGCATGCCTCTTACTAAAATTAACAGGTTAAATTATTAATAACATTATTTAGAATAAATGTTAACCCATTTCGTAAGGGATGGACATAGTTTTAATAAGAGATGAATATAGAGGAAACCTATACTATTTTTATAAGGAACACAAAACTATTGCGAGGGAATGCAAACTATTGCGAGGGAACGCAAAACTATTTTAAGGTAATGCAAAACTATTTCAACAAAAAATAAATTCCCTTCCTGTCCTCTAAGGTGCTCCATCGCAATCTATGATGTGTGACTGATAAGAAAAATAATGATTTATCATTCTCCAAAGAAATCAGCAACTTACCTTTGTTTCCTAACCAATTTCTGCTCACTTTTCTCCATCTTGCTTGCATTTCCAGCTCCAAACAGCCGACTCCAGCGCAACACTTGTGCTGAGCCATCCTCCCCAGCTTCCGTCTGTGCCTGAATACCTTTATTGGCATCATGGTAGCCTGGCTGCTTCTCCTTACTCTTCTTTAGCTCAGTGAGCACTGACTCTGGTGGACTTCCCATCCATGATGGCTTTCCATTTGTGGCTTTGGTGGGCTCTGTCAATGCTGATTTGTTGAGGATGCTATTGTTATTGCTGGTCTGACCTTCCACCTGTTCATCCATCTGCTGCATGGCCTCGGCTCCCTCAACTACACCTTCTCTAGGAGGTGGATGGCTTTGCCTGTGATTCTCAATGCCTCCTTTCCTCTTCTTCTCCCACTTTACAAATTTGGACCCTTCGGCAGAGTTGTCGATGTAAACCTGTGAGCTCTGCATGAGCTGGTACCACCACCCGGCTTGTCTGTTTCTCTGTTTGTCTACGTCTCCATGCCTTACTCTCCTTTTCTCTTTCTCAAAGTTTTCTCCTCCAACTCCCTTCATCCTGCCAGCACTCCATCCACCTCCCTCTATCTGTGTATCTCCTGCCTCCTTATCACACTCTGCTCCATCACTCTTCTGCCCATCTCTTTTCACTTTTAATGCACCCTCCATTCTAAGCCGGGCATCCTCTTCTCTTAATATAAACCTCTCTCTCGAAGACACCATCCCTACTTCCTGTGTAGGCTCCAACGTGTCACAGCCTCTCATGAGCTGAAAGGTAGAGCGATCTGATTGGCTGAGGCTTTGGCGGGTGTAGCATAGCTGTTCCTTTCGTCTCAGGTGTTCTTCTCCTTTTTGTAACTGGTGTGGCTCAAAAAGCAGGTCAAGGTCAAACGGTAACAGTGACAGAGGCTGAAGAAGGAGAAGCATCTCTTCAAACAGTGGCTGGCACGCCCCTTGAGATAGGGGTAGGAAACCCCATGGTTGGTAATGTGCTGCAATGATATCTGAGGAACCATGCCAATGATTAAGAGACAGAAGGACACAACAAATGGCAAATATTAGAATTATGCTGGCACTAAGCAATTAAGTGTGTAAGACCTGGAACATCTTGACTCTACACCAGGGACCCAAAGGTTCACTATTCCTCTGACTACAGCAGGGGCACTGTTCTGCAAAACTACCATATGTGGCGCTGTTTTTCTAAATGCTAATCAACTCTGCTACTCTGATGTTATTACAGTTTTTTCCTTAAAACCATTTATTCTTTCTCATTTGCTATGCATGGGGCAAGCCTGTCGCCCTCTATGTTAATCATCTGAGATCTCATAATATGCACAGCCTTCGACAATTTGCCTATATCTGGTTTGCTTTCACAGTTACTTTAGCTTTCTGACGTGAATGTGCACGTTTAAGTGATGTTTTGTGCAAAGATTCAATTATTAGGGATGTTAGTTCGAGTCATCATGTTCAGAGGTTGTGCTTGGAAACAATCTTGATTCATCACTCTGAGGTATACAATTTCCGTCATTATCTATTTTAATCTGTCATACTTGTTTTAATTTAATAAGTACTAGGGCTACTGTACATTCAGAGGCACATCATCCATTATAATTACATATACATGAAAGTGGCTTATATGATAGATTTATTGACTCTTCATTCTTGAGCCTGGTGAAACCAATGAGTTTTCGGGTAAAAGTTCTTTTTGTTTATCAACCGCTGCTCTAAAAATGTTTTTTTTTTTTAAACTTTGCTGATTAAAATTCAAATTTGCCTGATATCAAAATAAAGTGTCACAGATGAGAAGCACACACATCTCTGAAGCTCAGTTACAGATACTCCACCAAACATAATGTTTGCGCTTTTAATAAATACAAGTATAGTTGGCAGAAACAATGTTACGCTTAAATGTTTTTTGCGCATTATTATCATGCATTAACACAATGACATAATGATTAATGTATGCATTCATGGAATCTGAGACACTCTTCTCGAAATCTGAACACAATTGTTCAAAAGAGTTGCACATTACTAGGTGTAAATGGCGATGTTACTTGTTAATATGCATGTTAAATCATCTTAATACCAGAAAATAAATAGGGCACACACACAGCAGGAGTGTGCATGTGAGAGTGAGAGAGAGAGAGAGAGAGAGAGAGAGAGGTCAACATTTATGTACTAGGTTAAAATTATTTTCTTGTTTCTTTTTTATCTGTCAGAATGACAGCCAGCATTTGGAATTATCCACCAATTTTTTTTTTTAAATTAGTAAATTATGAAGAAATGTCAGTTAAGGCAACCCCTGACATGGGTTAAATGACTGTTTGTGCCCCCGCAGAAATAACAAGCCTGAGATGCCCCTGGACTACAGCTACCTACTAAGTATGTGTGTGTGAGAGGGTTTATGTAATGTGGGGAGCACTGTCGTACCTTCATGTGTATAAATGTGATTGAACCAGAATTCCAGAGATCGCAAACTGAAAAACAGTGAATGTAAAGACAGAGTTCAATCAAATTGTGGGCCAAAAAATACAAATCCAAAACATTGCTGCATAACACCAAAATACTTTCACTTATACTAGAGAAATACATTTTAAACAAAAATATTAAACAAAGTGCAACAACAAAGAGCCTGGAAAGTGACTACAGTACTTAGTATTGATCTCAAGAAGCATGGTTGAGAGAGAGAGAGAGAGAGAGAGTGAGAGAGAGAGAGAGAGAGAGAGAGAGAGAAAGTACAGAGAGAGTTCAGCATGCTGCAGAATTCATAATGGAAACTAATGATCAAAGCACTGTGTGTCTGAATGTATGTTTAACTGGGGTGGAGAGGAGAAAGTTTGTACATGAGCTGAGCTGAATATGTCAAGACCCATCAAAGTGAAACTGGAGCCTTTGAAGATCTGTAAAGACTTCTAGAATATCACTGCAGAGCTTTGGACTGTGAGATTTGAGGCTTGACTTGATACATTGCAAATAAAATCACGCACTTTAGGTCTTCTCCAAAACCTAGCGAGCTGTTCCAGCAAAATTATGACCCCTTTTAAAATGCCTAGTTTTGGACAAAATTTAAGGCAAAACTTACATCACATTGAGGCATACTCAAAAAGTGAAAAGGTCTATCCAAGATGGCAGTCGACTAGAGAAAAATGCAGATTAGAAATTTAACATTTTAAAAACTATTTGTGTGATTTGTGAGTGAACATTGATGGAGCTGATGCCACTGTAGAGCATTCCAAAGGAGCCACTTATGAGGATGCTGCCTTAAGGCTAGAGTATACTTTCTTTTTCCGCATTCCATTACATGTCATGCATGATCAAGTACTCTAGACTTTCAAAGTATACTCTTTTGATCGTGAGCATGTATGGACGCATTCAACACATGCACACTACGACTGCTTTGTAATACTCTTTAGTACAATCAAAGCCAGGCGCATGTGCATACTGTACTTATGATGAATTGCGCGCCATGCACACTATGTGCGAGACATAGCGGCATGCAGAAAACCAATGTATACTTTGGTCTTTACAAGGTAGCTGCCCTAGAAGGCAGTAATTAGCAAGGCAGCTCAGTATGTTTTGGAACAGAGCTAATTTATTACAACTGTTTGTTATTATAAACGAGCTCTGTTCCAAAGACACTGCAGTACTTCAATGCATTATCTTTTTCCCATGAATAGAAGAGAGCTTTACATTCAGTATTGGATAATTAACAAGTACTAGCTTGATTCATTACCAAATACTGAAGGTAAAGGTTTCTTCTGTTTCTATTTCTGAAAAGATAATGGATTGGAGTACTGCAGTGTCTTTGAAAGACAAACAGATCATCTGTTTTTATATATTAAGGAGAACCTTCTTTTCCATCAATCAACTCCAACCATCATCTTTCTATCTGTACATCTCACTCCATGTTGTCTATCTCTCATAGGACAACTAAAATAAATGTAAAGGTATAGTTCAACCAAAAATTTGAATTCTCACATCATTAACTCACCCTCATGCCATCCCAGATGTGTATGACTTTCTTTCTTCTGCTGAACACAAACAAAGATTTTTTTTAAGAATATCTCTGCTATGTAGGTCCATACAATGTAAGTGAATGGTGGCCAGAAATTTGAAGGTCCAAAAAGCATATAATGCCAGCATAAAAGTAATCCATATTACTTCAGTGGTTATAGCCATATCTTCAGAAGACATATGATTGGTGTGGGTGAGAAAAAGATCAATATTTAAGCAATTATTTTCAATAAATCTCCAATTTCACTTTTACTTCGACATTCTTATTTTATTTTTGGCAATTTGAATTCTTTGTGTATATCACCACCTACTGGTGATGGAGGAGTATTTATGAAAAAAAAAATGATCTGTTTCACAACCACACCTATTTTATCACTTCAGAAGACATGGAATTTACCACTGGAGTCATATGAATTACTTTTATTGCTGCCTTCATATGCTTTTTGGACCTTTGGAACAAAGATCTTGCATATTATGGACTGACAGAGCTAAAATAGTCTTCTAGAAAAATATTTGTTTGTGTTCCGCAGAACAAAGAAAGTCATTCATATCAGGAATGGCATGAGGGTGAGTAAATGATGAGAGAATTTTAATTTCTGGGTGAACTATACCTTTAAGAAGTCTAAAAACTCTGAAACAGTGCCCTCAGAACCTTGTAAAATACACAGAGTTTCAAAAACAAAACAGGAATGCAACGACACGCACAAAACCACAGACAAAGTTTTTAACCAACATGTCAACGCTAAAAGATGCTTTCATAAGCAGTGTGAAGATGAACATGATTAGAAAGAGTGATCGGGGTGGCAAGATGATGAAAAGAGAGAGAGAGTGTGTAAGCGACTGAGAAAAATGAAAAAGGCTTACTTAAGCAGGCCGAAGATGAAGGCATTGAGTCTCATACTGTGATTGGTCAGCTCGGAATACTGACTGACTTTAGAGAAGAGACTATGCAAAACCCGTGTAGAGGGACCTAGAACAGAGCATTTTTCCATCATGTTTTTGATTCTCATCTATGTCATCAGTAACATCATCACCATCATGCTCATATTCCTCTCTTACCGAGTTGTGTGGAGGCCTCCACCACGCTCCAGGGCCGATTTTTGCGCTGCCCAATGATTAGGTCCAATACATAAGCTTTCAATCCATCATGCAGTATCTCACGAATAGCAGGACACAGATACTTTAAAATCAGGTGACCGACATTAGGACTAACAGAGCTATTCCCCAATTTATTCTAAAAGAGGAAAAAAGAGAAAAATTTAAATGTGTGTGGGTATCCACTGTCAATGTTGCTTATGCCTATACTGAGAAATTTTAGTGAGACAATTAAACTCAAGTAGTTGAAGTAATACCATTATTTTTACATTTAATGTAGTACCTTAACTCCAGCGTCCCGGCTAGTGCCAAAATGAGCAACTATCAGATCGACTGCTGTATTTATTGCCCTCACCAAACCTACAAGCAAAGGACATAAAGATAGGATAGGAAAAGCACAAAGAGAAAAGAAATTCAATTATATATTTATATTTATATTATGACACCATACACTGCAAAGTGTATGCATACATATACACACATTACATCATTCTTGCATGTCTTGTTGATTGGATCTGTCTGTATGGGAGATTAGAAGAAAGCAAATGGTCCATGTTTGATTGGCAGGCAGCCCCACTGGGAATAACATCAAGAAGACACCGAACTCTCTCAAATCCTTCCTCACAAGGGCACACTTAAAATTCTCTGCAGATCCATATGTGGGAGTGAAGTGTGTCTGCATTACAATATTCCTATAATTCATTTAAGAGCTACCGAGCTCACTGCAGGATGAGTTGAACATTAACCACATTCAGCTTTAAAGATGCTTGCTGAGGTTATTATATTGCTCAATAAATGACTATATAGTGATAAATGCCAGTCTGGAAATGTTTTCAGATGCAAAACAAATCAGAGTCCAGTGTTGTGGGTAACTGCTTTATAAGTAGCACACGTTAAGTAATCAGGTTACTTTTTCTGAGTAACGAGTAAATTAACGCAATATTTTTTTAATTTTAGACCATAATATCTGAGTTACTTTTTAAATAAGTAACACGTTGCTTTGTACACTCCTCCTTTCCCCATATTATGATAAATCGGGAGTAAAAGTGTGCAAACTTCGGGGAGGATACGTAGTGCATGATGGGCATTGTAGTTCTAGCAAGTGGGAGGCTTGATAGCCAGAGATGCACAGTAAAGTTGTAGTATGTGTGAGCATGATGGGTATTGTAGTTCTAGAGAGTATGAGCAAGCATGGCAGTGATGAGTAGAGCACAACAAGTCTTCTTTTAGCCCACCCTGAGATGTATGTTTTAAAAACTGCTAAATATTGCTGGTAAAGGAATGTAAATCTGAACGCTTCAGTGGAATCCTGTTGTACTTATCATACGCAGCGGTGGATTTTTTTTGGTGCACTGGAGCTTACATGAGTAGCCATCATAAACTTCGCTATGTCATGACAATCACAGCAGGAGTTAAGAAATGTCCTCATAAGGCAACATTTTGTCAAAAAATTAACATTCGTATGAGTGAAACTTTGATTCTTACAATTGATTCATGTAGGCTGCATTTAAAAGTGTGTAAACACATTTTCACGGTATAATATAGCACAGACATAAGCCCAGAGAAGTCTTCCCATGGTCACGGCATTATTATACATCTACATACAATGTGTAATGATCGCTGACTGTTTGTGCATCCAAACTGCTTTGTTTTAAAGCCACCCATAACTACTTCTCTAGTATCAGTTTGCATTTAAACTGCTCTGTGTTAAAGCACTTAACATTCAACATTGGGTTGAGTGAAACACGATTGAATTCATGTGTAAATACACGCTGCATTAAAAAAATCAGTAAACACGTTTAGGCAGAAGGATTATAAGACTAGCCTTCCACTGGCCACGGCATGATACACAGATACACTTGCTCATTTTACTGACTTATGCAGCCAAACTGCTATGTGTTAGAGCTCCCCGTAACTAGGAGAATGGGATGAGAAAAGCTAACTGTGGATCAGCAGCTGCGAGCAACAAATTACATGGTTTGTGTACACAGACAAAATGTCTTAATTTCTTTTTTCTACATTTTTGTTTTATAATAAACAAGTAATGTGATTTGTGAAACATAAAATTTTTATGACATTTTGGTAGCATTAAAAATTATTCCATTAAATTTGTATCAACTTGCACGTTTGCAGTAGGCTGTCCGCAGTACACACCGTGGATAAACTCAAAACAAGCCTGCACTGAGATGACTTAAGTGAAAAATATTCATTTATTCATCAGATTTATTCCTTGAACATGTTATGATGGTATTCCACACTGAATTTTATCCTGACTTCTGAAAAATATCTCAAGTTGACTGGCATTTTTGATGGACACCACATATGATGACATATGATGCAGAATCAGATGTCAAACTTTGTTGCTTTTGGTAAGACAGTGGTTATTTTTCACTATTCATATTAGCTGCCATATTGATGGAATAAAAAAAATCTTATTCCTGTTATTGAGACTTTATTATAATCATGACGTGAAGACCTACTGATTGTAGACTTTCTAATTATCAGTTTAGTATGTTGTTTTGACAAGAGTGTTGTACAGTAGCTTGCATGACCTGTAATGTCTCTTGTATACAATGCATGGCTTATTTGTATGGAAAGCATAGCATAGCAGAAGAGAGTGGCGGTGAGAAAAAAGTAATGCAAAAATAAAACAAAAGTTATGTAATGCTTTACTTTCCATAAAAAATTATTTTAATTAAGTTATATACTAATGTGTAAAAGTAATATTACCCAAAACTTTCAGAGTCTTCGTTCATCTCGACTGTTTTCAAACATGCGCTAAAATTGTAATCATCAACGGAATTTAATTCATTGATACACTACGAGTGTTTTGATGAGAGCCATCATTAAAAAATATTTAATTGCATGGGGTTGTAATTTCTGCACCATTCGCACTGCAAAAATTAACTGAAAAATAATCAAATATTTTCTTTCCCAATTTATAGTTTTAATGTCCCTTTCTCCGGCCTAGTAGTCCCGGCCTGAACTCGGACCACTTGTGTAGCCAGATTTATAAACGGAGTATAAAAATACACAAACACACCTTTTTTCTGCAGCAGGTCAATAGAGATGGACACATCAGTATTAGCATCAGGAGATAAGCAGAATTCCTCTGGGGGGCGCTCAGCCTGAGAGAAATAATCAGGCAAGAAATCGCTGTAGCACTGTGGCAATTGCCTCAATGACTGACCTATAAACAAGAACAACATCAAACAGAAGCATGTAAGCAACAACATCAAACACAGACACACAGCTAGACAAAATAGGATAATCAAGATAAACATGAAAGGGGGAAAAATATGCAGGTGTTCTCAGATGTTATTATTATTATGCCACTCTAACACTGAAATATTTCCCGCCTTTTTGTTTCAAATTTCTGGACCCAGAAATTCCCCCCCCCAACTCCTATTGGGTTATAGAAATTGGTTCAGCACCATTCAATCTGCTGAAGCTGAGCGGCTGATTGGTCGGAGGGAAATCAAACACATTGCGTCGAATGACACGAGTTCCAGGTCTCTTTGTTTCCAGAGCACAAGAAAGAGAAGGAGGGGAACCGTCTTTACCACGCTCCACACCCAGAGGGTTCTTTCGTCTGTACTCTCTCCATTTCAGTGCCTGCGGGGAAAGGTGGTGCACTGTGGGGCGAAAGAGGGAAGGTTGCGAAGGAAGAATAAAATATGAAAATGAGAAGATAGAGAAAGAGGAAGAAGTATTGGTAATTAGATGGTAGAATGAACATAGGTATAATGGGGAAAGTAGAAAAAGGAACATGTAAGAACAGTACAGTCAAAAGGGAAAATAAAATTATACAATGCAAAAAAGAAGAAAAAATATGTGAGCAGAGGGAGAAACAAGAGGGATAGAAAAGACAAGAAAAAGACCTTGTTAGCAGCAGTTAAAGGAAAGAAAAGCCAATATTTAAGGAATAGTTCACCCAAAACTGAAAATTCTATCATTTCCTCACCCTAATGTTATCTCAGATGTGTATGAATGTCTTTCTTCTGCAGAACACAAACAACAAGTTCTAGAATAACTCAGCTCTGTAGGTCCAAACAATGCAAGTGAATAGGGCCCAACACTTTAAAGCACATAAAGGCAGCATAAAAGTAATCCATAAAATTTGTGGTTTAATCCATGACTTCAGAACTCTATGATTATTTGTGAAAACATTTTTTACTGTACATCTTTCCATTGCAGTCTCTAAGCTCAATCATGTTTCAAGCTCAATTACATTTCCTAGTGCTTGACGCATGCACAAAGTGCTAGAAGGCGCTACAAAGTATAATCGAGCTTAAAGCTACACTATGTAACTTTTGTCCCTCTAGTGGTTAAAAATAAAGCTGCATGTGTCTTGCGGAAGGACATTGTTTTAGTTGTGGTTCGGCTCTGCTCCTCTGCGCGAACAAATGAATTCGAGGCACTGGTGTGCACATGAATACAGGACATCTTATCAGAGCGAATTAAAAAATAAATAATAATAAAAAGGAAAAGACGGATATCTGAAAACATGTCATCTGAGCAGGTAAGTGCCATATCTTATGCTGTTGTTTTGACTTATTGGAAACACTTATATTTTGAAATAAATGACATTACGAAAGTTAAGAAACGTTCGTTAACATTAGACACAATGATTGCTAGTCTGATAAGTTCAAACATTGTAAAGTTTTTATAACTGCAAGATATTCTGGCCAAATAGACCACGTTAGTAGCTAATTTATAGACTGTCATTGTTACCAACCATCAATCAACATCATTTCAAGACTCACATGTCCTTGGAAATTGTATTTCACTTCACACACAGACGTGTATGTGTTTGTGTGTGATTACACAACTATACATAAACCATATCAATAAAATATCTTACCTGTTGAGTAAGAAAAAAGCCATCTTTGGGTTGCTTTTAAATCCTTTCAGATCAGTTGTACACCAAGCCAAGCCGATGTTGATTCGGGTTTTATTACAAACTCTGTCACTTTCCCTTTTTGCTTGTAGACTGCTCTATTCGGGGTTTCTTTGTTTTTACAA
Source organism: Moxostoma hubbsi (assembly GCA_032164185.1). Lineage (NCBI taxonomy): Eukaryota > Metazoa > Chordata > Actinopteri > Cypriniformes > Catostomidae > Moxostoma > Moxostoma hubbsi. Next base: position 11,378,523 of record JAVLUX010000215.1, read on the forward strand.
CCGGTTATTCCCTAGAGGTTTGCCATTTTGAATGATCCATGGCCAATTTTTCTTGTTTGTTGTGACAACAAACTTTCAGGTTCATGCTACTCCCACATGCGAGTAGAGTAGCATGAAAATAGATCTTATTTTCTATGTACATGGATATTACGTCAACACGACGTATGATGTACGTATGCAATTTCCCATGAAATCTGTACCGACAGTTCTAAAATATTTATAATATAATTTCATTATTATAGGTTTATCAAAGTATATTTGGGTAAAGTAAATACATGGTTTGGAAGATGGATTTTTGTTGCACTCTCTCATTAATAAAAACAAAAAGTTACATAGTGCAGGTTTAAAATCATGATTGCCAAGGAGACTGCAGATGTCAAGATTTATAGAGAAAATGTACCTATATTTTGGTCTGTTCTCACCCAAAACCGATTGGATCAATTTAGAAGACATGGATTAAACCACTACAGACTCATGGATTACTTTAATGCTGCCATTATGTACTCTTTGGAGTTTAAAATTTTCGTTACCATTCACTTGCATTGTATGGACTTTCAGAGCTGAGAAATTCTTCTTAAAAATCTTTGTTTGTGTTCTGCAGAAGAAAGAAAGTCATAAATATCTGAGATGAATGAGGGTAAGTAAATGATGAAAGAAAAATTCTAATTATCGAAAGCATGAAATCCAACTTTTAAGAAAACTATCAAAACCACGTTAATATGTGGTTTGAAATCTGATTCAAATGAATCAAATTAGAAAGGTTTTTTCATAATTCGGGACGCAACATGTATTTCATGCCATTCACAAACAATGAATTTACTCGTTTTCGTTCACACTTCGTCCATGTACTGAACTATTTGGTATTTGCTATGTAGTAAATAGAGAGTGAGTGAATGAGTGAGTCTCTTGGCATCATGATAATGCTTAAGTCATTACTTTGGCAACTTATATAGGCATATTGGATACTGACAGTGAAAACCCTGTATGGCAAATGGATCAGATTTTACCACTTGCAAAATGACAGCACGATAAGATTTGACAAATCTGAATTAGATACATTGTGAGCAAAGCTTAACACTCTGAGATCAAGAACTTATCCAGATCTAGTGATTCTAACGAGCACAGGCTGAAAACATCACACCATTGTATAAGGGCTGAATTAGGCAATCAATTAAAACACACACATTACTGATACCTTCAACCAAACCTACCATTAGGCAGTCGTTGTGTCACACATAGTGGTAAAACTTTAACTTGCTCTTCCTGTGGATCTGGCTCCAACTGTCCAAGAGGACTAAAACCAGAGCTAGGAAGAGACGGCAAAGCAGTCAAATTGCCATGGTGGAAACAGTGACTTCTAGTAGGCAAAGCAGGCATCAGCGAGCTTTGCTTTATCAGTGGGGGTGGAGGTGGTGTAGGAGGTAAGGGAGCAAGTTTAGGAGTCTCTGTTTGTTTAACAACTTCAGGTGGGGTGTGCTGGGTAAGAAGACCAGCAGAGATGGGGCAAGAGAGGGAACGTGGTGGTCTCGGACCACCCGGAGTAGGAGTGCATGTTGAGCAGGTTCCAGAAGAGATGGGAGCACCTTGGAGGCGAACAGGTGAGTAGCTGCCCAGTGGAGATGGCCGCACAGTTGTTGGTGCATTAGAGGCCACGTAAGGTTCCCTTTGGTCTTCTTCTGAGTCGTCTTCACCACCCTCAGGAGCTGCAGCTCCTCGAGCCTGCATATGGCTAATGTATCCGTCTAGAAGTGGAAGGAGAGGCTTCGCTTGGGGTTTTCCAAACTGTTGCTGGAAAGTGAAGGGCTGTATGGGTAATGAGGTCGGACGCTGATCTTTGCTATAGCGAACTACAACTGGAGAGGAGTCTGTGGAGTTAGACAGGCCACCTAAGGTGAAAGAAAAGAGAGAGAGAAATAAACTACTTCTAGGAGGACTAGGGGTGGTGGGGGGGGGGGGGGGGGGGTGGTGAATGTAGTAGATGAAGATGAAGATTTGGAAGATAAAACGGCAGACAAAGTACCACTTAGACTGTTTAGGCAACAACACTAGTGCAGGCATTAACCATATCTAAAGCATTTCATAAATCATTATAACTCAAATGAACTGTCGTTGTACACATACTTATTTTATGAATACATTATTTCATCTAAATGTAAACTCTATCAGAATAGCCATGGCAATGACATAGCATAATAAAGCAGTTGGAATGAAAGCCAGCAGTGCAGGGTAGCAACTGCACAGGAGACAACTGGATCCTATTAAGCAACAGAAACAAACCCATACATATATGTAAAATAAACATCAGAAAATCACTCTCAAACACCCACAGACCTGCAGACACTGCGTCAAAAACTTACTATCCAACAGGGATACAAAATAAATTGGATACCAGGAAAAGCCCATTTCTAAAGCTCCTCTGAGTACACATCTGGGTGTGTGTTTATTCGTGCTTTGACCATGCACAGTGTGTCTGAAACGTCACTCGGCTGTTGCGCAAGCTGTTTGCTCCACTTGCCTGTATACTCAGATGTCAGGGCTCTCATTACACTGCAGTACACAGTATACAACCAGCAGGGGCAGCATAGTACATAACACACAAAGAGAATACACACCCATGCAAGATAACCTGCATATAAGCAAACTCCTCTTTTTTCCCCTCCCTCTCTTTTCTTTATTGGTCAATGTGCAGGATGATCAATATATCAAATAGAGGTTTCTTGTATATTTCTCTGTGTGTAAATCCTTAAATATTACACAAATAACTTACAGTAATCCTTTCAAAATTAAAGTAGCTGTAGGGCATTTTGTTTACTACACTTAGCATAGTTGTCTGTATAGCCCACCAGAGGATTGAGAACAAATTTAGTGGTACATGCTAAGTCAAATATTATTGTTACTATTCATCATACTGTAACAGATTAAAAAAAAACACTCAGCACACCCTGGATTCAAACTTGCGTTTCCAGGTGTGGTAGTCAGTGTCTTTACTTGCTACCCAGGCAACCCCCCCCCCCCAAACCCTAAGAATTAAATCTTTGTGCTTAACTCATACTGCACCATCTGTGTTATGACATGAATGATACCTCATTTAATCAAAAGAACCACATTGCAATGTGCTAAAAAAACAAACAAAAAAACAACCACATACCCATTACCCAGAATTCTGTTGGCAAGTCTAAATTCAGGATGTTTACATGCGCTGCTATAATCGAGCTACAACAGGTTTATGCATAGTCAAGATACAACAGGTTTTTGCATAGCCGAGCAACTATCTTCATCTGTTTGTCCAGGTATACATGAACCAATGCCTTATCGAACATTTGAAGGTAGGACATCTAATTCACCGCTGTCTACTGAAGCAAGCATACCACTCTGAGGCCAATTATGGTATGTTTAATGTGTACAATTGCATTATCTCTGTCTGTTAGCCAGACATTGTAATAATCTGGTACGATTTCAGTCAGACTAAAGCATTTACATTACATTTCAAAAAGACGAAATATGGTTTTAGTTTGACTCATATTGGACTTTTTAAGAAACAATGGGTATTAGTGGTATGTTTACATTTACAGTATACATAAAATCTAGAGTTCTGGCAAACTTTCCACTCACGTGCAACTGAGCTTATGATTCGCCGCAAATGTTTGCAGCTCATCGCTGGTAGTGGCGAACCTGTAGCAAACCTTTAGCAAGTTTTCCGCAAAGCTCATATACATGTTAAAATAATCAGTGGTGAATTTCAAGCAAGTTTGCATCAAATTTGCAATGAACTCTCGATCCAAAAGAGACCAAAGAGACTAAAAAGCAATAGTGTACAAATAACGTTAATAGCAAATTCTTTAACCTAGTACTTCCTGAGAATATACAATGTTTGCTAAACTAGGCCTAAAATGCTAAAGAAAAGTTCATGTTTATGTTTATCTATATTTGTTGCTACCCAACCAATACACAGTGAAAAAGAGGCACCAAATACAAGTCACTACAGGATGCCAGACTGCGCAACAGCACTATTCAGAAAATAACAAGGCAAAGACAGCAGAATTCAACATTAGGAGCTATCCTCACACCTGCTCCTTATGTTAAACCTGTAACCACCAAGTAACTGAGACAAAGAAAAAACTATAAACATCAAATAATGGTGAAAGAACGTGGAACACAATTTCAGTGTAATTAATTTACAATAAAGTAAACCTACAATCAAATAAAGCCTACATGAGAAGACTTATGTATATAATCCAGCTCTTGCAAATTACATTCTCACAATAATGCAGTCATCCTCTTTTGTAGATCATATGCTGCCATTACTTTCATGTTGGAATTACTGTAATTATGAGATGGCAACTTGGAGATTCTCCTCGGGGTTGTTTACATCCTCTTTTATGGTTTCTATAGCAACACTCATAATGCTAAAATAGATCCATGTGTGCTTTGTTTTTGACTACAGGAAATACTTATTTACTAAATTAATTCATCTCTATATGCTACTGCAGAATATTTAAGAACAAAGAAGGCACACCAGGTAACACTGGCTTTAATTAACCAGAATATAAAACTGAAAGATGTGTTGAGGTACCTACCAACAATGGATCTAAAATTGATTCATGTGCACTTTGTGGTGACTGCAGTAAAATTTTGTACTTAATCATCACAATAATTAATCTATATATTTTCTAGGAAAATATTTAAGAACAAAGAAAGCACACCGGGTAACACTATTTTTGACATTTCAAACAGACCTACCTTTAACTGTTGAGAACATTGCCGTTTTTTTTTTTACATCAAATCAAGAGAATTTGGAGCTTTTATAAAATTAGTATGTAAAAGACATGTACAGATTTTACAAATTGGAAACACAATTACAGTAAATATGACAAAAAAACCTGCAAAAAAACCTTACCTTCTGCTTTGGTTCGAGTCTGTTTGGCCGCTCCTCCCGGTGACTCTCGCAGTGGTGTACTCCATGGTCTATGTGGGTAGGACATATCACAGCTCCCCTGGCTGTGGCATCGAGTGAGTGGCGGCAGACTGTGGCTTTGACCCTGCTGAAGGTCTTCCACAATGGGTGAGAACTCTCCAGAAGAGTGGGAGTGTGTAGACGTGGCCTCCATGCTGCCCTTTTGTAATGATGACCCTCCAGTTCTCCTCTTACTCCTTGCTATTTCTGCAAAAGAAGTGACCCGTGGTGGAGGTGGCGGGCTTGGGGCTGCACTCTCACTTAGGCGGACTGGGCAGCTTAGCATTCGCTCCAGCGATCTGAGGCGAGGAGATGGTGACGTGTTCAAGTTCCGATCATAGCTGCGGGAACGGGGGCGACCACTTCCCAAAGCACCAACTGAATTGCAGGCTGTCATAGGTGTGGAGATGTTGATATACACCTGCCCCTCAATGACATTATCATGGGTAGAGTCAGTCAAATTTGGATCATCCTCCGTTTTTGCTTCAGTCTTATAAAAGGAAAGGAAAAGAAAGGAAAGTATAAAAAGGACAGTAAGAGCAAGAAGAAAAATAAGAAGGTTAGTGAGGTCTCATTGCTGAGGATAATTGAAATGTAACTTTTGAAATTGAACTGACCTAATCATAGCATACTGGCTGAATATAAGTTATTACTGAAAGTATAAAATAATATACCAGCTCTGTGTCCTCTTCCTCTTTATCCTCTTTCATTTGTTGGAATAGGTAGTATTCTGTTGGCTGAGTGGGACTTCCTTTGCTGTGTTCATCCGAGCAGCTTGTGACTGATGACCCCGCTGGACTGGGAGAGGACTGGGAAGAAAGGTCACAAGTCACAAGTTTGTAGTAGTTCTGCGTTGCTACAACCAAGCGAGCCTGGCTTTGAAGACACAAGGTGAGGTCATTGGCAGAGGTTTCAGCAGAGGGCAAAGCCTCACTTCCAAGGTGGTTGTGGTATGAGTTACAGTTTGCATCTAGTTCCATTGTGGCACCTTGTGGCTGAGATGGACATACAGAGGAAGAGGAAGAGTTTGCACATTCTTGAGTGGCTGAAGGATGCTGTGGGGGTTCTGTTGGGGAGGTGTGTAAGTCCAGGTAGAAAGCTCCATGTCCACTGCTACACTCTGTCCCGCACATACCAACAATCTCGGACACAGATGAGACACTGGTTTGGTCGACAGAACTATTGATATTGAGAGATGTCTTTGCTGGGTCAACGTAGTTCATTTTGTTGTAAATCGTGCTGAAGTTAACCAGCACTCCATCCGAGCTGTTACAGGAGGAATCACTGGCATAGCTGTGGTGACACTCGGAAAATGATTCTGGGAAAGGTTCAGGGTATGGCTGGGAAAGACCACAACAGGAGCAGTGAGGCGCTGCCAAACTGGAACATTCAGAGCTTCCTCTGCCACCCTGCATGGACTGGTCTTCATCATCATCATCCTCACCCCACTCTTGCTCGCCACAATCCATTGAGAGGGTGGAACCACTGCTTCCATGACGTCGCTGGCTGTCCAATCTCAGCAAGTTCAGGCCTTCCAAGTGAGTAGACAAATCAAAAGTTCCACCTATTGTATTGTCTCTGCTCTCTGCTGCTCCCCTTGGGCCATTTGCAGAACACCACTGTTGCTCTGTAGAGTTATGCAATAGAAAAGGCTCAGCGTTGTAGCCAAGGTCATGTAAGTGGAAAGGTGACACGTCTTCATTTGCAAGTAATGCATGTGAATTTCCATGCAAGTGAAAAGAACAGTCTTCCAAATATCCATTCAGATTGTCTTCATCCTCTTCGTCTTCATCTTCAGTGTTGAGCAGAAAGGGGTTACGTCGCAAGTTTGGCCGTTCATGAGTTTTCATTGGCAAGGTTTGAGACTGATCTTCTGAGTTACTTGATGTGAAAGAAGAAGTGTCACTTGCCATGCCACCTTCTCTTCCACCTCTTCCTTCTTTTTCTCCACTTCTCATCCCTTCACCCCCATTAGTGTCGCTAGAGCTAAGGCTGCTGCTGGATGTCTGTATGAGGCTGCTGTACACCAGCGCCTCCCTCTGTAGAATGTCTCTCTCAGGCAGAGAGGTAGTCCGGCTCAGTCCCAGATTCTCTGGACAGCTAAAGGGATTCCCGCTTCTTTTCAACGTACTACCACAGTACTGTCGCGAACTCGAAACTTGGCAGTGGACCAACGGAATGTGGTGGACAATAAGGGTTTCCCCTGCTAGCTTAGGTGGGCTGTCCATATTCTTCTAGCATGGGTGAGAATGAAGAGTAGTCACAGAAGGTGATTTAGATATTAGTTCACACGTCCAATGCCAATCCTTGGTTTTGGAAAGTGATGAACATTGAAGAAAAGGTTAAACAAGATGTCTTGACAGCAGGAAAACATCTGAAAAAAAGGAGACAGGATTCAATTTTGAATTCTCATCACGCAAGCCATTTTTGTTAGGGTTAAGCATTTTTAACAAAGATGATATAAATCAATCAAATTATCACACTTTTATTGAAAGTAATCCACCAAAATTGGACAGAAAATATATTCTAACAATATGAAATATATTATTCTTTATTCAATACTTTAACAATCTAATTTAACATCTTTTTTTTTTTTTTTTACCAATTATCCAATAAATGTAACGTTATATAAAACTCAAATGATATGTAAAACAGCAGTCAAGTAATGAACTTAGCAGCTCTAGCTAGCATCTTGCAAATACAAAAAGTTTAAATATGCTACATAGTCATTTTAATGAAACAACAGGCAGAACACAGAACGGCAGAGGGCCTCTATTCTGTTTATGTAAACGTATTTATACCTTAATATAAAATGATTGTGCAAAACAGCAGTAATTGAACTAAAACCAAACTCAACTGTAAATGACAGATGTAGCCTCAAGTGAAGAACAAAGTTTTGCAGGGCTAAACAAATTTTAATGTAATTGCTAAACACATAGCAAATTGGAGTGCTTTCTATTTAAGTGAAAGTGTCAGGTTTCTCTTCAAGAACAAAGTTGCTCAGCTTTCTGGCAACTCAAGAACATCAATATCAACTCAAGATGCTGCGCTGAATAGTCTCTCTCTTTGTGCTGGTGCTTGGGCAGATAAATACCTGCGTGCAATCCGCACAAGCAATGGAAAATGATCTTTGTTCATGTACTAATAGTCAAGAGGATTGTCGCGTTCGCGTGATATGAGCGTGAAGTGATCGACTGTGTTCCGCAACTGCTTTCGGGTCCTTGAATAACGTATAACGTGCGAGGAAGGGCACCCGGTGGACTTGGATCTGGTGCCCTCCTAGTTAAAGATGGTGCCCTCCTAGGGAGTTGGTGCCCTACGCAGACTGCGTAGTATGCATATAGGTTGCCGCGGTACTGCTTATTAGTATTATATAGTATTTCCACACCGCTGACATCGGCCTTTGCTTGGCAGCGTCGTTATTATGATTAGATCGATCGAGAGTGAAACCTGAGCACTGAGGGGCAGGGAGGCATATATATCAGCTCATATTTTCGAAACAAAAAATGCCATTTTTAACGAAAATGTTCGGTGGCCGAAATTACAGTGCATCCCTAGCCATAACCAAAAAGAAACAAAAAGAAACCCAGATACATACCAAATACATAAATAATTTAGTAAACTCAATTTAAATCCTCCTTTATCTGCTCAGAACCCAGAGCTAAAATGGACTCAGAATGTGGTCTATTGACTAAAAACGTACGTTTAATTAATTAGGAACACATGTCCACCTACTTATTCATGCGATTATCTAATCAGCCAATTGTATGGCAGCAGTGCAGTGCATAAAATCATGTAGATATGGGTCAGGAGCTTCAGTAATTGTTCACATCAACCATCAGAATGGATAAATAATGTGGGGTAGTTCTGCAGATGGAAACGCCTTGTTGATGAAAGAGATCAATGGAGAATGTCCAGACTGGTTCAGAATAGCACCTCAGATGCGTAACATGTTGAACCTTGAGGTGGATGAGCTACAGCAGCAGAAAACCACATCAGGCACTTTTCCAGGATGACAGTGTTCCTAATAAAGTGCTCAATCAATCATCAGAATGGGGAAAAAAATGTATCTCAGCAATTTAGACCGTGGCATGATTTTTGGAGCCAGACGGGCTGGTTTGAGTATTTCTGTATCTGCTGATCTCCTGGGGTATTCATGCACAACAGTCTCTAGAGCAGGGGTGGGGAACCCTGCTCCTGGAGGGCCACTGTTCTGCAGAGTATGGCTCCAACCCTAATCAAACAAACATGAGCAAACTAATCAAGGTCTCCAGGATTACTTCAAAAAATTAAGGGCAGGTGGGTTTGATTAGGGTTGGAGCTAAACTCTGCAGGACAGTCGCCCTCCCTTTACACTGAATGATGCCAACAACAAATAAAAAAATCCAGTGAATGGCAGTTCTGTGGATGGGAACACCTTGTTGATGAGAGGTTACAGAGATTGGACAGACTGGTTAGAGCTGACAGAAAGGCTACGGTAACTCAGATAACCACTCTGTACAATTGTAGTGAGCAGAATATCATCTCAGCATCTCAACACATCTAACCTTGAGGCGGATGGGCTACAACAGCAGAAGACCACATTGGGCACTTTGTTACGACTGTAGTGTTCCTAATAAAGTGCTCAGTTAGTGTAAATAATTTACAAAACAATGAATAGTAAAGAAATGCATTTAAATTAAATTAACACAAATGTTCTAAAGCTTCAGTAATCCATGGAGAAAATTGAGTGGATTGTTTGAGCTGATAAATGGTTAATGCATAGTGTTAACATTGCATCTGGGAACACTCTAATCTCTCATTTCTATTTTTATTTATTATTTACATCCACCAAACACACTGACTTTCACAGCCTTCACCTCGTAATAACAGCAAGGGAGACAGAAGGAAAGTGACTAGATGAGGGGACACTGTTTTTTGTACTCCATTTACTGTAACTCTAAAGCGATTTTCTCAAGATGCTACATAAGCATTCTTTATTGCAAGCTTTGAAAATCTCTTTCAAGATGAAAAGACAGAATTTACACTTTCACAATTACTGATAAAAGGATAAGTCCTTACAGTACAGTGCAAAAGATAAAAGATAATGACTTTCAATTCAGACAAAAAGGTCTATAAAAATCTCTCGCATACAGGTCTATTAAGTCTTTAGGAAGACTTCACAAGATTTTGTCACTTTTATTTATATGGATGTAAAGAGAGGTAATGTGCTTTCATACAGGTCTGAGATCAGTTTTTGATCTGTAAGTAGGCTACACAGAGCTGAGTGCTTTACAGTCAGGTAGTGAACGAAAGAGAGAAAGGAAGGGGGGAGTAAGTATTGGTGATTGACCTTATTTCGGTCAGGAGGAAATCTTGAAGAAGGACCTGTTGTTGGTGCTCTTGGTGGGCAGACAGAGACAGAAAACAGTAATATTCAGAATGTACTGTTATTCATCTCATCGGTTCCAGTAATTCTTGTGGTTTTGGACTCTATACTGACACCTATCTTCCTGGAAGATGAAGTTTGTTTACTAAGTGCTGCCGCTTCAAAGTGAAGATGTTTATCTTCTGTTGTTTTTCTTTTAGTCTGTGTTTTTTTCTGTCTGGCACTACATAAAACCCTATTTTGGACATTCTTGGATTTAATCCAAATACATTTTTGTGTGTTGTTGCGCTCAGGACTATGACCGGGCAGCCGCGACTTGCAAGCTTTCTGGCAGCTGAACAGCTCTGTGTGCTCGCGCTTGAAGTTAGATGTTGCACCATTTATCCATGATCAGCGCCATGAGCTGCTGGTCATAGTATTTTGTTACATCATTTTCTAATTGTTGTCACATTATTAGTGTTAGTAATTGCATGACACAGGTTGTCATGTGCTGTCAACATGGCAGTGCCCATGAGAAGGCGACCCGCTCAGTGTAAAATTAAACAGTTTTGATTAGGTTACTGACAAGACTGGAGTCTTCCTCTAATCTGATTGTACATCATATTTCTATAAAATCCTATTCATGTGTAAAAATATATATATAATTAGTAAAAACAATGCACCTTTAATTTATAAACCAGGTATGTTGAAGCAAAATAGTTCCTCACAGGACTGGGAAAATTTCGATTTTAAACACTTCAGGAATTACACCTAATTGCAACTCAGATCTGCAATTTACACATACCGAGGTTAGCTATTTCCAGCAATTAATTGTAAAAATGAGTCAGTTCAGCCTGACTTCAACTAATCAGTCAAACACTACTCAGACATCGGGAGCAACACCCATAGCAGAAATAGTCCAGCTTTATTACAACATTATAATCTAATGCTGCAAAAAATGCTAATTCTCATCATTCACTCATCCTCATCAAAACCTATATGCAAACAGTCTCTTGTTGTGTTCCACAGAAGAAAGAAAGTCATATGGGAGAGTAAACTATATATTATCATATTAACATATTAAACTGGGTGAAAACATATTAAACTGGGTGAACTATTCCTTTAAAATAAAAACAAAAAAGACAGTGTGGCTGGTCAAGGGAGGAGGAAACACTCTCTTTCTTTTTCCTCAGAGTCTCAGTGTTACATAACTAAAGGCAGTGACAGGCGCAGCATTCCAAAGCCCTGGGCATTTAGCTACAAGATCAGCTGCAGCCAGACCTCAACAAGACGACATGTCTCTGTGATACATTATGACACACACACAAACTAGATGCAGTGGTTTTTATGAAGGTATTCAGATATTAAGGAATACTAAAACTACTTTGGGACAGACTTGTCTTATTTTTAAGCTACATCAGCTCTTTTTTAGACTGAAAGTGGAAGGAAAGTGTGCATTTTTGTGTCTTTGGTTTACTACTGTGGTAATTATGATTACAATTAAAGATTATTATGCCAAATTAACAGCTGGTAATTGTTATTGACCCTCTTTTCGCAGTTATAGAATACATTCTAAGAGAGATAACATACTCTGATTTTAATCTCTAGACTAAAGAGTTTTGAATAATGCTGTATTTACTGAAAGATCCATTTATTTCTTTCACAACAAGAAGAGTGGTTATGTTACTTTAATATTGACATTAAGGAAACTGGAAGATGACCATATGAAAATAGCCTGGGGGAATAAAAACAGTCAGATGATGATGAGTTAACGGTCTCAAAATAGCTAGACCAAGGCTTCAAAATATAAACACATTGTATATATATTACTTTCTGTTAGGGGTACTTCATACTTTAATATCCAAAGAAAACATTCAACAAATCCTTTACCACAATAAACACCAAAATATAAATATAATATTCCAAACCCTTATAGACCTATCAAAATTAAGACTATCTTGTATGAAGCAAAGTCAAAGTCCCGCAGAATGAAAGTAAACATAAAGCTCCTTTCAGCAAAAAAATAAAGATTAACAGACAACTTCACAGCCATTACTACAATATGCCATAGCGCTTACATATTGTAACCGTAATATAACTGTGGTATTTATAATAAGACCATAGTAACCAAAAGTAAACCTGAGGATGGCTCCTTGTTATCATGCTTCAGATCAATTTAACTTTAGTTTCAATAGGCCTAAAACAAACCATACATTTTTGTTCTAAATACATTCAGAAAAATAAATACAGATTGCCTTTAGAATAAAAAATGTAGTAGATTCCCTTACTTGATTATTTAGTATAAATCTTCAACATTCCTGCCAAAATACAATGAAAAAAAAAAGACTAGTAAGATTGGCTTAATTTGTATTATTTTTTTTGGACAGTTTTTAATGGTATAAAATTCAGTAAAATCTACTTAGCTTCATGGCATAGTATTGATTAAAGTGAGTGAGTAAATTTAACTTTAAAAAGTCAGTTAATAAAGTAACTTTTACATACAAATCTGATGTACATTTAGTAAAATTTAAATAACATTTTATTGGAACATTTCTCATTTTGAACTTTCCTTATAAACATGTTTAATCGTGTACCACATGACATATGGAAGCATTACACGGAGAAGTCCAATGCATGCTATATAGTCTATTAGACAACATCAAGGGCATAGATTTGGCAAACAATGAAACCATTCAAGCTCATTAATTATTCAAGCCTGATGGATACTTGAAACACCAGCTTGGAAAAGATCAGTAAATTGACTTATTTTATTTACCTGTGAAATGTACTCAAATTAGCAAATAAATATGACAAGGTTTTCTACTTTCAGATTGATACATGATGATGCACTGTAAAGATAACCATTAATAACTCATATTTATAAGAGCATTCATTTTTACATGTTTGAATTTAAGTACAGATATAAAATTTACTTACTACTTTCGAGTTCAAGCTTAAACTAACTTACTCAATATAGAAAGCTTTTAATCTTTTCTGCAACAACAAGAACTATATATATATTTTTTTCAGTGAATGAAGTAAGTTAATACATAATAATAGTACATATTGCCACTTTTAAACTCTTAAATAAATAAAATAAAATAAAAATCTCGAGATTTATATTTAAATTACATTTCACAGCAACCTGTAACGCCAGTCACGTCTTGGTCCTGTCTTAAACAGAAGATGCTTTTGTAATTTCTAGAAAGTTGTCTCGGCGGGCAGGAAGACAGGCTATGCTGTCATCAATCATATTTCTCTGTATAGGAATGAAATGTCTCTTTCACCTTTTAAATCACTGCTATGACTCTCCAGAAGCAGGAATTGCACTACGGTTGTCCAACAAACTGTCAAAAGCTTCCGAAATGTTTATATTAGCTCAATGCATACATTAACAATTGGGCTCGTGCTCAGTTTATTTGACGGCGCGCTCTAAGAATAATAACAAAAGAAGGTCGTGTTTGTTTGTAGCGTATGTAGCTAATACATGAAAGTCAAATAAATAACCAATAACAAGGATGTGCCTATAAGGATCATTTAAACATTGCCCGGCTTGCATTAATTGGTTATTTTGATGCACTCAGGCTCAGTCTAATTCTTTTTCTCTGTTAATATTTAATTATTTCTAAATGAATGTATGAAATGCTCGCTGAAGCCGAATGCTTTCGGATGATTAGCCTATGTGACTAGAGCGCTCTGCTCGTTATGCGCAAATACAAGGCCCAAGCAACGCGCCCATAGAGAACAACAATGGCATATTTGAAATAACGGTAGCACGCCCGGAATTTGTTGGGCTGTTTCGCTGCTTTAAGACGCGTAGAGATATCATTACACGCAATACATTATCATAATGAAGGCCAAATACGAAACATAAATAAATAAATAATATCAAATCTGCACCAAAACACGGAGCCTCCACAGCCAGACTATGATCGCTAGTTTCCATAAACCTTATGATTATTGTCGGTCATGATTCTCGTAATAGTCCTACAATATTCTAAAGACAGATCAATCCAGTTTTAAGACTGTATAAACAAACGTAAAGATCATTAATGATTTTCACGCGGAGTAGCCTATGTAAAGTGCGAAAATAACAGTACACGTCTTCATTAAAGGGTCCCGGTTTAAAACACGTGTATCTTCTATCGAATTAAATCTTATAAAAGATACACTTCTTAATGTTGCGATAGTGCAATCTTATTAATTGACACCAGCACTGGAAATACTGATTCAGCAGTGATGTAAGACTTGCCAGCGGCTCTCCACTGACGCCCCGTTACCGACCACCGATCCGTCGTGTTTACCACGTTTTCCATGTAATTACAAAATAAAACGCATATTTAAACTCACGTTGACGACAAATGGAATCTCCTTGGTTGCCACTGGGATCACGATATAAAATCACGGTGACCGATTCCACGTTTGCGTTGATTTCGTATGTCAGTTGATAGAGCGCAACAGCGGCGCTGGATCCAAGCAAACGGCGCTACGTCAGGATGAAGCGCGCCCTCGCGCACCCTGTGGGCTATTCTGGCTCGAATAGTCAAGGGTAACGTTTTCATTTAAGTGTTATCAGGGGCGTAGATTCCATGGTTGATGGGGCAGTGGTACCCCCACAATTATTTATCCATGATTAATGGAAATATGTAAATGCTTCACGCTCAGTGGCAGAGCTAGGGGGTGGCCAGGGGTGGCTGTGTCCACCATGGACTGAAGCCTGGATACCCCATTGGCCACCCCACTCGCAATAGCCGTTTTTGAGCACAAGACTTAACATGCAATGCCCAAAAACTTCTGTGCTACCACAGACTGATTGCTGGCCCCTGCCCGGCCACCCCTGTGAAAAACTCCTGGCTCCGCCCCTGTTCACACTGGCATTAGTCTTTCATTCATCTGACAAGTGACAGCCTCATTGGTACCCATAGGATCAGTACAGGAAACAGAATTGATTAGTTCACTTCACCAGTCTTTGGATCAGAGTATTTCGTTCATTTTTCATGTGAAAGCTGCATAGACGCTGTATTGGAAACAGAAATTAGTTCATACTCCCAACCTTTATTACAAGCGGTTAGTTTGATTGTATTTTTGCCTTTACAGTTTCACAAATTCTTTCTGGTCTCAAATTTTAGTTCATAACTTCTTTATGATTTCATGATTTCTCTATTGTCATGGGTCTTTTCGTAACATTGAATCTGATAATAAAGTGTTAGTTGAAACTTTCTGAATGATGGGAAAAATAACATTTATAAAACAAGATGTCTTAAATTCAAGCCCAGTCCCAAACTTTACAATTTTTACATTTTCTTCATAAAATGTCATAGACTATAAAAGCTATTAAAAAAAACATATTATTGACTTATCTACTGAACTGATTTTGAATAAACTGTAATTTGATGCATCCTCTCGTTGTATTATTTATGTCCTTATTGTGAACTGTAGACCCAAATCAAGTATGCCTTAATTAATTTCCCTTTGCATTTAATGATTTTTAATCGATTTTAATGAATTTATATTTGGATTTAGCGATTGTCATCTAAGACTTTAAATTTATTAAATTTTTATACTTGGCAGAAAATATCTTGTATACACTTCCTGTATTAAATACATGAAAATAATTAACCATAATGTCATTCTTATGATTTTAAAATGTATTTTATTGTCATTTATTACTACATGTATTTATCATGATACAAACAACTTGTTTTCTATGCAGAGCCTAGTAGCGGTCACGTGTCAAATGAACAAAATTACTTGAATAAAGGTTTGTTCATTTTTCAGAATGAGATTGATCCAAGTCAGTAAAATGATCTGATCTTCTCATCACTAGATGGGATGTCTAATGTTCCCCTACAGGCAGTCCTTTGTTAATGTATCTGTGAGTTAAACAGTGGCCTACACTAGTCATTGCTAAAGAGATGCATTTCTCATTGTTCTGTGAAATAATGCATGCCTACACTTTCAGGAACTCTGCTTTAAATAGTTGCCATATATCCATGAATGGTTTGCTACACCAAGTTGGATAGTCAGGGAGTACAGTGGCAAAAAGAATTTGGACACTTAAGCAACACTTAAAAATACTTCAATGAATCATTGCATTAGATAAAAAAGTTTCAAACCAGTTGGCATCAACAAACAAACTATGGTAGACCAATTATGTTTTTTCATATCTGACCCAGAACCAATTAATTTCTCAAAAGTGTACAAATACTATAAATACAAATAATGTGTTAAAATAATATCTATATTGTTTTGGCAAATGCTTTGCTTGAAACTTGTGCTTATGACATCTTTCTGTTAAATAAATGTCACTTGCTTTGATATTTTATTATCTAATGCAGTGATATACAACAAGTTTCCAAAACGTTTTGGGATTTTGTATTTATCTAAACAATTTGTCCCTCCATTCCTTCATCCCTCCTATTTATCTATCAAGAAAATGTATGTGAACCATTTGGAATTACCTGCATTTATGTACAAATTTGTCTTTCATTTGCAATAATGAACAAACACAATCTATTTTAACTAATAACACAAATTATTGTATTGTTCTTGTACATATTGAATACATCATTCAAACATTCACAGTGTAGAGCCTGAGAGGGACCTGCCAGTTGTGACACCTGAGAGTAACCCCCCGCCTAACAAACACGAAACGGACAATCCTAAATCTTACACTGGAAGGAATGATGATAAGAATATGTTTGAGGAAATACGAAGTATGAGTGCTACTCTGCAGGTGGTGGCGGTGGATGTTGTCTCAATTGAGACAATGAAAGAGCTCAAAGACTCTGTGGAGAACATAAAAGCCAGGCATGGAGTGGCAGAACAACGGATATCAGATATGGAGGACGTAAACGCTAAGATGGAGAAAGGCTTGGAGAAGTGCGACAAGAGATTGGACACTGTGGACACGTGTTAAGGACCTCGAAAATCGAAGTTGGAGGAATAATGTCAGAATGGTGGGACTGAAAGAAGGTGAGGAGGAGACCGGCAAAGTAATGCAGTATGTGGAGAAGATTCTCTCTCAGTTGCTTGGCTTACTGGCAACGAATTTGAAATTGAACGTGCACATCGTTCTCTCGCCCCCATGCCTAACCAGAATGAGCTACCTAGGACCATAATGATGTGCTTCCTATGTTCATCGGCTCAAGACAAGGTGCTACGTGTGGCTAGGGAGAAAAGTGGAATCGAATGGGAGGGCTGTAAGCTGTCTTTGTTTGAGGATCTGACAGACAAATAGCAGAGAAAAGGAAGGCATTTATCCTGGTGAAGAGACGCCTGCATAAGCTTAATGTGAGACACAGGCTGGCATATCCTGCAACGCTTATCTTTACATGGAAAGGACAAAAGAAAGCATTCTGAGACAGCACGGAGGCAGAGAAGTTTATGCAAGATGTTAAATAGAGGACCATGGTACTCCATCTTGAAAACATAAAGTGTGTGTGAAGATATGGAAGTAAGGTAACCTTTTTTTGATGGGTTGGTTAGGGGCTGAAATGGTTGTGTTGCCACTAGCCATCAACACGCCCCACGGACCGAGTAAGTTAGTTTAGTTCAGTAAGGGCGGGAGGGGGTTGCTTAGCAACACCATGTTCTTTGTTGTTCTGGTTAGTGTTCTATTTTGTTTGTTCATGTTTGATTTTCGCACTAAGCCAGTATATCTGAAAAGGCCTAATAATGTTTTGGATAACCAATTTAATAATTGTTTTGTTAAATTTGCTGCCATGATGGGTAAATTGAAGCCACAATCACAGGGTGCCTACAGGTTTGAAAATGATGGGTAACAGTTACATTAATATAATATCGTGGAACATCAATGGATGTGGGAACCAAATTAAGAGGAAGTTTTTGGCATATTTGAAATCCAAAAATACAGATATAGCCTTTATTCAGGAATCTCATATAATGGGGAATGAGGAAGCAGTGACATTTAAAAAAGTATGGGTAGGGAAAGTTTATCACAGCTCATACTCAAGCAAACAAAATCAGGTGATGATTCTTATCAATAAAAATCTAAGCTTTGTCATGCTGAAACAACACAATGACAGGGAAGGTTGACTTACTTGTATTGAAGCCTTGATCAACGGAATTAGGACAGTGCTATGAAATGCACCTAACAAGGAAGAGCCTGATTTTTTTCATGAAATTAATAGAGTGGAAGGAAAATTGGAGGGTCAAGTTATCCTAGCAGGTGATTTCAACCAGGTAATGGATGGGATGAATGATAAGAGCATGCCCAGTGGTAAATCCTCACCCAGGGATAGAGCTGCAATCCAGATGTTGGCAGAGGACTTGTGTTTAGTGGATATAGGGAGGTTGGTAAATCCATGTGAAAGAGAATACACATTTTACTCTCACTGCCACAAGTCACATACAACGATTGTTTTTTTCCTGATATCTAACACTTTAGTAGACTCATAGGTGCCATCGTCCTCAGTGACCATGAGTTACATGTTGACTTGAATACAGATAAGCTAAAAAGAGGCCATTGGAGGCTGAATACTATGCTGCTGCAAAGTCTTTCAGCGACACAGTGTCAGAAAATCTTAAATCCTTTTTTGAAATTAATATTGGCTGCACAGAAAAAATATCCTCTGTTTGTGAAGCATCTAAGGCATATACTGTATAAGAGGAAAGATCATCGCCCACTCTTCAAAAGTGAAAAAAGTGAATGCAGATAAAGTAAAAAGATTAGACAGGGAGATTTGTAATTTGGAGAAGGATTTGGCAAGGCATTATTTAGATAATTTATACCAAATCGTTTGCAATCTAAAATATCAGTTGCATGAAATATATTTAGGCATAAAACAATTTATTTATTTTTTTTCGAAGGGGGTGAAAAAATGGCAGATTATTAGCTAGGCAATTGAAACAACAGGATAACTCTAACAACATTCCAATGATTAAGAGGGGTAATAATTTCGTCAAAGTAAATTAATAAGGTTTTTAAAAAGTTTTATAAGGATCTTTAAACATCCACCTGCACGCCTAGCACAGAAAAAGTGGAGCATTCTTCTCAGGTCTTCAACTACCCACTATCTCTAGTGAGCAAAAATGAAAACTGGATACCCCTGACAGAAGAACAGAAGAAGAGATTATAGCTACTATTCTATCCACGAAAACGGGGAAGTCACCAGGTTTGGATGACTTCCCAATTGAATATTACAAGATGTTGATATCCTGGCTCCCATTTTACATAAGATGTATTTAGAAGCATTTGAAATGGGCTCTCTACCTGGTACATTTAATGATGCTTTAATTTTTCTTATCCCTAAAAAGGACAGAGATACTTCAGACCCATCTAATTTCAGACCCATAAGTCTTCTTGGGGTTGATTGTAAGATCTTGACAAAGACACTAGCGTCACATTTAGAGAATGTATTACCAGACATCATAAGTGGTGATCAAGTAGGTTTCATTAAAAACAGATCCTCAGTTGATAAAATGCGAAGGCTTATACATCTTACATATATGAATCGTTCTAGTCCAGTGCCAGACTTCTCGCTTAATGCCGAGAAGGCTTTTGACTGGATGGAATGGGGGTTCCTTATGTTGGCTCTTTCAAAATTCGTGTTTGGGCATGGCTTTTGTAATTGGGTTAAAGTACTCTATTCTAACCCGAGAACAGCTGTTCTCAGAAATGGGCTGATATAAAAAATGTTCTGCCTTTCTAGGGTTGCATTCTCTCTCCATTGCCCTTTATGATAGTTCTAGAACCACTGGCTTTAGCAATCAGAGCTGATGTAAGAATATGTAAAGCTGATGTAAAGCCTTTATGTAATAAAGGGTGTGCATGCATGGGGCAGGGAGCATAAGCTGTTTATGTATGCTGATGATATTTTAGCAGTGATAGCAGATCCTGTCTGCTCTTTGCCAGTGTTACTTGAATGTATTTACTCATATTCTAAATTGTCAGGTTATAAAATAAACTGGCACAAGTTGGAGGGGATGCCTAAATAGAATACATTTCACTCTAGTGATGTTACTTAATTTAATTTCAACTGGATGCCCTCAGGTATGAAAGACCTAGGTATTCAATTAATTCCAAATTTGGAAGAAATAAAGCTCTCAAATATGATACAGATATACAAGATAAGTGACCTGTACTTGGATGGAATGTTTGTCTTTTTCTGAAAATAAAATTTAGAAAGCTGTTACATATACGCTCAGACACAGGAGTAGTGTTAAACCCGGAGGTTGTGTTTATTCAAATAAGAGTGTTAAGGGAAGGAGATGAATATCATAAGTGGGTGGAGCTTGGGCTGACTTCACTGGAGTGAATGCGCGTGGAGCTGGAGAATGAGTGTAGAGCTTAAGCGTGGAACTTAGGCTGATGTCACTGGAGTGAATGAGCATGGAGTTGGAGAATGAGCGCAGAGCTTGGCGTGACGTCACTGGAGTGAATGAGCGTGGAGCTGGAGAATGAGCGCAGAGCTTGGATGAGCGTGGAGCAAGGGGTAACGTCACTGGAGTGAATGAGCGTGGAACTGGAGAGCGAGCACAGAGCTTGGACGAGTGTGGAGCTTAAGTTGACGTCACTGGAATGAATGAGAGTGGAACTGGAGAATGAGCGCGGAGCTTGGCGTTACGTCACTGGAGTGAATGAGCGCGGAACTTGGGCAAGCGTGGAGCTTGGGAGATCGTTGAGCTTCCGAGATCGTTGAGCTTACGAGATCTCCGCTGGAGTAAAGGAGTGAAGAGCTTGGGTTGTAAGCACAGGAACGTGGAGATGGGAGGATTGACTAAGGAGCATGGAGACAGGAAGATAACAGGAACGAAGGAGCGTGGAGACAGGAAGATCACAGGAACGAAGGAGCGTGGAGATAGGAGGATCGACAAAGGAGCGTGGAGACAGGAAAATCGCAGGAACGAAGGAGTGAGTCTGTATACGATAAACTATTAACGATAAACGCTTATCGTTTAACGAGACCAGACACCGAGTGAAGGGAGAACAGAGTATTTAACGAGTGGAACGGAAACAAGAGACAGGTGCAGGTGATTAGTGATTATTGAAAAGGGAGCATGAAGCATAAAAGCAAGGAAAGACAGGGAGATCTGTGACAAAAGCAAAGGACATTTTTTGAGGTACTTACAAATTAAAGACTGTATCAAAAAGGGCCAATTCATTCAGGGTGAGAATCCAGTGATGGAATTTTGTATAGTACACAGGGCAGCTGTGTTTTACAAAACCTTTAGCAGGTTACAAAAAGATATGTGTACAAATCGGAGGACCATTTGGCAGAAGGACCTAGGGTGTGATCTGAGTGATGAGGAGTGGTTAAAATACTATAAAATACTGGGAAATATATAAGGGAGGCTAGGGGGAAATTTACTCAGTATAAGTTAATACATAGGTTTTATTTGACTCCTTCTAAGCTCCACGGGATGGGCTTGCTGACCAATAATTTATGTTGGAAATGTCAGACAGAAACAGGAACATTTTTACATGCAGTCTGGGAGTGTAAATGTGTTTAACCATTTTGGGACAAGTGCTAGAATACATAGGGAGGTGGCTGGGTTCGACAGTCAAGATTATGCTCATTGGGGGACCAAACAGAATTGCCCAATATATCAAGATATGACTTTACAGTGATAAAAGTAGGGGTTGTCATGGCTGCCCGAATGATCCTCAGATTATGGAAACATTCATATTTCTCCACATATTAGAAATAGTATCGTATGAACACGTTAGCTAGAGTCAATGATGAAGGTGTGAACTTCAAGAGGTCATGGGACAGCTTTTTCGCTCATAGCACTGCTGGGACACTGTGATGATTTGGTGGTATTACTATAATTTCTAAATGTTAATTTTTTCCAATAAATACCATTTACCATGGGCCTTTGGATTTCTTTTAACTAAATGTAATAATACTGTGTGTTGTGTATATTTAAATAAATAAAAAAATTAATGACAAAAAAGATATCCTACAGGATAATGTCAGGGTGGCTGTGCACCAGCTGAAGCTCAGTAGAAGTTGAGTGATGCAGCAGGACAATGACCCTAAACATCAAAATAAATTCACTGCAGGATGGCTTCAATTAAAGAAAATCCACATTTTGGAGTGGCCCAGTTAGAGCCCAGACTTTAACCTAATAAAGATGCCGTGGAATGACCTCAAGACAGCCGTTCACACCAGACATCCTAAAAATATGGCTGAGCTGAAGCAGTTCTGTAAGGAAGAATGGTCTAAAATTCCTTCTGAATGTTGTGCAGATCAATCGATCGATCGCTCGATCTATCTATCTATCATACAGCAGTTAAAAAATATGTTTTCAAAATAAAAGTTTTTAGCATAGAACAAACATTCTAATCAAAAGAAGTAACAGCTGTGTGGTAAGGACTTGGTCATGTTTACACTTTTAAAAAGTAGAAAAGTATTTTATTTATACAAATTGATTAGGCTTTTACAGAATTATTCTCATAGAGTATAATATGATGTATATTAGAATGCTGAAAAGCTGTATTCAAAAAGTTTTTGTATTGTACTGAAAAATGATAAATATATCAAAATATATATATATTAGTGCTAACTTTTCTCTGTCATGTCCAAGGCACTTTATAGGATTTATAGTTTCTATATTCAAGTTGTTTTTTTATTTACTTTCAGCTCTCTCTTAAAGGGGTCATATCTTGAATTTTTTTTTAAAAGGTAATTTGCAAACTACTTTAAAAAATAAAAGCTCCGTCCCCATTCCAAAAAGACAATCTATAATTTATAAGACAGCAGAAATTTTTACTTCAGAGTGACCCTTCTTTGTATTCAAACTTGCTCAAACCGTTAATATCACAGATTTGTTTAGACATATCATCATGGAACTTTTTGGCAATGTTACCATTTCTTATGCGAGCAAATTGCCGGAGCTGATTTGCCAGTATTTAAACAATGGGCTTGGGTATTTATGAGTGACTCCAGTCAGGACTCCTAAGCAAGTAGAGTCATGTGGGGTAACCTCCTCGTGGTCACAGTAATGTGGTTCTCGCTCTCGGTGGGGCACGTGGTGAGTTGTGCATGGATGCCACGGAGAATTGCGTGAAGCCTCCACATGTGCCATGTCTCCACGGTAACATGCTCAACAAGCCACGTGATAAAATGCATGGACTGACAGTCTCAGATGCGGAGGCAACTGAGATTCATCCTCCGCCACCCGGACTGAGTCACTAGGCCACCACGAGGACTTACAGCGCATTGGGAATTGGGTATTCCAAATTGTGGAGAAAAAAAAAACAAAAAAACAAAACAATTAATGGGTCCTAAAAACTGAATATTAAACAAAAATTACGATAGAGGTGATGAGATGATCATGAAAAACTGGTGCAAGAAACCTTAATTAACATAAGTCGGCAACAAAGAAAACAAATACATTATTAATTTTTTTTATATGACCCCTGTAAGTAATTCAATTACTAAAATGTAGGGTGTGCTGAAGCATTAACTCAGCACTCATATCAGAGGGCGTTAATGAACATAGTACCTGGAAGAGGAAGCAAACAGGAAATGCCGTGTTTAGATGGTTTTGAACTGAACAGTCTATTTCACTGTTTTGACTCCCTTTATGACATCACTGTGCTCTGCTTGGATTATTTTTGCTCTCCTATAGTCCAGTATGTCTGTCGCTGCCATGGTAGTAAGGACAGTAGAGAGGACAAGTAATTGCAGCCCTTCAGTATGTAGAATACTTATGACAGTTCATCCTTACTATAAAACACATGCATTTTCAGTGTGTGTGTTTCTGGGAAAGATCGACAGACATGTCTGTGCACAGTTTCTAACAAAACTTTGTACATTTAGGAATCTAGTCCACTGTTCTTAGTGTGCATGTACTTCTATACAGTACATATCAACACTAAGTAATACCCCTGCTGAAAAGAACAGCATAGCCGGTAAACAAGCATATGTTGTGTTTTGGATGCTGGTTCGCTGGTGTCTCTGCCAGGCTTATTAAATAGCTCAACCAGTGAAACTTCCTTGGCCAACCAGCTAAGTTTTGCTGGTGAACAGGATGGCTGTGTTCTACCTGATTAACCACCATCAAACCAGTACAAAACCAGCCTGAAAGGTCATGCTTGTCTAAGCTTGTCTTTTCTGCAGAGGCAGTAGTAGTACAATTTGTCCCCAAGTGTTCAAACCCTATAAACAATGTTTAAGGTTTTGGTTTTAGCTCTGCTTCAAAAGCTCAGCAAATTGTACCCTTAAAAAGAACAGTCTTTAACAGGACGGAACATCTGCAGTGACGTAGGTTCTACTTTCTGTTTGGGGTTCTGTTCTTGCCCAACCGGACTGTACCCCGCAGATCGACCCGTGGGTTTAAACCCAGGAGATCGGCCAGTGGGAGTTAAGCCCATGGAGCGGGCAGGTGCAGGTCGTCGCAGAAACCTGCGAGATGTCACGAGGTCACCATAGCCTTGGGCGTGAGAGAAGGCGTAACCAGAACGTCGTGTGCTTCTGCGGCTGAGCTTAGCACGCCGTGGACGTGGAGCAGGCTCCTTCATCTGATGAACTTTACACCTCACCTGGATCCAACAACCAAGAAGGCAAATACATACATTTGTTAATTATTTGTCCATCCATCCATTTCTCCATCCATTCATCCATTTCTCCATCCACCCATCCATCCATTTCTCCATCCATCCATCCATCCAATTCCCCATCCTTCCATCCAGCAATCAAATCATCCATCCATCTACCATCCATCAACCCATCTATTTCTCCATCCTTCCATCCATCCTTCTACATTTCTAAATCTTTCCATCCATCAATCTATCCATTTCTTCATCCATCATTTCATCCATCCATAAATCAATCCATTTCTCCATCCATCCATCCATCCATCCATCCTTCCACTTCTCCCTCCCTCCTTCCTTCCATCCATCAATCCATCCATCTATATCTCCATCCATCCTTCCATCCATCCATCCTTCCATCTATCCATTTCTCCACCCTTCCATCCATCCATCATCCCTAATTAAATCTACTCTTTCATTCTACATTGAAAAATATAAACTTAATTGAAAAAATATCCAAAATATGCAAGGATGTTTATTCATGTTTATTCTGTGTTGCAAATAATAAATTAAAATTTGATTATAGCAGTTATTATTATAGCAGTTACTGTAAGGGTATACACAAATAGTTCCCTGAGTAAAAATCTAAATGAGTGTTTGTAATTTAGTAGTTAAATGGAGCAGCTTACATCAAAGATAAATTATGTAAATTTTAAGAAACTCTATACCTTGTCATTGATGGTAGGAGAGAGCTGAGCGTAGAGGAACCGGTGAGCAACCACAGGCAGCACACACAATACAGCTGTCAATGCAACAGTAAGCCAAACATTGGACTGGTTGAGGCAATTCCGGGCAGTTCCTGGAAAACACCAAACGCACATCAAAAACAAAAAACAAAACAAAAGATTAAAGCAATGGTCTATGTATGGAGTACTGCTTATTGTACAGTATACGCTGCATGCTGTAAAACAGCAGAATAAAACTTTTTTGGGGGATTTTTCATCCAAAAATGTTTAAACATGTCAAACTTCGGCAGTCTGATCAAATAATTAGTTTAAAAAAAGAAAAAAACTTAATAAGGAAATGTGGTTGACATCAGTAAATTTGTCACATTGGAAATTTAAGGTCAAGTAGACCACATTGCCTTGTGGCTCTTTTGTAAACTGCATTTTTTGGCAAATGTAGTAACTTGTGTATTCCATGCATTTAGAACATTTTAATACTGTGCACAGTATAAATACTGCAAAGTATACTACAAAAATGGTATGAATGGCAAAGTGGTATGCTATTCCAAACACAGTCTTGGTGAATCTTATTTAGTTACACTATAGCAGACGATGCCTCCTTACCTATGAATGCAAAAGAAGGTGGATGTAACAGGAACAGTCCATCGGTATACATGGTGAAGGTCAATATAAAAAACATTCCCAAACTTCCCCAAACAAAGAGATGGTTCACAACAGTCCAGTATGAGAGGTCCAGTCCCAACTAAGAGAGAAGATGGACCAGGAATTATGTGAAAATAAGCTGTCCAATCAAAATATGATAATATTCATAAACACCTGCAATGATGGTAACAGGATAAACTCACCTGTACACACACAGTGACGGTGAGGCAGGTTTGAGTTATCAGTGCAAATGACTGATAATCTGCACCATCTCTCCCATCGTCTCTCACCGTATTGTATGTAGCAGCGTACGGAATGAAAAAGAGCACTAGAGAGCTGTAACAGCTGTGAAGTGCACACATCATGAAAGCACCTTTACTGAAGTACATACTCAACTGCCCCGGCACATACAGCTGAGGAAACTCAAGACTCCAACCGGCATTCACATCCTGAGGGGAAAAAATGTATTTAAGTAACCACTTCTTTTTGGACTCCCCTCACAATAAGTACTGTGGTGGTACCATTGTACTTCAAAGAGTACCATGGTCATGTCCAAAAAACCTTGTAATACTATGGTAATCTAATATACTATATTATATAAGTTTGCACACATTTGCTCACAGACAAACATGCACACATATTCTACCTGGTCAAACAGGCTCATTCCCAGAACCGGCAGGGCAGTGTATACCAAGTTATACAGAGTGATAAAGCCTTCATCATATACTGTCTAGAAAGATAGTACAAAAGAAATGTAAGAATTTTGAACTACCTTTAGAACAACTGATTAACAAAGATACTCAAATATGCCAATTGACCCCTAAAAAACTATTGTAAATTCAAACTATAGATTCTCGATAGAAGTAAACATGTTTATTGAGCCTGTAAATTGTATTTACATGTATATACATTTAGTACAAGCTTTAATCCGAAGTGATTTATAAATTAATCGCAAGACAAGAAGAATTGTTAAGAGGATGGCTCACCTGAGCAGAGAAGCCACAGAAAAATGCGTACCAGAAGTGCACAAAGGTAAAGGTGAAGTTCTTATAGAAGAAGTAACGCAGAAACTTGCACATGCGCAAGTATGACCAGCGTCCATGCACCAGCAGGAGGCGCTGCAGGAAGCGGAACTGCGCGAATGAGAAATCACTGGACAGCACAGCCTGCATCCCCTCCTGACCACTGATGCCCACACCTATATGAGCCGCTGAAGAGAGAAAGAGAGAAGGACATGAGTATGAAAATAAAAAAATTACATAGAATAATAATTTTTATAATTTATAATTTTCTTAATTTTAACATTTAAAGGAATAGTTCATCCACAAATGAAAACTGTCATTAGTTTAAATATGCATAAGCACAAATAAGATTATAAAAAATTATTTTGTATCATAAAAATGCAAAGTTGTTCATAAGGATGTTTATTTTAGCATACATCAGTATTGCTTTATAAAGCAATGCTGTATTGTTGAATTTACCTTTAATCATGCTCACATCATTAGCTCCATCTCCAATGGCTAGAGTGACCGCTTTCTTATATTTCTTGACCAACTCCACAACTTGAGCTTTCTGCAGAGGAGTCACCCGACAGCAGATTACCGTCTTACACATGCACGCTGTCCTTAAAAACTCCAGCTTCATGCTGCTCTCTAGAGCAAACGCCTACAATCAACACACACACACACACACACAGATCCCAGCCAATTACACAAAGTATAAATAACAGACAGGAAATAATAGGGTTTCCCTCTTATAGGTTTCCCTCAGAACCAAGGGCAACATCACATAAGCATGTCAGGCAGAAAGAGGCTTTGAGGAGGGAGAGAGACTATATTTCTCACCAGGCTGTGTCCATTTATCACCAGCCCATATTCTCCATTCACATTTTCATCCTGCACCACTTTAGGAGTATTACCCAGGATAGTCTCAGGAATAAGGAATTTATCTTGTTCGGTAGCAGGGCACATCTTTAGACGGGCATCCCTTTGCAGAAGAGACACAATTTCAATATATACTCATGACATAAACATGAAAATATATATTTACAATAGCCAGCCACAACTTCATTAACTAAATTATGCTTTAACAGGTGTGCAAGTACAGTTGGGTGCACTAACACCCACTTAATCACAGTACAACATTTTGTAAAGTATGAAATATCATTATGATCATTTGAATAATTTGTAAATTCAACCCAAATGATTTCTCATGCGACTTAATGCATGATACATATTATAATGTCATCAGAATGACAGGTGCATTACCTCAGCTCCTGTCTGACCTCCTCGGGTGAGTTAGCTGTGACAATAAACACTTCGTTCATTTCCTCCCTTAGTAGGTTACAGGAATAGCCAATGTTCTCAGCTGTCTCTGTTTAAGAAATAGAGGAAGGACGAGAAATTGTTCTGTAAAAGTTTTGTTTTGATGATTCCTGCAAACTCTGAACAAAAGGTAAACCAAAAAGTTGGTTGAATTTTAGGACAGGATCAAATCGTAACGAACCTTGCTTGTCCCCGGTAAGCACCCAGATCTTGATTTCTGCTTTGGCCAGCTGCTCAATGGTATGAGCAACTCCATCCTGGAGTTTATCCTCGATGGCTGAGGCTCCAATTAACTACACAAAAAAGACAGAGATCTGTAGTTATAGTAAACACTTTATCTACTTGTTTTTAAAATCTGAAATAAACAAGTAAATAACTGTAATTACATTCACACCTTATGTCTATCCAGCCACAGACACACACATTTGATGCAAGTGTGCAACAAATATGTGAAAAAAAATATGCCACAGTTATGACTTAATAAAATGTTAACAAAAGAAATATATAATATAATATAATATAATATAATATAATATAATATAATATAATATAATATAATATAATATAATATAATATGCAAGTACTGTATACCAGCATGTCTTTCTCTATCTCTTCATACAGCTGGTCTAGTTTCTCCTCCCGGTCTTCCATTGCAATACTGGCCTCATGGTGGCGCTGTTTCCACTTTGCAAAATACTCCTCATCCAGATCCTTATAGGCTAGAACAAGAGTCCTCAACCCCTCCCCAGCAAATTCCTAGAGGAACGGAGAGAAAATGATAAAAGAACAAAGCGTTGCTTAGAAATAGACAGAAGGTGCGAGAGAGATAGTTGTCATTACACATGAAAAACAATTATCGCATACAGACGAAGAAAAATGCTTGCTGTCCTATGTCTAAATGCATGTAAACATATTGTCTAAAGGGTGTTATACATTTAGTAACGTTTTTTAGTCTCACTGGCGTCCTCTGGTGTTGACTCACATTGAGGTGCTCTGTGGTGACCTCCATCAGTTTGTTACAGGAGGGATGCAGTCTCTCAAATACGATAGTGTCTGCTCCTTTACAGTACAGGGAGAGCTTGCCCTCTGGATTACGAACTGAAAGACAAACCGAATTTAACACACACAGTTTACATCATAAGAGTAAATGGCTGCTAAGAGACTCCTTAATCGTTTGGATGCCAGTTTTAGCATGCATACCAATCACAGACATCCTTTTGCGTATGTTGTTAAAGTCCAGGATGGCCAGCAGCTCATAGCTCCTCTGAATCCCCATCTCCTCTATTGTCACTGTCTCAGGGCTCCGAGAGCGAAAGACAAAGCCAAAATTACGTGCGGCTGTGACCAGAGCACCCTCATCAGGAGACTGGGCCTGGTACACCAAGTCACCTGGACAGAGAAAGAGATAAATAATCTCAGTAATGCAACACCTATCTATCCATCCACCACAATGTATGTTTTGATGTGTGATATAAACAGAAAGAAAAAATCTGTATGCACAATCAGTTACCTTCCTTTTTCTCCTCTGCCATGACAGTGTGACAGAGAGCGAGTAACCTAAAGAAAGCATGAACCTCTGGAAGCTCCAACTCCACAGCCTGTACCAGACTGTGATCATAGAAAAGGAACTTCGGGTCAGCAAGCCGGTTAATGGAAAAATCCACTGGTGTCATTTCCTGTTACAAAAATGTTAACTGATTAACCCAGCCGACTCATTAAAGAAAAAGCTTGTGTTTGTTTGAGACTTTGTTTCTCACCTCTGTGATCTCCAGTCTTTGTCCACTGTAGTGGTCAATAACATCTCCTGTAGGGCAGAATAAATCAATTTTTAAGTTAAAAAATTCTGTTTGGTCACTTCAGGGGAGTTTTACGTCTCAGGATGCCTGTATTGGCTTTCTTCTGAATACGATAAGCAACTGTTGTATGTAGGATTGATTCTGACCGTAAGATTTCCCATTAATGGAGCACTTGTTGAATGTCATGATGTTCTGTGTTAGAGTGCCGGTCTTGTCTGAGAATATATATTTGATCTGACCAAGCTCTTCGTTGAGTGTTGTAGTACGAGCTTCAGCAGGTGTGTCAGTTCGAGCATGATACATGTTCCTGTCCCAGTTGATGTAGTAGCTGTTGCCTAAACGAATCACTTCCATACTGCAATACAAACACACAGATATTGACATGCATTTTCCATAACTAGAAAGGAACACTTGGAAAGTTTTATACTCTTAAAAATGGTTCTTTAATGGTTCATTGCAGCACCTTAGGATGAGCAAAAGCCCTGTTCTTATCAAGAACCCCTTTTCACAGTGTAAGGTTTTTGAGTTGGCTATATGGTGCTTTGGAGATTAAAAAAAGTTCCTTATAAGTTCTTCAGATCAGCATATTGGTTTTTCGGTTCTTCAAAGCACAAGTACATATCTGAAGATGATTTTCTAAATGGTATCAGCCTGTAAATACCTTTATGGTTCTGATTAGAATCTTTGTTTGAATTCATGTTAACTTATTTACAACTGAAACAAGAATGCATGCACAAACATCATACCTGACATAAAGTGAGATGGGCACCACAGTGTTGAGGATTATAATGTAGGACCAGAAAGTAAGGAAGGCTGAAAATGCAGAGTTCTCTTTCGTTGGAAGAAAGGCATTGAATTTTGATCCCTCCTGGTATTCCCAAATCCCATGCCCCACAGCCAGAATAATACACATCAGAGCAAGGAGACCAAAAATCTTCAAACAGACAACACAATGATTAAAATCTGTTACCTTTACAATTACCAAACTAGTCTTACATCCCAACCTGCAACCCCTTACAATACTAAAATGGTTCTGTTAATCTTCTCACATTCACTGTGATACTAAGCATGATGATTTATTTCCTTTTATTACATATCTTTTGTGAATTAAGAACTTAAAGAAATCATTTGTGGACAAATGAAAATAATAATTTCAACCAAATTATTTATGATTAAATTCACTTCATATAATCTTTGAATGAGGAAAAGGTAAAAAGATTTTGATTGTGTCTTCCCATAAAATTATATTAAAAACTAATACAAATAACAGGCACAGTTTGGGTGGTGGGGGATGCTGGAGGAATTGTCATAAGAGTGAGGTGAGCAGCCATTTATACACACTTACCACCAGCGTTAGACCGATACATAGGGCAGGATGATTAATCGGCAGATATTTGGCCATTTAGGCATTATCTGCAATGCCGATAACAATGTCAACTTGGCTAATGTACAGAAGTGTTTTGACCTTTTTATCCATTTGTCAATGGATAGACAACAATATCAGTTTATAAAGAGTTTTTTTTTTCATTTCAAATTTACGCAAATTTGAGTAAATATTGCATAACATAAGAGCTTGTTTCAATTAAGAAATGTTGTGTACATCTGATTTGCTGTTGTTAAATTGTATTATTAGCATTTATACTGGCATCTCTCTCTAGATATTGGTATCGGCCATTGAAAAAAACATTTCGGTCAAGCATTACTTACATTGTGATTGACAAGATCAGATAACATCCACCTCCCAAACTTTTATTTAGAAAGCCAATTGGTCCCACTATATATTAGGTGTCTCAAACTATTATGTACTAACAATAAAATACATGCAATACAATGTACTTATTGTGCAACTACATGTTTTTCTGCAAAATTAGGTACAGGTAGGTTTATGGATAGGGTTTAGATTAGTTTTAGGGAAAGGGTTGGGGAAGGGTGAGGTTTAGGATTAGCGGTAAGGTTTACAGTGTAACTTTAGATGTAATTAAATGCAGGTACAAAATGTACAATCAAACAATATGTATGTACATAGGAAGTACATGGTACAAACTGCTGTTACATTGTAGTTAACCTCCTGCGACCCCGCGTCCATATGCGTGGATGTTGTATTTTGGCTATGGTATACGCAACGCTTAATTTTCAAAAAGACAGTCATAGAGTTAATATTTTGACACAATGAGTCATGCGACAAGTGCTTCTATGGGCACAGAGC
The DNA here is from genome assembly GCA_032164185.1 of Moxostoma hubbsi. NCBI lineage: Eukaryota > Metazoa > Chordata > Actinopteri > Cypriniformes > Catostomidae > Moxostoma > Moxostoma hubbsi. The sequence continues at coordinate 11,411,041 of JAVLUX010000215.1, forward strand.
CAACAAAAGTGCCTTTGACAAGAAACCTCTACGTTTTCTAATTGAAAACTGTTTGGGTGTAAAGAGTAGCATCTCTAGTTTCATTTGATATGCCACTTTAAAAAAATCTTCCATTTACATGCATCCATGTGCAGATAAATATGATGTCCATATATGTGGAAATTGGTAGTGTTGGGTTCGAGTCCACCTTAGTCAAGTCAAAACAATTGATTCCGAGTTGAGTCAGAGTCCAAAAGGGGCCGAGTTAGACTCAAGACTGAGTCCATAACAGGCCAAGTTCGAGTCAAGTCCAAAATGAATCTGTTCAAGAATCTGAATTAAAGGTGTAACTGTAAACACAGCATTCATATTTTAAGCTTATTTAACAACTAAGAAAAACTATTTGCCAATATAAATGCAAAATACAAATTATTAGTATCCTGCTGAACATATTTCATAATGACAGCATTTGCTTTGTGTATGAAGACAAAACTGTTCTTCAACACACTTCTTATTGCATTGTGTTGACAATATTATTATTTGTTGCTTTTCCCGTCCAATAAAACATACACCAAAGAAAGTGAAAGCTGTGTTAGTCAATACAACCAGAGTTATTATTATTTCAAATTTTTATTTCGTTTTTATTTCTACTTCATTTTCAATTTGTCCATTCAGTTTAGTTTAATCTAAAATGATGGGTGAAATACATTTATTGTAATTAATACATTTAATGTGTTTAATACGTTTAATAAATGGTCATATTAAAAATTTTAACATATTAAAAATCCCATAACATTAAATACAACAACAGAAAATAAAAACAGAAAAGATCAGATACCACTGAAAAAATATTTATATACTACAGTACTTCACTTTACACTTTTCAGTCCTTGCTTTTTCCATGTGTAGCCTACTTCAATCTCAAACTCACCTCGGGCTGACGTCTCATTCTTTTCACATTATATTTAGTTTGGATAATAGGTGAATAGAGACTTCTCCGCTCTCTTGTGTTCTTCATTGTATTTTCTGACTTTTTTTGCCATTGAAATGCAAGTGCCAGCTTTACAGGTAACACAGAGGTTGCGCTACAAATATGTGATGGACTGAATTGCACAATTTCCATCATGGTCTATTTCATCCGTCATATTAGTTTAAATGTTCCTGATATGTAGTAAATTTGATTTTGTCTCGATATAGTCAACATTTTCAGTTAGGAATGACTTTGCGTAGTAAGCGTGAGTATGATAAAACGTGTTCTATTTAATAATTTGCAGAGATGGGGAACATATTTTAAAGTGTACTGACATTATTGATATTCTGGATGAGAGTGGCAGAGCACATCTGGCAAATGGCAATCTCTTTTCCGCCCACACATACAGCACTAGCGCGTGGACGGGAGTGTTAAAAAAGTACTTTGAAAGAGTGCGCGCTGCTGCTTTCAGCTACAATAATACATGACATAAATGCATGAAAACTGATGCTCAGTATCAAATACACAGAATGTATGATAGTACTAACTGCAGAGAGCACATCAATATGAAAACAAAGCACATCCTGGACATTTTGAGGCGATTTTGAAATCCGCTGATGCGGATCCAGCAGTAGGTTGATCAGTTGGTTTGTTTGTTTTTTGTTTTTAATTGCATAACAAATGCTATGGACCCGGATTCTGAAGAAAATCACAAGTCCGAAAGGCTTGAGTCCGAGTAAAAATGCATCAGAGTCCGTGACAAGTCCAAGTCCATTAAAATTGGATTTTTGACTCGGACTCGAGTCAGAGTCTGAACTCGAGTACCCCAAATTTGGGAAGTTGGGACATTATTACCAAAAAACATGAAAGTTATATTGGATAACTTTCAACATTAACACACATTGGGTCATTTTATTTTGTTATCACTGTACAATACACAATGTATTCCTATACTCACTGTGCATTTTCGGATTGAGAATCAGTTAGAGTCAGTTAGCTTTATATGGAGTTAGAATGAAAATAAGGTGCATTTCGAACTATTCTGAGACCAGAGCACACAGACAGCACACTGGAGGTGAAGTCGTATACTAAGTAGGGAGCAAGAGAGCAAGGGGACTTCCTAATAGCTCTCTATGCAGCTAAGTGCATTCGCTCCTCAAATCTGACTAAAAGTTCAGATTCAGGCTGCAGATCATGTTTGGGCCACTCTACATGTTTGGGAGACGTGGGACAATGGTAATCAGTACATAATTTCAGAATTCATCCTGCATCCAGAAAAGGCCAAATTTTATTTTAACATAGTTGCCAGTGATTGGATTTGATTGCTGGTCATTACTTTGAATAAGAATTATTTATTCAGCTTTACAGAAAATTAGCTGTAATGTCTGTAACGTCTCAAAAACATGAATAACTAACACTCCTGGAAACATAATAAACAATGTGATGAATTTTTTTTTCAATAGCTTGGTATTATTTCAAATTTCACAACTTAGTCCTGCTGTCCACATATGTGGACATACATTTTTATGAAAACTTTTTGCTCTAGATTTTTATTTTTTTGCTTGTTTCTTAGGTACTAGTTAGTACTAGTACTAGTTATATCAAAAAGGGAAATGGAAAATCTCCTGAGTCTCTGGAGGTTAAAGACACCTAACATAAAGTGGGTCCAACCATTTTTTAAATCAGAAGTGGATTGGTAGCAATACTAGTGAATAGACTCTTGATGTCAAAAGAGTTTAAGAGAACTTACAAAGAGCACCAGTACATTCATGAGCCGGTCAATGCTGGTCCTCTTAAAGGTGCTTTTCCCACAGTTTTGCATCAACTTGGTCTCAGGACCTGAAGGAATTACATATATCTTAACCACAACAGTCTTCATTAGGGAAAGCAAACCACAATATTGAACAGAATATAGACAATCATATTGGGTCTAGTCAGGGTCTAGTCAATTTAGTCTATAGATTGGCACATTATCTGTACTAATACAAAAGACAAATTGAACTGGGACATCAAGCAGCTCCAGAACCCATAGTGGTAAGTTCACCCTTACATCGATCTGAATTTATTACCTGCAAACAGCACCATGCCAAAGCACCAGTCTGTGTTTCTGAGTGTGCAGCCCCTCAGCAACACTCGTTCATTGTCCAATGAGTGTTTCTGTGTGCCGGAAGTCAGCGTGCCCGTAAAGCGATCCAGACGATTATTAGGAGGCTCACAACACACCTCCCCTAAAGAAAGACACAGACCAGTCCAGAGGAAAATGTTATGGCTGAGACTGGTTGCTCCACTAAGGAGTCATAATGGAGTTCTCAGTTATGTTTCATTTACGTATACATTCATATAGTATTCTACAGTGACTGAAGTTTCTTCTCTAATTACGAAATTAAAAACCATAACAAATTTACACTCACTGAGCACTTTTTAGGAACACTTGAACACCTACATTTGCATGTGATTATCTAATCAGGCAATTGTGTGGCAGCAGTGCAATGCATAAAATCATCCAGATATGGGTCAGGAGCTTCTGTTAATGTTCACGCACAATGGTCTCTAGAGCAGAGCTGCTCAAACTTTTCATGTAAAGGGCAAAAATCAAAAATCAAACTTGATTGAGGGCTGTGGGCCGAAAGTAAACATTACATTATAACAAACTCAGAGCCTGAAATTCATTTCTGAAAATGGGGGGTTGGGGAGGAATTCTCCCCTTAAATGGCTCATATGGGGGCATTATGACTCTGTCATCCTTTTATGTCAAATACTTTAAATAATTTTAAAATGCCATGTTTCAATAATTACGAAGTTGCATGATCTCTAAATTGCATAATGTAAATTGTTACTGAAACAAAACTTTTTCTCATTCACATATTTCCAAATATTGTGGCTATTAAATTACCAGCCTACAAAACTAATGCACTGACAGAGAGGAGGAGATGACAGCATTTCTCCAGATTTGGAATGAGGAGCTTATAAAAAAATTAGCAATTCATGCCAATTGAATAAAACAAAAGCAAAAATAAACATTTAACAATAAACCTCAGAGATATGATTAAAAAAATGTACTGTAAAATTATTATTGTATCATTAATAACATTATATTTAACATCAAGGCAATTTAACACATCCAGATGTTATTTCTGCTAATATTATTATTAACTACATTGTAGAATTTTATCATTTTTGCGTGTGAGCACGACACCGAAGGGTGAGATCTGGAGTGCCCACCTGTGCGCGTTTATGGTGTGAGCTTCCACTAATGACATCTGCACAACAGACAGCATGAAATGTTCAGCAAAAATTCAAATTAAGATTGCGATGTATGTATTTGGAACTTTATCAGATTGCAGGGGAATCTTTTGCCCAGAACCCCCATTCATTTATGACACTGGATGGAAATAGAGATGGAGATAAAAGATGTAACAGGTATATAAGTGTCTCTCTTTACCATGCAGCTGGTACATTAAACAAAGCATTTTTGCTATGTCTGCCTTTCTTGCAAATGTCAAGATATGATGATTATAAGTAGGGGTGATATAGTTTTATTGCGTCGCTTGCTTACGGAGACATGGTATAATGCCATTTGCATGTGGAATTAACAGGTTTAGAAAGGTTTATACATCTGTAACATCTTAAGTTCAGTAAATACGTGACACAGCGTGCGCTCACACACAACATTTAACAAGCGCACAAATGTGCAGCTGACAGCTGCAAGAGAGAGAAATAGGGAGAGACAGAGTGGATTTACTCGTGTAGCTTCTGGAATTTTATTGATTTGATTTTTATTCTGTATCTATTGGTTTACTAATTCGCAGCTGCACTGTAAAGTGAATAAAAGTGTCCGGGAATTATCTGCATTATTAAAATTGTGCACAATACCGACAATCCTGCGCAAAATTTCAGGCCATGCAAACTGTATTATATAAAAATATGAACGTTTCCCTGGTTCTCCTCCTAATTAATTTCATTATACAATAAAAAAAGAAACATTTCTCTGCAATCTGCTAAATTAATTCAATGAAAAGCTGAATCAATACGACAATGCGGAACAAATCAAAGGTTATCACGGCCAACTTTTGCCCTGTTTTGGGCATCTCTGCTCTAGAGTTTACTCAGAATGGTACCAAAAACAAATAAAATACAGTGAGCAGCAGTTCTGCAGACGGAAACTAGTTCGAGCTGACAGAATGGCTACGGTAACTCAGATAACCACTCTGTACAATTGTAGTGAGCAGAATAGCATCTCAGAATAGCATCTCACAACACATCCAACCATGAGGCGGATGGGCTACAGCAGCAGAAGATCACGTCTGGCACATTATTAGGACCATAGTGTTCCTAATAAAGTGCTCAGTGAGTGTATAATGAAATTAAAGATAGATTCGGGGTAGAGGAGAGATGCCAGAACAATTATTTGAGTGAGTTGAGGTCAATGATTGTTTACAGTATAAACACTCATAGCTGTGATTGCTGTGATTTTGGACATGCCCTCCCCCTCTGGCACACCATTAAAGTGACAAACTGAGACAAATTACAAAAAAAACCTTTTCTTTTTTATAGTATTACACATTCCTTGGAATAGCATTTCATGCATGTTTTTCTTTTTCAGAAGGAACAGTCTGCGACTCAGTCAAAAAAGATGCTAACACTTTTATTAGATATACTGTATACAAGTATATGTGAATCTAGGCCAAACATGCAGTAAATATAACACAAACATTTATGACTAAATTTGAAAACATACAAATAAACACAACTTTTTAAGGACACAGATGCAGCAAAACAAAGTGTGTGGTTATACAAGTAAAGTTGTAATTATAAGTTTGTAAGAGGGTATGCAGACCTTTCTCTGTGTATATTTACTGTCACAGTATGTTTTAAAAGCATGCTTATACATTTTGCAAATAAATTGGGAAATCCAGAGTAAAGAATTCTTACCATTGAATGCAGCCAAAGCCTCTAAATTGTCTCCCATGTCTCCTGTTACAGTCAGAGACTGTTTCACCTTCAGGTTGGTTTCTCTGTGGAAAAGAGACATGGAGAACAAATATACATGAGATCACAGAAATGCAAGAGTAGCAGCGAGTATTCCAATTGGCTATGGGCAGAAAAAAGGCAGGAGTGGGTCTGCTTCATAAAACACAAATGTATCAAATAAACTAAAGCATCACTCTCTCTCACCCATCTAGCTCTGCAGTCTCAATGTAGACCAAGTTAAGAGGTTCACTGCTGGAAAACAGTAGCAGATCTGCCTTTGAAAGAAGGAAATAGAGACAATGTGACACTCAGCATATTCTGTTTTATTCCAATGTTAAGTCACTTCTTTAAGTGCCTTACTGTTACAAACTGGTTGTTTTCCAGCTTGATGATATCACCAACTTGCACATTCATCCATTTCTCGCTTATCAGTCTAGAGAGAGAGAGAGAGAGAGAGAGAGAGAGAGAGAGAGAGAGAGAGAAGAGAAAAAGAAGTCATCATGTCAAGCACATAAATCATCTTTCTGATTTCAACACATTGCAACACTGAGGGTAGGTGCATCATGTGTTTCTATTTAACTCATTAAGTTATGACTTGACTTATGAATGTACATTCTTACTGGAATTGATAATGACATGCTTAGGAATTTGATGAGGACACAAAAGGACAATTTTAAAACAACTAATTGTTTACACCATTCCAGTAGCTATAAAAAGTGTGTATGTGAGTATGTGTGTTTCAGTTGCCGTTATTAGAACTATGACACATGAATACAGGTCAGAACAACAGGAAGAACCCTTCTATGTGTCTGCAGATGCTTCATGTTAGGACTGACTTGTTTGATTTGTAGTATTTAGTGAAAAATTTCATCTTAATCCAAGGATATAATAGTTTTACATTTTTAATTTAGTTTCAATTTTCATTTTTCACTCCAATTTAGTTTCAGTTTGGTTTATCAGTTATGTGTTAGTTTTAGTTTTGTTTGTTAGGAGACAAGACTACTTCAGACTACTTTTAACATCGGTTACTATTAAAATATGAACTGATCAGAAATTCACACGGCACCCCAGGATGTGTTCTCGCTTGCTAATGCAATGAGGTCTATTATCGTTGTCTTGTGCCATCTTCATGTTACGGTAATGCGGGTTTAAAGGTAAAAACATAACGCAACAAAACCAAAAAATTTATATTTTTTTGTTTCAGATCCATGAAAATGTATTTTAGTTTCAGTTTTTCCAATTATGCTATATTTTATTTTTATTTTCTGAATTTTTAATTTTTTATTTTTTTACATTTAGTTTTCCTTCATCAATAATCTGCTGTAATATAATATACTGATTTTCAATTAAAATAATTACTTTTAAAGGTGCACTCAGTAATTTTTCCATCATTAAATAAGTTTAACTCCTAAAGACAAGAATTGTAATTTTGCAATATATGTAGGAAATCATGACTACTCACAATAAAATGAAGACTCCTGTCATGTCAGTAACCTTATAAAAGCCGTTTTATTCTACATGGAGAGGGTCCGCACATGTGGCTGCCATGATAGAATCACATGACCTGCCAAATACTTCTCGCTTAATCTCAGTAACCGTCCTGTTATTTGACATTTTCACTCATTGATTAATCATGGCTGACTGTGAATACTTAATTTCTACAACGGCATCTGAAACTGAAAACTACTGATTTTAAATGATGCTGCATCCAAGCCGCTAGATGTCAGTGTCCAAGATGACACAAAGACAAAAGTTACTGAGTCACCTTTAAGCACATTACTTGCACTAAAGTAATAATAAGTAATAATGTATAATCCATTTAAAATATTAATTAGTATGTATGTCTGTTAACGTTTCTGCGACAGCTGAAGTGTGCGCGACAATGATTGAGGAGGAAATATAGACATTTTTATTTGAACGGAAAACCAAAATCTTTTCTAGGAATAGTGATTTAGAAAGTAACTTAAAAGTAAAATAATTAGTAATGTGATTACGTTTTAGATGAAGTAATCAGTAAAGTAATCTGATTACATTAAAAAAGTCATTAGTAATTTGCAGTGGATTACTTATTTTGAGTAATTTATCCAACACTGTCCTATAACGCATGGGATAAACGCAAAATAAAAAAAGAAGGAAAAATCAAGTATTTTCTCAAGCCTCATTTTAGCATTTGATTGCTGACATATCCTTTAAAAATGTTTTGAAGATTTCACTCAGATGCCCTCCTCTTGTTGATAAACCATTGAACTCTAATTTGAATTTACAGTACTGTAAATATTGCAGCCACTCACTTTCCATTTATGAGCACATCCACCTTACGGTTATTCACTTGCCTGTCACTTCTGTGGCGATTCTACAAATAAATGAAAGGACAAAAAAGATTGGAAAAAATATTGAAGGAAAAGAGACCCAATAAAACTCACTGAAAGGCCAAAACTTAAGCAAAAGAAGAGATATAAAAGAAGCAAGGAAAGATACATGATAATTCATAGAGGTGAAGAGAGGCCCGTCTTTAAAAGCATAGTTCACTCCAAAACTTAAATTCTGTCATCGTTTACTTGTTCTTGTTGTTCCAAACTAGTATGGCTTTCTTTCTTCTGTGGAACACAAAATATGTTATGCAAAACGTTAACCTCTGTCACCATTCACTTTTATTCCACATTTTCTCCATACAGGGAAAGTGAATGGTGACGAGGCTGTCATTTTACCTAACATTTTTTTAGTTTCCAAAGAAAAAAAGAAGTCATATGGGTTTGGAAAAACAAGAGAATGAGTAAACGATGAAAGGATTTTCATTTTAGGTCTGCTGTTTTCAAAAACAGGCTCATCCCAGTTTTATGAATGGAGAATTTGAGGGAGAAGAAGACAGGGAGGAGTGGAGGAGTGAGGGTGTGTGCTGCTCTTAGATTCCCTTCACTCCCCTTCAGCAGGAACATAAGGACTATTGTACTCTGTTGAGGCTGAGGTTGCTCCCGTTCACTTGATTATATTTTCCAGTCCACCGCTGACAAATTCAGACCCATAACCTTTCACTTAATCAGTTTTATGCATTAAATGTGCCAAAGTAAAGGCCATATAAATTAGACTTGTGCTTAGGCTTTTGGGAAAATGCTGTTACTCTTAGGTAAATGTCATTTACTCTCTTAAGATTCACAACCAGATGGAGGGAAACCAGATTCGTCTCAGTTTCAGTTCTGGCTGAGTGTTCTGCAGTTCTCTGGAAAACAGTGGGACAGCAAAAAGTGTGGGAGTCCCACTGTAGTCTGATTTCAACAGTAAGAGCTAAATGCTTTATGCTTCAGTATTACATTGTTATGAGCCACAATTCATCTGCTTCTGCAAGGCAAAATATTAAAAGACAAAACTGTCAAGGGGCAGTTTTCACCTAGGACGGGACAAAAGAAAGTAATATGAAAAGTTTTGAGAACTTTGTTGCATTCAGTCTCATATTTGTACTTACAATATCATCAATTGCATCTTTGGCTGCAGTCACTGTCAGTACCAATGCCAGAGGGAAAACAGTGGTGAACCACGGCAGAGAGGAAATAGCAGGAATAACCTACAACACATGACATATACACATTTTAAATATAATTTACATTTACATTGCAGACGCTTTTGTCCAAAGTGATTTACAGTGCACTTATTAAAGGGACAATCGCCCCGGAGCAATCTTGATTTAAGTGCCTTGCTCAAGGACACAATGGTGGTGGCTGTGGAGATTGAACCGGCAACCTTCTGCTTACCAGTTCTGTGCTTTAGCCCACTACGCCACCCCCACTAACCCAAAAATAGTAAAAAAATTATTATTTAGCAATTTAGGAAGTGTGGGCCGTGATGTGGTGCATGATACAAGAAGCCAGGGTCATGTTTTGGTTACATTCTCAGCAAAATGCATGACTAAAGTAAAAACAGGAATCTCCCATCCCACAACTCATTTTCTTTGTCTCGGACAGATCTCAATTCTAAATTAGTATAAAATGACTGAATAACTTGATAATTTTATAAATAAGAACTATTGTGGATTATTGTACTATGGTATACTCATTTCAGAGCTCCCCTGAGTAAAATAGGATTTTACGCACCTGTAGGGTGAGCAGGAAGAGGAAGTAGGCATTGGCGATTCTCTGGAACTGCTCAAACAGGTTGAGGGGCAGAAAGGTGAATAGGTTGTATTTGGAGGTCTTGATGGCATTGGTCTATGGAAAGAAAAGAAAGAGATGTTGGATATTAATACCATATGGTTATTGAAAACTGTTGTGTAGACATCTCAGGAAATGTTAACATATCATAAGTGGAATGTGGTTTTGCTTCATTTTTACAAATGCTTTATATCATTTTCTGATGCATTTATTAATAAAAATGTTGCTTCTCTAAATCTCATAAATGAACAATATGAAAAAGCAATCTCACATAACTAATAATCTGTGTTCAAGTTCTTTAAACGGAACATAAAAACAGAAAAATTAAAAATTAAACACTGATAGTGGTTGTGATCTGTGAAGATGAAATTGTCTGGGTATTAAAATGTCACGTGACACATTCAGTCATCTATAACATCTGAAAAAATCATTATTGATGGCTTGGATTTTCTTTACTGGATCAAACTGATTTGATACTCACAGCATATTTAAAGGATAAGTTAAATTCTCTGTCATTTGCTCTGATTTTCCTCTCCACTTCTAGAAAAAAATAAAGAGAGAGAGGAGCGAGTTAAACAACAAATAATTTGAAACAATGAATCAATAATTTCAGTTCAATTTCAGTCATTTAATTTCTAAATGCTGTTATATTTTCCATGGACACAAAAGAACATTTTTTTTAAAGAATCTTTACACAGGGGTCCTGAGTAGCTGGGTAGAGTAATGTCTTGAAAAATAAAGTTATTCCTTGGTATAGCTCAGCGTGTAAAGACGTTGACTACCAGCCCTGGAGTTGCAAGTTTGATTAGGGTGTGCTGAGTGACTCTAGCCAGGTCTCCTAAGCAACCAAATTGGCCTGTTGTGACAATTTTTATATTTGGGTTATCTATTGCTTTAAGGTTAGGTTGGGGTAAAAACTCCTAACCAAACTCCTGTATGTCAAACATTTCAAAATGTGTGAAAAGAAATTGATTTATTTCTCTCTTTTTCTAAAGCAAACAGAAGGTGATGAAGTGCATCTACCTTTCTCTTTCCTCCGTGTCCAGTCTAAGCCAAAGAATGACATGGCTTCCTTTTTCTCAAAGAGTATTCATAATTTCTCTGAAAAGAAAACATAAAACATCAGAAATTAAAAAGGGCAAAAATTCCATAGAACATGAAAAAAAAAGCCATTTAACAAAATGCAAGCCAAAAACGCCCCTGTAGTGAATTCCTCTGGGTTTTTGGTTTTTATATATTTCATAATATTACATTTTAAGCCTAGGGCTGATCTTGTGTATTATTTCTAGTTACTATTGTATTGCTGTATGATGATTTGAGTATATATTAAACATTATTCAAATAAAAAAACATTGTTCAGACTGAAAATTCATATAAATTGATTCAACCTAAGTAAATGAGTGACATGCCAAGTTAAAATTATGCACATCTGTGGCACCCCCTTTTTTGAACATATAAACACACACACACACACACACACACACACACACACACACACACACACAGACATTCAGAGTTTCCAAGTTTAGGAAACAGCACTTATGAAACCCGCCCATTGGACAGGATTCCAGAGTGACTTCAGCACAAGTGTTAATTATAGAAACCACAAGTGAGTTTAAGAAGGTGTGTTTTAAAAGGGCACTCTGCATCAGGAGGCACCTCTGGAAGAGCTGTTTTCCACTGCGGTCACAGCTTGGTTAGCTTGTCCAAATCACTGGAAAATAACTAGCCATTTTGAAAACCAAGAATAAATATTTAAGGGGTTACAAATTAGTATACATGTCCTACTTTGGATCAATTTGAAAACTTAAAGGGACAGTTCACCTAAAAACTAGAATAAATAGCTCTTCATGCCACTCCGAACCTACAGTATATGACTTACTTTCTTCCATAGAATACAAAAGGAGATATTCTGTAGAATCTGCCCTTTTTTTATATCTTTGACAGTGACCAGAAGGACAAAAAAGCACCACCACAAAATAGTCCATACAATTTATGATGATTTGGATACTATGGTTGAGGGAAGTACTATCAGCGATAAACATTTACAATTTTGGTCTGTTCCTTAAATAAAGACACTGTATGGCTTAAGAAACCTTGAAATAAAATGCACAAATTGAATGGACTATATTTACGGCACTCTTGTTTGGTGCTTGACAGCCCCAGGTCACTCTATGAACTCAACATATGGAGGAAGGAAGAGGAGGAGGAAAACCTTCCTTAATCATGGCAATTTGTCATACGGTATGTCTGTATCAAATGAGGTCAAATGGTACATGGAGAGCTTGAAAGGCAGAATCAGAGAAATAAAGGAGCAACTGAATGAAACCAACTGAAATACCGGATGGGGAAAAAAAAGAGTTGTGAGACCAATCACAACCACAATAACAAATATGGGGGGTTCTGGGTGGCAAAATTCTCAAAAACTAACCATAAACCACACACACACATACACAGAAACCACATATGCAGATGTTTAGAAGTGCATGCTTAAAACACACATACCTAAATAAAGTCGTTTGTACTGCCACCACAGCATGTTTAAAATATCATCTCAATGTAGCACAATAGTAGTCACTCTACAGTATACTATATATACACACAAAAGAAATAAGCACTAGGCCTGTATGTGTGATGTGCATGCCTTTGAGTGACTGATTGGTGTGAAAAATAATAACACTCTTTCACTCCTAACTAACACATCAGAATCAGAATGAGCTTTAATTGCCAAGTATGCTTACACATTCTAGGAATTTGTCTTGGTGACAGGAGCTTCCAGTGTACAACAATACAAACAACACCAAAAACAGCAGCAAGACATAGATAATTAAAAACAAAAAAAAGACTAAAAATAAATAATTATACATATACGTACATACACTCACCATCATACATACCCACATACACACACGTAGTGCAAATCTATTACAATCAAACACTTTTAACCCCATTTAGCTAGTTTCTGATTTTGCTCTGACACATAAATACGGGTGGAAAAAAACAGGGTAATATTTTGTATTACATAAAGTCTTGTATCCTTACAAATCAGTCACATCATTTACAGAGGTTGCACCAATACTCAGCATTCAATAGTCTGACCTTCCTCTATGGAGGAAAATACAATGCCTGGCAATTTTACAAACACTGTCTGGAGTCTATGAGTGAAAATGACTGGCACATGTGTTTATGAGTTTTCAGAGGGGCTATTGTGTGCTCTCCTGTTCTCCACCTTTCCATCTGACACAAAGCCAAACAACTTTTGTAACCTCCTTTTTTTCTTTCCCATGTTCTTGTGTGAAGTGATGATAACCTCACCTTCATTCTGTTAAAACATAAAGATGAGTGTATGTGTGTCAGACTGTTATCTGAAAAAATATATGAGAAATATGTGGGAAAACTGAGTGAAATCCGCCATCTTTGTTCGTGTTTAGGGAGGTATAGGCCTATAGGCAATGCTGCTGAGCTTGGTGTGGTGTCTTAGAATACTTGATATGCTTGTGTGTATGCTGGCATGCTCTGGTCACTATTGTTCCATCTACAGACCACTTCAGATAATCTACAGTGCCATGAGGAGCATTTGAAACTTACTATGACTGTACATTTAGCAGAATGGGGGAAATATTGTGATTGCATTGTTGTAAATTAACTGCTGACAGCTCATACAATAGAAGGAAATGCTCACAAAAACAAGCATGCACTTGTAGGCTAGGCCTGAAATGGGAAAGCTAAAAGATAAGCAACAGAAAACACAACAAATCATTAAAAAAAAAAAAACCCCGGAAACAATGAACATTCAGATACACACACACAAACACACACACACACACACACACACACACAAAAAATCCATATAGGCTATTATATAACATTCAGACATATTTTTCAACATAAGTCTGTAAGTTCCAAAGTCTTTAACGGGTCAGTTTGGAATTCAGAATGCAACACTTGCAGCTTTCCACTTGCCCCTCAGGATAGTCTGAAACATGCATTGACTTGCAGCAAGATTCTTCAGAAATGCAGTATTTGTCTACCAAGTCACTCAGTAAAGCCACAAGCTTAAAGTTTAACCTAAATACTACTAAAGCTGGTCTCTTTTCCATATTTTGGAAACCACGTGTCCCTTTTTAGTGATGAAACATCATGTCATGAACAAGATAAGACAGAAACTAACAGAATAGGAAGTACACTTTCTCTGAGTGAAGCTTTAGGTTTGTGTTTAGGGAAGTGTCACTCAGACAAGCAAAACTCATCCACAGAGCTGCAGGAGGGCTGACAGAGCTACTGGCTATATAATTACGAATCAAGACAGCAGAGAGCAAAGACAGTTAGATGGTTAGTGAAGGAATGTTGTCTTAAACCAGTTCTTTCCAAGCAAAACACACAAATAAACACAAGCGCTCATCCAAAACTAATACACTGGGTACTCTCAAGAACCTCTAGTTAGAGATTAAAGACTAAAAGTGTCATCTGTATTTGTGGTTGACCGATATGGGTGTCTAAATGGCCAATGCAGATATCTTGAGCATGGTTGCTGGTGGCCAATGTAATTTGCGATAAATAATACAATTTAAGGACCGAGAAGTACAGAATTCCTGATATGAACACTTATTTAACAGAAAGCATTTATTATTCACTGACAAGGCTGTCAGTAGATAAGTACACAAAGGGGATCAACTTTTATTTATCAACCGAGAGGACACAATAACCTATAACCAATAACAATAACCAAAAAATGACCTATTTATGGTCCATTACTAATCTCTACGAAACCCACCCATTAGCAAAACCTCTTGCAAATGTCGTTAGCTGAAGGTAACAGAAGTTAAGGGAGTGTAAGGGATCTCCTCTTTGGGGTGCTGTTCCCCTCCAGACCTCGCCTTGAGCCTCTCCACTCCTGTAGATGCCACCTACGCCCCTAACCCGGTTCAACCCCCTGCTCGTTTACCCTCACTCCCTTCACCTGTGTCTAGGCCTATATAAGTCTGTTTGTTCCCTGCTTATGTGTTCAGTCTTGAGCCTTTGTACCCTGTGCCTTGAGTGACCAACTCTGTAGCTAAGTGTTTTCTTGTTATACCTTTTGACCCTTGTGTCTATTTTATTTCTCTGTTTTGTGAAAGCTCAGCTTTCCTTGTTTATTTGTACTTTGCATATTTACCAAGTAAAGACTATATTTAAGATATTATATAAGTGGTAAGACACCTGACACTAGAGCATGGCTGACCCGGGTTCGATCCCCACCTACGGCAGCCTCGTCACAGGGAGGCCCTGTTACAGTGGGATTTCACCATTCTTTCAGCTTTACTCAGGGTGTGGAGGAAACTGAGTCAGCCTGAGATGGACATCATGAGGAACCATGCTGAAGCTCAAAAAGATCGGCAGATCTCAGAGTATGGCTTTTGAAACTCCGTATGTGTACTCAAGATTAAAGTACGTCAACAGCGTATAAGAGTCTGATTCCATATTCGTACATCACGTTAAGTGGCGGTTCTTGACCATTTGAACTGAGGGGGCCAAGCTGGGGCCGGGTGTACTTGTAGGAGGGAAACTGCATTATATCTTAAATGTCCTATATACAAGTATAAAACATTTGTTTATTTAATATTTGCTAAAATAATGCAATTTTTTTTTTTTAGAAGACCGCCAAAGATTTACCAATAAAATTTAATTAAAGATTATGTAAATTTATGAGCACAGAGGCTCAGTAGAAATATTTGAGCCATGTTGTTCTTTAGAATGACCAATGTGTTCAAATGATTGAGTAAAAATGAATACCACATCAATATTTTAGGTTACAGTTTGAGTATAAACAATGTGTACAGGTCTTGTAAATGGTCACCATTTTTTTTAAGATCGTTGCCATTTTTAAGCACATTTTTTACTTCACTGGTTCATTGTAAATGGTTCTGCAGTGTGACAGAGGAATATTTAAAAGTTCAAATATTATTCCATGCAGTAGGCTATCCCAGTTACTATGAGGTTATAAAAGCTGCATGCATTATTATACAAAATTAGAAAATGTTTACAAAGATGCTGTTGCCAGTGCATACCCAGTACGTCATTAATAGGACATCTGTTAAGGGTGGTTGCCAGGGAATTGTAATGCCGTTGTTGAGGAGTTCCATGTGGTTTTTAATGCACTGCTATGCCTAAGCAAGCATCACAAATAATGAGATGCTTAAGAAGCTCTGTGCTTTTACTGTTAGCTTGTGATAATTTCTTAACCTTTAGCAACATCACTATATTTAGCACAAAGGATTTCAAGGAACATGTTACTTCTTTTTGCTTTATCTGCAATTTCCCTCATGGGATTAATAAGGTGAACATTTAAACTTCCTTATACGTTATTGGTATGGTACGGAAGTGTAAAGAATTTAAATTATTTCCTAAAAAAATTCACAGATGATGGGAAAACTTGAAATATGAACAACCTCAATTTGAGATTCAGTTTGCCTGAGGGCCAGCTACCAATTAAACCATGACATCTTTAAAAAAATAGATAGTATAGTAAGGCATCAAATCAATAAATCCTGACTACATGGAAAATCCATAAGGCCAGAGCAGATAAAGACTAAATAATTTATAAAAATCTTTACAACGGTGCTTAGGTAATAGCAAAAGAGGGAGAGAATGATGGCCTCTCATTTTTACCAGATAAAGGCATGTCAATTCTAATGACCATTTAATTATTTATCCATTAACAATAACGGTCTGTCAGAAAGATAATCATATCTGATCAAACAGAGCCTGCTGTGTGTTGTCACTGCATTATTTATCTGCTGTATTTGACAATAAAGAGTTATATGGGCCACCAATGGAACTCAGGGTCATGCTACAGTCACAGATATAAACAAAGCGATCACACGCATTACACAGCACTGAGAGTCAGTGACAAACTCAATACCTGAAAAGAACCAGACCTCAAACTGTCCCAAACAAACTGTTCATGGTCTTTGACTTTTATAATTTCAAAAAACTATAGAGCTAACCCAAGAACATTACAAAGCAAAAAATGGTTCTTTATAGACACAGGTGCTGCAAAGAACTCTTTAGTTAAAGAAAAAAAAAACTTTTGTGACAATAGTCTTATGATTATAACTAAGTGTTTTCTTGTAATTGGTCCCTTGTTTTAAAAATGTTTAGGAGTGTCGTGGAAGATTTGAACATAATTTGCAAAAATTTGTCGGTGGTGCTTGCCATGCAAAGTTCTCATATATTCATCAGGTCACAAGGTGGTTAGAATAATATAGAAGCTTTAACAGAATTAACACATTGTGAGTTTTCTGTAGATACATCTGCTAATATCTGATGGTCTTAAATGAATAGGATCGACAGCTTTAGTCTAGATTCCCTTTCATTGTATGGAAAAAAGATGCACTGAAAGTCAATGGTGACTGAGACTAGCATACTGCCTAACATGTATTTGTTCCATGGAAGAAAGCAAGCCATGAAAATTTGGAACAGCATGAGGGCGAGTACATGACAAAAATTTCATTTTTGGGCAAACCATCGCTTAATTTCTGACATAAGCACATAAAGATGCCAAACTGTTTAAGAGCTGTCATAGATAAATGCACAAACATCCTGACACAGGCTTGCTCCAAAAAATTAGCTCCACTTTGAAGAGTGATTAATGCTACGCCCCCCCAGACTAAGAAGACAGATGTGAAAAGGTAATTGTTGCAAATATATTTCTTTTAAAATTAAGAGTACAGGGAAGGGAGTATATTTAAATGTTATCACTATTGCTGCTTTCAAAAA
This sequence comes from Moxostoma hubbsi, assembly GCA_032164185.1. Taxonomy (NCBI): domain Eukaryota; kingdom Metazoa; phylum Chordata; class Actinopteri; order Cypriniformes; family Catostomidae; genus Moxostoma; species Moxostoma hubbsi. The sequence continues at coordinate 11,428,861 of JAVLUX010000215.1, forward strand.
TAAGCTGGGTCATCAAGTCACAAGTTATTCATCTTAAAGGGATAGTTAACCCAAATCTGTATGACTTCATTCTGTGGGACACAAAAAAGCCTCAGTAACCATTTACATCAATTGCATTTTTTTTTTTCACACAGTGAAAGTGAATGGTGACTGAGCCTAAGATTCTGGACTAACATCTCCTTTTGTGTTCCACAGAAGAAAGTCATACAGGTTTGGAACAACATTAAGGTGAGTAAATGATACATATTCATTTTTGAGTGAACTATATATGTAAGGGTATCACTTCATTGTTTTCATAAAACAGCAGTGGTTTAGAAAAAAGTTCTTACCTGGAGTTACAGTACATTCGCACAGTTAATCTCTCATACAGCTGAAATTTGGGCGTGTGAAAAAGTTGTAGTCCAACAGAATGCAAATTTCCAAACACCTAAACTTTCTGTCTATCGAGACACCTACTGTTGAGAATGCAAATGTCACAAAAAAACTCTCCCTTGGCTATGTATCAACATGAACCGCTCACTCTTTCCACCTCCTTTTCAAAACTCCGCTGAGATACGGGGGATTATGAACAACCTTTTCACACTCACACACGCTATCTCACTTCCTGTGTTTTTCTGGGTTGTCTTCTGATTCACCCCTCCTGATATTGACCTCGGTGATACCCATAACCTGTAGCCTCTAGATTCTTACCATAAGGGTTCTTCGATGACACCGCGTATGTATAGATCTAGTGAGTAATCCAGCCAACTCCTTACTACAACCAGAGATCACCAGAAGTTAGCTAAAGTCTCCTCCTCTTTGTCTCATTTTCTCTTTCTCCTCCTACTTTCTCTTGCTTCTCAGTCTTCCATCTGCTCTCACTTTGTGTTGATGGGCATCGGGGTGTGCAGACGTTCAGTGTAGACTCATTCACACACCCAAAATAAACAAGGAAGAGGAGCAGGCAACTTAGACACTGTCTTCTGTGTGTTAAGCTTTTTTTCTCTACTCTTGTGAATCTTTATCTGTTTGAGGTCAGCTTTACTTGCTGTCTTTCTGTGTAGCAAACTTTGTTAGACTCTGTCAAACCTTTGTTTGAAAGACCACACATCTCCCCCTCTCACACACTTCTAAAGTATCGATTTCCTGCATGCCTAAAAAGGAAGCAACCCTTTTTTCTTCTCATTCCTCAAGTCTGACAGAGAACAGCAAAACTGAGCATGTTCACTATGACCACAAGACCACAGGACACACACACACACACACACACACACACAGACACATTGAGTTTCCATGTTTTATGGGTACTTTCCATAGACATAATGATTTTTATACTGTACAATCTATCCCCTAACCCTACCCCTAAACCTAACCCTCACCTAAAACTTTCTGCATTTTTACATTTTCAATAAACATAATTTAGTATGATTTATACACACACACACACATAGAGATAGAGAGAGAGAGAAAGAGAGAGTGAGAGAGCGAGAGGGAGACATAATAGGTAGATGTTCCCCGTCTGTCGCTCACTTCGACGTTGTGTTAAAGAAGCGACACTAGGGGTCTCTCTTGAATGCCGAATATGCCTCTGATCTATGAAAAAAGGCCAATGAGAAGTTAGCAGACAGTATTTGCCTACCCCGCCCCCGGACATATGGGTATAAAGGCTAGGAAATACATCTAGTTCATTCAGAAATTTTCTTCGGAGCCGATGGTCGTGTATGCAGTGAGCTGCGAGTCGCACACCTGTTCCTCGTCCTCTGAGCTGATTCTGCTGTTGGATCTACGGCGCACTTCAGCGGCTTTCTCCTTCTCTGTATGGCAGTGCAGTTTGCCCCTGGGCGCTTCGACAGCGCAGTTAAAAGGGTTATTTTCTCTAAAAGAGTTAGTTTCTCTAAAAGAGCAAATACACAGCTGGCGTTGAACATCCTTTTCAGGATGCGTCTTATTAAAGACGTCTTTTCCGCCTCTGTGTAGTTTCTGGATGTGGTTGATTTCTCCCCACCTCTGACGGTCATAAAAGCTGACTCGCGTGCCTGGGCTTCTGATGCTGATGACTCGCCTGGGCCGCCACCTTCGGGTCTGCTCGCCCAATCTGAGCCTGACGCACAGAGGTCCGCTATGCTTTCCCGGGCTACCGCGAGCACGAGTTGAGTAAGCCGTAAAGGGCACCTTTTACTGCCTGAAACCAGCTTCCTTGCTCCTCCACTCTCACTCACGCCCCCCATTTCACGGACCCCTTCGAGGACCCGGAAGGCTCCCAAGCAGTCCTGAGACACACGGTGGAGGGCCGGGAAGAGAACCTTAAGGTAAAGGTATTTTTTGCATGTTTTTCAATAATAGAGCAATTTCTTCTTTCTGGGTCACCTGGCCCACAAATGCCATTCTCACGGCACTCTGCAGCCACACCTTAACAGTCCCAGCACGCTGGACGCGGACCCTCCGTGCTCAGCCCCACGACTGTTGGGGGACGCCTCTACTGGACCTCCTCCTCAGTCACTAACCCGCCCCCTGCCGGGTGTGTGGAACAAGGTAAGTGCTTCGAGTCTTTTCTCAGCACCAGAGCCTCGGGACGCTCCTTTGTCTCCCAACGCCGCATTACCTGCTCCACCCCGCTGCGAAGCCCGCCGGGTATGTCAAAAATAGTCGTCCGATTAGTGCCCCTAGCATGGAGCTTGGATACGTGTCTTTCACTTCCCAATCAGTCACGCTGGCTGGCCAGGACCATCCGACTCGGTTACGCAATTCAGTTTGCCAGACTTCCGCCCCCCTTCGCGGGCGTCCACTTTACCGCAGTGAACTGTGAATATGCCAAATTCCTGCGTGTGGAAATCGTCTCTTACTGAAAGAGGCGATAGAGCCTGTCCCTCCAACCGAGATGAAGAAGGGTCCCTACAGCCTTTACTTCATCGTGCCCAAGAAAGGCAGCATCTTATGACCGATCTTGGACTTGCGAGTTTTCAACCGGGCCTTGCACAAACTCCTGTTCAAAATGCTCATGCAAGACACATACTAACTTGCATCTAGCATCTAGATTGGTTCGCAGCAGCATACCTGAAGGACGCGTACTTCCACGTCTCAATCTTGCCTTGACATCAACCCTCTCTAAGGCTCATGTTCGACGGCCAGGCGTATCAGTACAAGGTCCCCCCCTTTGGCATATCCCTGTCCCCTCATGTCTCTACGAAGGTCGTGGGAGCAGCCCTTGCCCCGCTTCGGGAAGCAGGCGTTCGTATACTCAACTTCCTCGATGACTGGCTCATCCTGGCCCACTCCCGAGAGTTACTGTGCGTCCACAGAGACCAGGTGTGCAGGCACCTCAGCCGTTTAGGGCCTCAGGTAAACCGGGAAAAGAGCTAGCTCGCCCCGGTTCAGAGTGTCTCTTTTCCCGGCGTGGAGTTAGAATCAGTCTCAATGTCAGCATGCCTCGCCAACGAGCACGCGCAGTCAGTGCTAAAATGACTAGCCTCTTTCAGGCCGGGCACGGAGGTCCCTTTAAAACCTTTCCAGAAGCTCCTGGGGCATATGACATCCTCCACGGCGGCCGCGCCACTGGGGTTGATACATATGAGACTGCTTCAGCACTGGCCACAGTCTCGCCCCCGCCTGCGTCCAAACGTCAAAACACTGGACAGACCTCTGCTTTCTGCGGACAGGAGTCCCCTTGCAGCAGGTGTCCCGATGCGTCCTGGCATGACCGATGCCTCCAAATTGGGTTCGGGCACCGTGTGCAACAGGCACACAGCCGCGGGCCGTTGGAAAGGGGCCCCGCTGCACTGGCACATCGATTGCCTAGAGTTGCTGACTGTACAGGTGAAACTCGAAAAATTAGAATATCGTGCAAAAGTTCATTAATTTCAGTAATTCAACTTAAAAGGTGAAACTAATATATTATATAGACTCATTACAAGCAAAGTAAGATATTTCAAGCCTTTATTTGATATAATTTTTATGATTATGGCTTACAGCTTATGAAAACCCCAAATTCAGAATCTCAGAAAATTAGAATATTGTGAAAAGGTTCAGTATTGTAGGCTCAAAGTGTCACACTCTAAACAGCTAATTAATCCAAAACACCTGCAAAGGGTTCCTGAGCCTTTAAATGGTCTCTCAGTCTGGTTCAGTTGAATTCACAATCATGGGGAAGACTGCTGACCTGACAGTTGTGCAGAAAACCATCATTGACACCCTCCACAAGGAGGGAAAGCCTCAAAAGGTAATTGCAAAAGAAGTTGGATGTTCTCAAAGTGCTGTATCAAAGCACATTAATAGAAAGTTAAGTGGAAGGGAAAAGTGTGGAAGAAAAAGGTGCACCAGCAGCAGGGATGACCGTAGCCTGGAGAGGATTGTCAGGAAAAGGCCATTCAAATGTGTGGGGGAGTTTCACAAGGAGTGGACTGAGGCTGGAGTTACTGCATCAAGAGCCACCACACACAGACGGGTCCTGGACATGGGCTTCAAATGTCGTATTCCTCTTGTCAAGCCGCTCCTGAACAACAAACAACGTCAGAAGCGTCTCAAGCGCTCTCAAATTCCAAATTTGAGAGTAAATTTTGCATCTCATTTGGAAACCAAGGTCCCAGAATCTGGAGGAAGAATGGAGAGGCACACAATCCAAGATGCTTGAAGTCCAGTGTGAAGTTTCCACAGTCTGTGTTGGTTTGGGGAGCCATGTCATCGGCTGGTGTTGGTCCACTGTGCTTTATTAAGTCCAGAGTCAACGCAGCCATCTACCGGGACATTTTAGAGCACTTCATGCTTCCTTCAGCAGACAAGCTTTATGGAGATGCTGACTTCATTTTCCAGCAGGACTTGGCACCTGCCCACACTGCCAAAAGTACCAAAACCTGGTTCAATGACCATGGTATTACTGTGCTTGATTGGCCAGCAAACTCGCCTGACCTGAACCCCATAGAGAATCTATGGGGCATTGCCAAGAGAAAGATGAGAAACATGAGACCAAACAATGCAGAAGAGCTGAAGGCCGCTATTGAAGCATCTTGGTCTTCCATAACACCTCAGCAGTGCCACAGGCTGATAGCATCCATGCCACGCCGCATTGAGGCAGTAATTAATGCAAAAGGGGCCCAAACCAAGTACTGAGTACATATGCATGATTATACTTTTCAGAGGGCCGACATTTCTGTATTTAAAATCCTTTTTTTTTATTGATTTCATGTAATATTCTAATTTTCTGGGATTCTGAATTTGGGGTTTTCATAAGCTGTAAGCCATAATCATAAAAATTATATCAAATAAAGGCTTGAAATATCTTACTTTGCTTGTAATGAGTCTATATAATATATTAGTTTCACCTTTTAAGTTGAATTACTGAAATTAATGAACTTTTGCACGATATTCTAATTTTTCGAGTTTCACTTGTATTCTTTGCCCTGCGGAGGTTTCTCCCATTAGTTCGGGACAAACACGTCTTGGTCAGGTATGCCCGAACAGAGGCTCCCCTCGGGGCAGACACACTGGCACACAGCTGGCCCACGGGGCTGCGCAAGTACGCATTTCCCCCAGTGAGCCTTCTTGCACAGGTGCTGTGCAAGGTCAGGGAGGACGAGGAACATGTCACCCTAGTGGCTCCCTACTGGCCCACTTGGGCCTGGTTCTCGGACCTCGTACTCCTCACGACAGCCCCTCCCTGGCAAATTCCCCTGAGGAAAGTCCTTCTTTCTCAGGGGTGGGGCACGCTCTGGCATTCACACCCAGACCTCTGGAACCGCCACGTCTGGCCCCTGGATGGGACACGGAAGATCTAGCTGGTCTACCACCTGCCATCGTAGACATGATCAATCAAGCCAGAGCCCCTTCTATCAGGCAATTTTACGCCCTGAAGTGGCGCTTGTTCGCAGATTGGTGTTCTTCCTGGGCTGAAGACCCACAGAGGTGTCCTGAAGACAGTAATTTCAGTGTTCTGCCATGGCCAACGAAGAGCCTGGATCTCAATCCCATTGAGCACGTCTGGGATCTGTTGGATCAGAGGGTGAGGGATAGGGCCATTCCCCCCGAAATGTCCGGGAACTTGCAAGTGCCTTGGTGGTAGAGTGGGGTAACATCTCACAGCAAGGACTGGCAAATCTGGTGCAGTCCATGATAAGGAGATGCACTGCAGTACATAATGCAGCTGGTGGTCACACCAGATACTGACTGTTCATTTTGACCTTCTCTTTGTTCAGGGACCCATTATTCCATTTCTGTTAGTCACATGTCTGTGAAACTTTCACGTTCAGTTTATGTCTTAGTTGAATCTTTTTATGTTCACACAAATATTTACACATGTTAAGTTTGCTGATAATAAAAGCATGCTGAAAGTGATAGGATGTTTCTTTTTGTGCTGAATTTATATTTATAATTTCTATATTGTGTATATTGCATAAAAGAAAATCCAAAAATGGCTATGAAAGGTAAAGCTAGTTCTGAGAAAAAGTCTAGCATCATTTGTTTGCATCTGCCAGTTGGTTTTATATTTTGTTTCTCCTGCATTAACGTTCAGGCATTTGTAAGTGTGACTAAATTGTATAAATACTTTTAGAGGTCATTGCATTTTACAAAAGGAAAGGGTTACACAGATTACCTTATTGTGAACCCATTAAAAAAGAAAATAAATCCTATGTAACCATACTTTTATCCAAACTCCTAAAATATACACTCATACACATACTACCACACACACAAAGTAATTAAATAGTGTCCAATTCCCTGCTGATTTAAAGTAAACATTTATAAAAGCATTCATGCTTATCAGTGTTGATTATACTTGGAATAAACAATTCTCCATCTGTTGGAAAACCAAAATGATCAACAAAGCTAATGAAAATAAAATAAAAATACCTTGTTTATGGATTGATGACCTTAAACTGCCTCAAAAATGTGGAAGTGAGAAATTAGTTGAGCGAGACACACAAATTTAAAGGGTTAGTTCTCACAAAAATTAAAATTCTCTCATCATTTACTCACCCTCATGCCATCTGAGATGTGTATGCATATGACTTTCATTTGTCTGCAGAACATAAATTAAGATTTTTAGAAGACTATTTCAGCTCTTTATGTCCTTTCAATGGAGTGAATGGTGATCAGGCATTTGAAGCTCCAAAAATCATGTTAAGTCAGCATACAGTAAACAATCTTTTAGACTCAAGTGGTTTACTCAATGTCTTCTGAAGCAATCCAGTTGGTTTTGAGTTAGAATAGATCAAAATATAACTGCTTTTTCACTGCACATCTGGCCATTGCAGTCTCTAGGCATGATCATGATTTCAAACTTGATTACTTTTCCTAAAGATTGACGCATGCACAGAGTGCTAGATGGTGCTATAGAAAGTGTAATAAAGCTTTAAATCATGATCGCCAAGGAGACTGCTGTCAAGATGTACTGTGAATAAGGAGTTACATTTTGGTCTGTTCTCTCACAAAACCAACTGGATCGCTTCAGAAGACATTGATTAGACCACTGGAGTAAGATGGATTATGTTTATGCAGACTTTATCTTCTTATTGTAGCATCAAAAGATCTGGTCATCATTTACTTGCAGTGTATGGACCTACAGAACTCCTAAAAATCTTAATTTTTGTTCTGCAGAAGAAAAAAAAGTCATACACATCTGGGGTGGCATGAGGGTAAGTACATAATGAGAGAATTTTCATTTTTGGGTGAATTAACCCTTTTATACATATGTCACAATATGTCATTTGTAATCAGTAAATACATATCAGCATTCAAAGGGATCAGTATTCAACAGAAAGCACAGTTTCAATAACATTATTGAATGACTTTTAAAACGGGACTTTTAAAAATGGTCATGTCACTCAAGGTGGGGTCAGGGGAAGGAAATGGTCAGGTGGTTCCAAACAACAAGCCCATTGAGGGTGACAATGCCATACCTGAATCAGATTTCTCTAGAGGAACTTCTAAAGAGAAGAGGAACACTATCAAATATACTGTAACTGACATACATCTGCTGTTAATTATCAAAGAAACAGAATAGAGGAAGTGATTTGAAAGTAAGTACCATATTAGAGTGAGAAAGTGTGTGTGTATAACAAGGTAGGGAAAGGGCTTATACTTCAGTGCATAATAATATTCATTCTTCCATTTGTCATTTCATTGTTTTAATGATTTCACTGTTATACTAAAAAAAGTGGAAAATAGTAATAAAACAGAATTAATAGGTGTGCCCACACTTTTGACATGTACTGTACATATGTATAGACACATCCAGCATCAATTATTTGTTCCACTTAAGTTTAGAATTCTACTGCTTAGTAGCAAAGTGATGACATTCAGAATCAAAAATTTTACGGACAAAAAGATTAGCTAATAAAAAAAAAAAAATCACAAAGAGATTCATTCATAAATCATTTATAAACAATTCCAAATATCGATTACAAGTTATATTCAATCCCTATGATCTTGTTCATTGATTAAAATACATAAATAGCTTCCCACATGTTAACAAAACATGAAAAAAACATGACCAAATACTCTTATTTTAACTTTTTACACTTAAAACGTGCACACGTGGTGGTCTACTTTACAGATTATGTGTACATCTGTTTGGTTGTGCATATATCCAAACAAGAAAAAAAAACAAACAATCAAAAACAAAATACATACCTCCATTAGACCCCAAAAAAGTGAGCATACAAACTACTTGGCACAAGGTAAACACAGTTTCATACCTCCCGTCTCATTGGCTGGCACTACTGGTTGGTCTATGGATGTATTTTAGTTATTTATTTTTTGGCCATTCATTAAAAAATGAAAATATCTTCCAAACGAATGGAAATGACAATTGCCTTTGAAATAGTTTTACCATCAGTTGAACAGAAACTTCTTTCAAGCTAAAAATGGATAATGTTTTCAAGATATTAAATTCCTATCATTGTGAATTTGCGAGCATATTAGTGATTAGACCAATGAAAAAGAGTGTTACTAAATGTGCATTTGAGGTTAAGCAGCCAATGAAGGGATTAATGAAAATAATTATTTTTAGACCACTTCCCTTTCTATAAGACACCTCTTACTCAGAAGGCCACAAAGAACAGTGTGGAATGAGCCCATAGACTTCCGATTTGGCAAAACAACTCCCAGACCTTCTTATATCTGAGATGTGGCATACACATTTTCTGAAATGTCACAGGTAATATATAGTCACAAAGCCTTGCAATATGCTTTAAATAACCTCAAATTATCTAATTCTTCAAAATTCTAACTTTGTTACTCTCTTCTCATTGCAAACACCTCATCTAGCATAGCTGACCGTCTTAAACACAGATGTAAAGCCAGTCAAACAGTTACGTAACTTTTAAGGCTTTAAAAAAACATACACAATTTCAGAAACAGTGTGGGTCCTTTTGTGTACAATTTATGATTGTGTGTGTTTGTAAGATATAGTAAGGAAGTCATTTGTCAGTCACACTGTCCAATATTATCAAAGTCTAATGTCTCTCTATTCCTTTCTTCTCTCTTTTAGTCTATTTTAACAAGTCAGTTTTTATCATTATGACCGACTGAAGAGGTCAACCTGCTTTCTCTTTATCCTATCTTCACCTGCCCTCCTCAACTGGTCTAGATTCAGATTTCAGTTTGACAAAATCTTTGGCGATCTCATCAGCTGAGCGCTGAGAGAGAATTCTTAGTGTGGTGGTCCCGGTTTCGTCCATGTTGATACGGGGGCCCAAAGGACACCAGCACACGCAGCTCTTCCGGTCTGCTACGTCACGCAACTGCAGTACTGCGATTCCAACTACCCGGTCTGCACGCCCGAAACAGTAATCCTTTACAGTTATCTGAATCTCATAACAGTCCAGACTCAAGCCTTTACCCAACACACTGAGAGAGAGCGAGAGAGAGAGAGAGAGAGAGAGAGATGAGGTTGTGATAAGAGGGATAAAATACACTAATGTATCATTCTTAGTAATATAACATCAGCAAGATGACACATTAGTTATCATAAACGATGTTGTCTTTTCTACTAACCATGTACAGTATGTAACCATAACATTAATACAATAACTACAGTTTAAAGGTTAAGTATGTAAAAAAAAATCTATAAAATACATTCTACTATCCCAGTATTGTTCACTGAAAACTATAAGTGAGCCATACGTGGGTTTACCTCTCCCAAATGTATAAACACTGAGCCTCCCAGGCACTTTTAAAACATTGTTTATATTTTTAGTTTTTGAGCGAACTGCTCAGCACCACCATTACCTTTCTATCTCAACCTATAGCTTGAGTCTGGAAAGTGGCTACTTCAGTAAGCTGTTCAGCTATACTCAAGGTATTGCCACAAAAGTGAGCTCATTACTGTCGAGCTCCAGATTGGTGCCACTTGTAGCGCAGAAATTACAAACTCCACATTTAAAGCTAGAGTGTGTACATTCTAAACTTTCTAATCTCCAAACAAAATGGTAAAAATAGTTTTAAACAGGTTTCCGATTTCCATACAGTCCCCCTGTCTTCCACTGGTCAGTCAAAACAGATAGTCCCACCCAAAGCTCACACCATTGATTGGGCTCGATCAAATAGGGTAATGTTTTGATGTTGCCAAAGAGCAACAACTATTTACATTTCCCATAGAAATCAACCAAATTTACAATTGCGGATTGAGAAAAATGCGATTTAGAGGATATAGAGAATGTGTATGACAGGGTGCCAAGAGAGGAGTTGTGATACTGTATGGAAGTCGGTAGTGGCAGAGAAGTATGTGAGCATGGTGCAGGATATGAATGAGGACAGTGTGACAGCAGTGAGGTGCATGGTAGGAATGACAGACTGGTTCAAGGTGGAGGTGGGATTACATCATTGATCGGCTCTTTGCCCTTTCTTGTTTGCAATGGTGATGGACAGGTGGACGAATGAGATCATACAGGAGTCTCCATGGACTATGATGTTCGCAGATGACATTTGTGATCTGTAGTGAAAGTAGGGACCAGGTTGAGATGAGCCTGGAGAGGTGGAGGTATGTACTGGTGAGAAGGGGAATGAAAGTTAGTAGGAGTAAGATGGAGTACATGAGCTAAATGACAGGGATGGTGGCGAAATGGTGTGGTTGCAATGAGTAAACGTGGTGAAGTTGGATGAGATTAAATACTTGTGGTCAACTGTCCAAAGTAATGAAGAGTGTGGTAGAGTAGTGTGCAGGCAGGGTGGAGTGGGTAGAGAAGAGTGGCACGAGTGATTAGTGATATAAGTATATCTGTAAGAGTGAAAGGGAAAGTTTACAAGATGGTAGTGAGACCAGCTATATTGTATGGTTTGGAGGTGGTGGAGCTGACAAAAAGACAGGAGGCGGAGCTGGAGGTGTTAAAAATGCTGCGATTTTTGTTGGGAGTGACGAGGCTGGACATGATTAGAAATTAGAATATTATCGGGACAGCGCAGGTAGAACGGTTAGGAGACAAAGTGAGAGGGGTGAGATTGAGATGGTTTGGGCATGTGCAGAGGAGAGATGCAGGGTATATCAAGAGAAGAATGCTTAGGATGGAGCCACCAGGCAGGAGGAAAAGAGGAAGACTAATGAGGAGGTTTATGGATGCGGTGAGGGAGGACATACGGGAGGTTGGTGTGACAGAGGTAGATGCAGAGGACAGAGTGAGATGGAGACGGATGATCTGCTGTTGCGACCCCTAACGGGAGCAACTGAAAGAAGAAGATTGGTGTATCAATCCAAAACTTTAAATTAATAACATGTAGAGTTTTAAGTTTTTACTCACAACTGGAAGACCTCGTTGTAATTTGCTGTCCAGCAGTTGTTTTTAGATTTGGTTTTAAACTTTCGTTTTTTCTCTGTAAGCTGTGGGCCAACCAAGTTAACCTCAACAAATGGACGAAACATCCCTGAGGTCTGCCATTTCATGTCATTTACTGCAATCACTGGGAGAAAAGAAACAGAAAAATTTCAAGAAAAGCAAAGGGAATTTCCAGAACTAGATTTCTTCTAAATTAGCATTACTTCACCAGAGTAGGGTTGCACCAGCTGTGCGTAAGTTCTCAAGTAACTTGGGATGTAAAGTTCACACTAAGGGCTTTGTAACGACTAGTTATTTTGTAACTAAGTCAGTGCTTACTTTGATTGCACCACCTGTTCTTAAGGCAAGACTTAACTAGTGGGTCATAAGCTCTCCGTAAAGTAAGGCGTAGTTGCATAATATGACGTTAACCTGTATTTATCCAGTTTGTACACAGAATTGTTAAAAAGCCATCAGCTTCAATTTGATATTGTCACGGTTAATGTTCAAACCTTGTTTGTTTACGGAACTGTCAGCTGTAATAAATTATATCCCCATTAAAATAAGATGCGTAATAAAAGTAGATTCAATAAATAGTATATTTGCCCTGTGTAAATAACAATATATAGGAACTGTCTCTAAAATAAATAAGGGATGATAAATAAACACTAATACAACAGGCTGAAAAAACAGACATTTATACATTTTAATATCTTATATATTTCGTATTTGTTGAAACTTGACACCGGGGTGATGCATCCTGAAAATGGCACCATTAGATTGGTTTCATGCTGTAGAGCTGTTTAAAAGTACTTTTTTTTTCTCTCTCGTAAATGTAAATGAGTGTAAATGCCAACACCATCACATATGTTGAAAGGATTGATGCCTGTCAGCCAAAATATGAGCTCATTGATGTCATTAAATTAGTCTGCTTTTTTATTCCATCCGTTACTCCTGGTCAGAGTCTGCTGTAAATATTTAGTTTATACATACGGTTACATCCTACCTAAGTTTAATGGTGCAACGCTCAAATATTTAGTAGTGCGGAATTTGTGACTTAGTGCCCATTTACGCCACAACTAGACTAAGTTTTAACTCGCGCACAGCTGGTGCAACTGGACCCAGCTACTTGAAGGTGCTGCAAGCAATTTTTTTTATGGAAAGGTATGCAGAAAATGTTCCTTCTCCCTGAAAGATATCACTGAATTAAGTGTCCTGAGAGATCTCACAGGTCTCAGTGACAGCAGTAGACTGCGCATACAGCAAATAATAATAATAATAATTGTGACCGTGATCAGCCAATCAGAAGACTTTGATGTCCTTTCTGCCTGCCAATCATTTTGCATGTTCTCATAATGTAAGTTTAATGTCATATTCAGATTCCTAACAATTGACAGCTGTGGGTGCTACTTTGCCACGGCTGTGTTGACATCTATAACAAGATTGACTACTGTACTATTCAGTGACTATCTTTTGAGGGCGGTGTTTTGGAAAGAGGAGATGTGTCTAATTCAACGGCTCACTCTCATGGAAGTTCCAGAATGGCTAAAATCGCTTACAGCACTTTTAAAAACACAGATAACCTTTCTAAATTTAGCTTTTTCATTGTGCTGTAGTGCTCTCACCTCTGATGTTGAGTTTTAGCTCAGTGTTGCCAGCTGGGGGCGACAAATCCAGCTGAATCACTGCTTCCCCTATTGGCCACTCAACCCCAGATCCTGTTAATCAAACAACTTCATTTAAAAAAAATACTGTCCATTCAACAAGGTACTCATCATTAGGCTTACACAGAATCAGTGCACTTTTCACATTATCTGTGCCGAAATTGGTGGAAAATCAGCAAAATCCATCTAAATATGGACAAATGTACTGGTAAAAATCAAGCAGAAAGTACTACACTTGATTGGTAGTTAGTCAAAATACTTAACAACATGCAAAGGAAGAGGGGATGTGTTTATTTTGGAGCTTTCTGCAGGCACAGATTGTGTGCAAGAATATTTTGAGTGTGTTATGATAACTATCATAAAACAGCTAATAATAAAAATCTGACCATTTTCACATGCCATTTCGAAAGTTATCTGTTCTCTAGACTTGATGTCAAAATGTAAATTAACATTACCACAAGAACAAATTGATAAAGGTGAAATAAAGGTGCTTACATGTAAAGAAAAACTCTAGGTGTGGAGAAATTAACTCCCTGATAAAGAACATTGTTTAAAGTGCTTACATGAACATACACATTGTCATCTTATTAAACATAATCTGTTTAAGATTATTAAACATCATATGAAGTTACAGTACAGATGTGAAAGTATTGTGTCAGAGAGACACACCTCTGTCAGGTCGAACATTCTCTTTGGGGGTGATCCTGATGCCCATACCATTTTGACCTGTGTGAGAGATGAAATAGGTTTAATTTTTTTTAAATATATCAGTCCGCCAATTGTTAAAATTATGTGCAAAGTTTGAGAAAAGTGAGCAACAGGACATTTGTGTGTGCTTACATCTCACCCTGAGCATGTTGTGTTGTCACAAATGTCTTGATAAGAGCATCTGTGTTCTGTGTGTAGAGGGAGAGAGCATAACGCAGCGATGACAGCTCAGGGCTTTTCTCCAGATATGCTTTTTTTAAACCATTCCCACCAGCATGGAAGAACAGCTAACCAGATATGAGAAACATAAAGAGAGAGAATACAGTTTATTTATTTAGTTTAGAGTAGAATTAACACACATAATAATAAAAATAGTGCTTCGCTTGACACCAGGGTCAGAAATTAACTAGGGCTTGGGACACAAATGGCAACAAAGTGACAAAATTGCCCTAGATATTGTGATGCAACAACACGCTCGTCCCTTGGATCATAGTCGCCCCTCCTCTTCTGAGAGCTGTTCTTCAGCCAGGCCCACCACTGGAGCCTCTGAGTCTCCGATGCGAATTAGATGCCTTGCGCGTGCGGCGCCGCACACAGGACCTAAGCCTCTTTTCACTTCTTGATCTTCACATGAACCATGAGGACACCATATTCCCCTTTTATTTTATATACTTATCCCCCATACATCTTTGTGACACACCCTCATGAGAGGGATGATGTAAGCTTGCTGGTAAGGTCACATGTCTGACTGTACATTATACCATTTATTACACATCTACTTAATAAACAAATGAATATACATGAAAACTTTAAATTCTGTTTTGATGTAGAAAGAAACATCTTGGATGGCCTGAGTTTGAGTAAATTATCAGCACATTTTCATTTTTGGGTGAACTATTCCTTTAAGCTCAACTGACAGAATTTGTAGCATAATGTTTTAATCCCACGAAAAATAATTTAGACTCGTTCCTCCTTTTCTTTAAAAAAAAAGAAGCAAAAATCAAGGTTACAGTGAAACACTTACAATGGAAGTGAATGGGGCCAATTTTTCAAGTTTCATCATTTTATAAAAGCACTTAAATTATTTCTTATATTAAAACTTTTGCGTTATTTGAGCTTTAAAGTTGTTTAAATACAGCCTTATGTCATCATTGGCAACGTAGTTGTAAAATTGGATATAACTTTACAGAGAAAATATTTGTAAGCGATTGTATCACACTAAAATCATGTTAACATACATATTTTTTACATCTTGTAGCTTTATTTTTGAAAAAGTGACAATTTTAACATTTATGGATTGGCCCAATGCACTTCCATTGTAAGTGCCTCACTTTAACACAGATTTTAGCTTCTTCTTTTTTTTTTTTTTTTTTAAGACAATGAGGGTCGAAAATATTTTCTTGGTAACCAACATTATGCCACAAATGCTGTTGATTGAGCTTCACTTTTATTGAACCCAGAATATTCCTTTAATAAAAAAGTTCATTCCTGACACTGAAACACTCATATATTTCCTTCCATGTAAGTTGTTCTGCTCATAATGGGCAGATTTCCCAAACTTGTGCAATTCTCACTTCTACCCACACATGCCACGATGACGCACCAAACCAACAAACCCAAACACTCAGTGTGAAGCATGTTGACTCTGCATGACGGTCCTGTTTTAATACAGACTGTCAAAACTAAAGCACGTTGTAATTCAGTGGGCAGGCAAATTCCACCAACACACCTTGATTGCATCCAGTGCCACCTCCATGATCACACATTGCATAGGTGACAAGCTCTTCGGCTCCACCCCTCCCTATGACAAACATAATGCATATTATGCATTATGGATTAACAAGAATTAGCCACATATACAGCTATAAGATATAGATTATAACTCTAAATAAAGCAGCCTATACAGTATATGTCTTATTATGGTTTTACCAGTGTATTTAGGTTTGATAGGTAAACGTTCACTTATATCTCTCATTATCTTCAAGCACATTGTCATATTATTGCCTATTTAGGATGAATCTGTGCATAATATCATGTAAATATCATGTAAATATCATGTAAATATAATACCTTTAGTTTAGAGAGTTCCTTAGCAGCAGTAAAAAGAGATCCCTGTGGTGAAAAAAGCAAACATTTCTGACTACCAAGATTGTGACTGAATGAAATCACTTTGATAAGGTCTTAAATGTCTAAAGGGAGAGTGTTAAAATATTGAAACAATTCAAATAATAATAATAAAGCATTGATATTTACAGCTTTGTACCAGCAAAGTAACAAACAATGTTTATGGTGTTATAAGAAACAGTTCTTAAATGGTAAATGGTCTGCATTTATATAGAGCTTTTTTTATCCTTAGAGGTTACCAAAGTGCTTTACACTGTGTCCCAATCATTCACACACACACATTCACACTCACACTCATACACCAATGGCCGCAGAGCTGCCATGCAAGGCGCTAGCCTGCCATTAGGAGCAACTTGGGGTTCAGTGTCTTGCCCAAGGACACTTTGGCACGTGGGGTTGTGTGGGCTGGGAATCGAACCGCAAACCCTGCGATTAGATTGAGCCACAGCCGCCCCAAGAGTGTTAAGAGTGTTGAGGGGAAATGAACACAAATAGAGTTGTTTTTTATTTGTCAGTAAATGTATTCCTATGAGTTGTGTTTTTAAATGAACTCACAATACTGTCGCTACTTTGAGGCAACACAATGGTTTTCTCCATGCAGATCAAAACGTTCCTCCAGAGGTCTTTCAGCACACGCTTCAACACCGTCTTCTCACATATGTCCGCAAAGATGCTAAGGCTGAACACATGCAACAGTCATGCAGTTATTGGTCTAAGAGTAGCATTGTGACATTTTAACATATGAAATGTGGCAGTCTGGGGTATTTGGGAGAATTTTGCTGTAGTAACTTGTCATATAATGACAAGTTATTTTATTATGCTTCATTTGCCAAACAAGCCAAGTGATAGGCATTCATCATGACAACACATTTGAAACTAAACACAATTCAAGGGAGATGAGCTGAACTGACTTTGCATCAAGGAACTCCATAAGTGGTCTCAGAGCGTTATCCGCATCAGCCTCTGCTGTGTTACGAGTGTTCTGATTTAGAGGACCTTTTATCTGGTACACGATCTCTGCCATCTGCTGCATGCAGACATTTAAACGGGCCTGGAAGCTATATACAGCATAGAGAGAGAGAGAGAGAGAGAGAGAGAGAGAGAGAGATAAGGGGAAATAAAGTTACAAATGTTTTCATTATGCCAATACACATAATTATCCAATCCCAGGCAACCAATTTCCAACATTATTATGCTAGTTTCATGTCTCTTGTATTACACGGGGATCTATTTCTTCTCATAAACTTAAATAGTTTAATGTATATTAATTTGTTTATTAAGTAGATGCGTAACAAATGGTATAATGTACAGTCAGATAGTTTCTTGTATTGTTTATTTTGCAATTATGACCAGCTGACTGTAATTCATTACTTGTATTTTTCCATAGTTATAATTGCATTATACTACGATTTCAAAGTTACACTTTTAAAGTGTTTTATGTGTTTTAATGCATTGCTCTTTAAAAGCATAACCATAGAAATCTAAATATTATTATGTATTATAACTTTAGTAACACATTTTTTTTGTATTTTAAGGCATAATGAATTCATTATAATTCATTTAGAATATTTTCATAACACACTATACTGTATATACATGATTCGTAAAAAGTGTTATTGAGTTTCCAAAAACACTCCAACTGCAATGGTGATATATTGTAAGTTTCATTTAAAAACTACAATGACAAAGGTGACATTTGTAAGCAGTGCTTGCACGAACACTGCAATAATAATATTTCGATTCAGAAAATGAAGTTTACCTCTTTGAAAACATGGCACTCAGGCTATCTAGAACAGAATGAAGCTTCCCTTGCAGGTCATTGAGGATGTGTGCTGCCTCTGTGTCAAGCTGTTGAGAGGAGAATAGCACATAGGCATGCAAACACAGGAATTAGTATCAGTTTGGTAGAAAAAAAAATGGTACTTAACTAGAGAGGCGAGGAGGAGTGAAGAACATGTTTAGGGAATATCACTTTGTGTCTGTTTTACATTAGCCCATTTGTCTCTCAGAGGTGAAATAAAAATTGGAAACATTTTATATGAAGCCATTTTTTTAACGGTAAGGAAGAATACTCAACAGTATATCTGTCGCATGCAATAACTGTTTATTTACAGCGGAAGAAGAGAATGCTCAAATGAAGACAGCAGCAGTTATTTTTATTTCATTAACAAATAGAAAGATGTGTTTAATATTTTTATGCAGTTGAGAGACGGAAAGCCTAGCAATTAAAAGGGTAAATTTTAAAAAAGCTGTTTATGGGTTTTGTTCATGATTTTTATTTTGAAAGTTTATTCCTGTTTCATTGCCATGTCATGTGATCTGTTCCCTCATGTGATCCTCTCTTGTTCCATGTGTTTTGTTCTCATTGGTTTGTGTTAATAAGACTTATCTTGTTATCAGTTCTGTTATGTCATTGGTTCATGTTTATTAGTTCAGTCTTGTGATTGGTTGTCGTGTTTACTTGTTACCCATATCTGTGTATTTAAACCCTCATGTTTGCCATGGTCCTGGGTCAGGTATTGTTTTGTGTGACGTAGTTAAGTCAAGTCAAGTCAAGTTTGTTTTATGGTTTGTATTCATGTTTGCTGGATAGCACTTTGTAAATAAACTGCACTTGGGTTCTTGCCTGCCAGCTTCGTTACAACAGTGAAGCCTATTTGTAAGCCCATTATGATTTTATGCATTCTGAAATTATTTTCATAAAATAAAAAACATTATATCCAGAAATACTTCCATGATGTATAAAATGTACAATTTAAAAAATATAATTCATAATGATATAAACAAATAAATGTCAAATTATTGTTTTCCTCCAATTAATGTAATGAGAATTCTGGGCAATATCACACTTGATAGGCATAAAATATATATTGTCATAATACAAAAATCTTAACAGTCCTAAAAACAGGTTTCACTTTCTATGTGCAACCATTGTGTAAAAAAAATTACATTTGTAAGGCATGATTTTCTTTATGCAAAATTCTTTTCTTTTCGATTTTGAGATTCAATGAAATCATATCACACAATATCAACAAAACTTATAGACTTGTCCTGAAAAAAACTGAGGAGAGGATAAAAAGGAGAAGCCTTTGTCTACTGTCTTCTAGATGAGGCCTATTTGATTTAAAGATCTAAAGCAGTATAGTATGAATAAATCTTTTAAAAGATTATCTGTATACTTTGTTTACACATCCACACAGAAGTAAACCAAAGAACAGATGCATGTGTCTCAGTGATAGGGAATGTCTCAGGAGTAGGTAAGACACAGTCAGGCTTCCAGCAAAACAATATGACACTGTCTCACTCACAAATACGCACACTGATATAATGCATATGCGCACGCACACAAACGCATGATGATTATCACACCTTTTTTACGTTGAATGCTGCTTCATTCTATCGAGAGACCAAGTGAAAATAAAACAGAAAAACAAAAAAGGCAAAGAGAGACAATTGATAGAGCCTAGCCAATCGTCAATGTAAACATGATTCAGAATGCTAGATTTGAGATAAATGCAGGGATGGATGATGCACCTTTTTTCCCTCATCTTGGGGCTGAAGAATAAGAAGGCAAATAAAAAGGGGAAAACATTCAGCCATGCTCAATACAAATTCATTTGCATTGCAAAACGCTATTTGGGCATTTTTAAAATCTTTTGACTAAGAATTAATTGCACCTGCTGATAGCGTTGTTTATTTGCACATGCTATTTGACATGTTTGAGCACCAATTTTTTTTTTCATCAAATCCAACTTTTTAGACAGACTGTTTAAACTGCAGGTTATAAGTGGACAGATATGTGGATCAAATTTTTTTGTTTTCTGTTCAGACTGCAGTCGCTTTTGCTAGCACATCCACATCAGTTGTCATAGTAATGATGCTAACTTGCGCATGTTCACCATGCGTGAGAATTTAGCAATGGATGTCTTTCATGAGGGCAGTATCCAAATATTGACAAATTAGTTGCAGACAATAGCTTAAAAACAGGATCGGTGGCTACAACGTTTATTGGTGCTAGGGTTTACAACGGTACCGTTTTAGCTAAACGTCCCAAGATGCCTATCGTCCTGTATTTTAGCAGGAATGTCCCGTTTTGAAGGCTTTGTGTCCCATATTAAATTATAAAAGTGTCGGACAGCAAGACTCTTGAAGAGGAGGTGCATGTTACCGCAACTTGGCACATCTATATGGGTGGGAAAAGCCAATGTCTGTATTACTTTAAAAGAGCTTTGGACTGCTTTGGCATATGGGTGCATTCCTTTCAGAAGAGATCATCCCTATGCCCTATTCCCCTCATAGACTTTATCTTCCACTGTCAGAGGGCTGAAAGGTGTAATAAAATGTCTTTCTGAACTAATTTAAGTAATTTTCTTATTCTCTTGAAACAATCCTACAGCGTGGGCCATCATTATTGTTTTCCCTTCTAAGTGCCCTGTGAAGACATCATTTATTCCATTTGGAATACCGTATACCGTATGTCTACTTTTGCAAAACCTGACGATTGACGAAGAACTCTCCACTCAAATCTGATTGAGGCACAGATTATTCTGCCTGTGTGATAACCAGGTAATGCCACAAACATGCCCAGAATTTTGTGCTGAATGCAATTTGCCCAGCACAATTCCCCATCTTGCAGACCAGTCCTGAGTGTTAGGTTGTGGAGACTGTAGCAGACCACAGTGATTCGGCATACTTTACTGTGACTGTACAGTATTGCTTCACCACTGCAACCGAGGTAATCAGATCAATAAAAAAATAGTTATTTGAATTTGAATTATTTAATTATTTTTTTTCCTTTTGGTCTATTACTGATGTATCAACTATTTCAGACAAACACCCCCCAAACGTCAAGTAAAAACAAAATGAACTGTGGTTGGTTGCTATATATCACTAAGTGGGCAAATCTTGACCAAAATATGCTGCAAAGGAGACCAGACCAATAGTCAAAAAATCTGTCTATGTAAGACTACCTTAACCCTAATCCATCCAAAAACCATAGTGAAATGACAGGTTGATAAAAATGTTGTTCAAGCCCCTAACCCCAATCTCTAAAATCTGACTGGTTGATAGGGATGTTGTTCCAGGAATATCAAGGATGTGGAACAGGATCCTGAAACATATCCTCCTTGGGTAAATCACAATGAGCACTTTAATATATGGATTGCCCTAAAGTGATCTTGATTTCTGTTCTAGTTAAATGTGGAACATCAGTCTTACACTAATTTCTTTGCTCTAAGGCGACAGAAAAAGTTTAGTAAGCATGTGATACTGTGATTACTAAAACAAGTATCATTTATTCACAGACAACAGTTACATCATATTATGTGCCTAAAACAAATAATTATTTAAGTTATTTAAGTTTTGAATGGTGGGTAATGATTCTAACAATGGATTAACCCAACACATCCTAACCCAGCTGCCATAATTGAGCCCTGGGGAAAGTATCACAGCAACACACACACACACCTCATACTAATGAGACCATGTTGAGATCACACACAAAAACAAACAGCCTAACATGTATCAGTTAACTCAGCTCCATCACTCACCTCTGTTGTCATATTCTCATCCTTCAGACAGAGAAACAAAATGACATTCAGAATCACACTAAGCTTTGCTGATCCAGAGACTATGGGGCAAAGCAACACTGTGTGTGTGCACAAACCTCTTTCTCTTTGTCTTTCTTTTCTCCCTGGTGCCAGAACATGGAAACAAACATATAATATGTCATAAAGCACACACATTAATAAAGGATCTATAAGCACACTAAGGTTTTCATAATGCCTTACAATTAACATTGTAATGCATAACATTTTAAATTAATACAAATAACTGTAACCACATTTGTAATACATTATAATATTTCTAATATATAATACATAATATACATAATTATGTATTACATACATAATACATAATATATGCAAGTTATTTTACTGTGAATATTTAAAAATGAGGGTTATGCTCATATGCTCAGTGGCTCATATGTTTACGCAAGTCCCTGAGTTGTTAAGCACTAAAAACCAGGTGAACACGCCTACCATTATAAATGAACTCATCAACTGCCATTGTATTGAACTGGCTCTGATATTTATTTTAAAAATCTCTTTTTGTTTTCTGCATAAAAAAGAAAGTCATATTGGTTTGGAATGTCATGTGTGCGAGTTAAGGATGGGCAATACCACTTATATTCTTTTCAATCCGACACCTATAATTTCAAGTCCAATATCGTTGATACCGATACCAATACAGATACTTCTATCGGGAAGACACGCAGGCTTGAGTGAGGTTTAAGATGACATTTATTTGATGAATGTAGAACAGAAAAGTAATGTCTCTCTTTGAATTAGGCCCCGTCTGGCGGTCCGAGGGAGTTGTGCTCGGAACCATCATATCCTGCCGGAGATAGGAGGCAGGGGCGAGGAGCCTACCCCCGTGCGGGACGGGGCTCAACTGGTGGTGGTGGGGTGTTGGAGGTTGCCGTGTTAGTGCACTGAAACAGCAATGTGATAGATTGTGAGCAGACTTATAAAGCAATGGCTTACCTGCAATTGGCTAGGAATTACCCGGCTAATAGTGTGATGATGTACAGGTGCTAGTCTTCCAGCTAGAAATACGCTGCGCTCACATTTCTATTAAATCAATTTTTTTGCGATTTCTTGGGATAAAATGGATCATTTAAAATATTATTTTATTCATAATTCAAGTCATTATTTTTTTTCATTATCATATTTTGTTTTTTACATTTCAACAGTAAATTATTAGACTTCTGTTTTGTTTACCCTTAAAATAATTAACCATGGTTTCACTACAGAAAATAGTTTAACCTTGGTATTTAAACCATAGTTACCACACAATTAACCATGTTTACTACTACAATATTAAATCATGGTTAAATGTTTTTTTAAATTACTTATTAACAACAATTACACACAAACTCATTATAAGAAATGTCACCTTTAGATATGTTAAGCGTGAATTTACTCCAGAAGCTGTTTCTCTGATTTTCTAGTATTACCTCTACAAGGCACTGATCCCTCTTGTTTGAACGAGCCTTGCTTGTGATGCCAGAAGCGCTTGTCTGCTTGTGTCTTTCAGCATGCATGTTAAGATGAGTGGAAGAAGAAATAGTTCCCATCCTGCACAATTATTTGTTAATATAGCCTAATCCTTTTTATTTCACAAAGCTTATGATAATTGCTTTTGTTCATGGTAACCAAATAATAATATCCCTAGTAAAAAAATGTGTATGATGATAGATATTTTTTATACAACAGCAGTATTGGAAGTATCGATACTTTAGGATCAATCCGGCCATCCCTAGTGTGAGTAAATTTTGACCAAATGTTCATTTGTGGGTGAATAAAACTTTAATAATGCATTATATATGCTGCAAGCAAAGTGCTACTTTAACTGCGCACACC